>OU862876.1:44727500-45327500 GCA_917880725.1 Selenia dentaria
TTAGGTATATTAGTTTACTCATGCAGTATATAGGAAAAACGTCTTACATTGCGAATGAACATCGGGCATTCTCTAACCCAGGTGATACGATAAACTATACGACGAACTGATGTTTTTTTGAAAAATAATTCGGGGTTATCAATTACGCCGGATGATAATGAATAGAAAAGACGACTCTTATAAATGAGAAACCAATACTTATCATACGTCGTTCCGTAATTTTTTTATGGGATAGGTTGGCAAACGAGCAAGCGGCTCACCTTATGATAAGTGACACCGTCGCCCACGGACATCCGCAATACCAGAGGTCTCGAGCATGCATTGCCGACCTTTGAGGAAGGATGATAGGAAGGAAGAGATAAAAGGGGTGAGGGTTGAAGAGAGGTGGAAAGAGAGTGAGAATTGGGAAGAGGGTAATCAGGCCTCCGGAACCTCCCACAAACCGACGAAACGCAATAGCAAGCTATATTACTTCACGTCGGTGTTGTGTGGGAGTGCGGTACTTCCCCGGTCGTGCCGGCACATTCGGCTGTGGGGTTACAACGCGGCACTACCACAGAAAAATCCTTATATTTATCCTTATAGTTATTCTAATTCTTATAGTTTTACAAACACTAAATGTTTACCTATGTATAGTTAATATCTTTAGGTATGCATACAAATAGCTAAATTGCTGCGTTTAGAAAGTCAAGCATGAGCGTCTAATTCCAAGTTGGCGCTGCACTGCAGGGGTCACACCTGGCTAGGGATGGGCGACTAGAGTTCTGACAATTCACAACAATTAAAAAATGCGTCTATTGAACAAATTCATATGAAATTTAATATCAAAACATGATTCAGATTTACAGATCCTGCCTGATGATGACTGATGCAGGAGGGAATTATGCGGAATTAGAAATATCGCTGCCATTGCACGCTGATTTCAAATAGACTATTATTGGTGTTGTGTATTTATTGATTCATACCTTGTGAACATGCCCGCCACCTCTCTGTGTTATGGTCGACTCGTTTCATTCGCAACGATTTTCATTTTACTCTCCCAGTGAACAATAAATAATACAATTTACTTATGCACACATGTAGTAGATTTACCTATCATAAAAATGTTGCCAACTTCGAAGAAATACAGTGTGGGTGGTGCTAAAACCAACGATTATTTCGTATTATATGATTGTCTACATAAGCATTTATTACCGAAACATTCTCGAAGAATTAAGCGAAGTAGGTCAGAAATTTGCGAAGGTATTGCATGTGTCCAATGTCGACGGCTTCATCGAGCTATCGGCATCACTGCGCCGCGCGCCGCCCGCGCCGTTCCCGCATCGAGCGCAGCAGGACGCCGCCGCCGCCCGCGCAGCTCGTGCGCAAGCCCGCACACCTGCCTTCCAAAACCACAGCCTCACATACATACATAGGAACCTTGTCTCAATCAAAGCCGACAACTTCCCATCACCGATCATTCTATCACAGATCTCAGCGCACCACGACACGGCTCCATAGCGAAAACGTACAAAATCAACAGCTAGACCTACCTACGGATACAATTATCTAGAATCATTGTTATTCACAAAGAAACACTCGCGAACCTTTTGTTCTTTTGCTGCTCTGTGCACCTCTATAAACATTATGTTTGCTTATTTTATAGCTCCGTGTTTTTCATATAACGTTGAGATAGACATTGTATTATTGAAATTTTATTAATATTTTTGGAACGAGAAACACGGATAGGTATTTTAACTTCACTTTGAGTTTTTTCTTCGTCTATCTTAAAAACTTAGTCTGTGTTTTTTTATAATATTAACTCTAGCATTTAAATACTAAGTTTATTATGATATGGTCAAAGATGTTAGCCTAATAGGCTACAGTGAATAAGAAAGAAATCTGCAGACAGACAGAGCTTTGTACAAATTGTACGTGGATACATGAGCAAAGTTCCTCGCATGCTTGATGTGATCTTTTTGTGTTAAAAATGTCATAAGGTGAACTACGCCTCCGTTGGACTCTCTATTTAGAATTTGTTGATCACTTCATATACCTGGGCCCCTATTCTCTTAGCTGCTGAGTAATCGCCACACTACTGCAACGCTTCTGCGATTGTACTGCTTCTAATGTCAAATTCGGTATTCTGTTATATGTTGCTCTCAATTGCAATTGCAAACTGGGCTCTAGCATTAGCAACAGTGGTTCTTGAGAAAACGAAGTTCGCCGACGAATTGGAATGGCTAAAAGTGCAATGTCTCAGCTCGATAGGATATGGAAAGATCTAAATATCAGCAATAAGACAAAAACTATAACCTCGTCAAAACTCTAGTTTTCTCCATATTCCTATACGCAGAGGAGACGTGGACACTGAAAGCTAAAGACCGGCAACGCAAAGATGCCTTTGAAATGTGGGGTTGGAAAAAAATGCTGCGGATTTCATGGACTGCCCATTAAACCAACCAATCGGTTTGTTCGTCGTCCAAGTTAGATACGCGTCAGAGAAGAAGTTTTGATACTTTTGATGACATAAACATTGTAACAAGGTTTCGCCTCACAAAACCAACTGTTCTATCGATACTCGTATTGGAGTTTATTGAGGATAAAATCGAGTTTCCTTCAAACATGTAAACACAGAATTCGCCTGATTTACATTATGCATGTAAGCAGCAAAATAATTCATCAAACTGCTGGATTTTCCGTTCCGAGTCGTAGTTCAAGCGCACTTTTTGTAACGCACTCTGTGGTTAATAGACTGTGATTTCATGTAGGTAATCTTCATTTACGTAAACGCGATCAAAAGATAACTGAAAAAAGCTGGAGATATCGGTTTCACTTTAATCCCCATAATGTATTTAGTTTGTCAAACGCGTTTAGTCAAACGTTGTATGATACGAACGAAAACAAGTTAATATCTCCGGGTTACGGGCGCAGTGCATTTTACTACTTGTGGGACATGCATCTGTTCTTTACTTAACATAAAGTGGGCCTCGTACTTGTACCGTTTACTAATAACATAAAACACTTTTTATATAGTTTCAGACTACTGATCAAAAAGTTTTCTGACAAAGAAGTTGCTACAGAAAAAGAATCATATATATAGTTTCAGACAAAGTCAACAATTTTCAGAGAGATTCAAATTCGCTAATATAAAATAAATATAAAAAGGAAAAAAAACTCAAATAAAACTTTTTAAGACGGGTTGTTATGATAGTTTATTTGGTCTCATTTTTAATTTTTGAAAGTGATCTTCCGGGTTAATGCTACACTACTGACTTCTGAAAAATATGTTTTCGGTATCTTCGAGCTACCATTCTACAGTCTGAAAATCAGACAGATGTTATAGGTACAGTTCGGTAAAAATTGTTGACATTTTTGAAAATTCCGTCAGGTCAAACGCTACGCGGAAAATGTCTGACATTGGTTATTTTCGACTTCAGAACCATCGAATCTATCAATTTGATGCGGTTTTGGCTATTTGGCTATGAGACAAAAATTTTGGTGGGCTACTACTACTTTTATCAGGTATCTGCCAGTAAAAGTCTGTTAAAATCGGTCCAGCCGTTAGAGATTAGCCGGGACAAACAGACAGACAGATAAACAGTCAGACATACAGACAAAAAAATATACCTCATAACTTTCGATAGGGTGAACCGATTCTCAAAATTCTTTTTTGTTTGAAAGCTGGTGCTTTAGCTGGTGTCTCATTTAAATTTCATCAAATTCGGTCCAGCTGTTTTTGAGTTACACTCCAATAAATGAATAGAATGGAAGTCGGTATAAAATTTATTTAAATTATATACTTGCATATGCATTTAGCGAAAAGTTAATTTGTAATTACAAACAAACACTTTTATTTATCTGTATAGATAGATACTCGTAGTATGACAGCACCAGCTGTACCACAGGCTTATAGTGTGACATCGAAAACGAACCGTTGGTTTATCATTATATGTCAGGCTGGTTGGCGCAGTTGGTAACACCCCTGCCTTTTGAGCCGCTGGCCCCGGGTTCAATCCCTGGACAGGTCAAACATTTGTGTGCATGAACATGTCTGTTTGATCTGTGTCTGGGTGTGTATATAAGTATGTATATCAGTCATCAGGTTACTATAGTACAGGCTCTGCCTAATTTGGGACCTGAAGACCTTTGTGTGGATGTTGTCCCATATATATCTGTATATATACTAAAGCAATTTCAAAGCTAATTTTATATTACGGTAAGTTGACGGATACAAAAAGAGCCTCCGCAAGTAGAAAAAAGATACTTCAAGAGTTCACACTTCTTATCCACCCCTGAAGGAGTGACTATAGTACCTACTGTAGGAAATCGAATTAAAGTAATACAGATAGAAAATAATTATGTTATATGGGGCAACATCCACACAAGGTATGCAGGTCCCAAACTAAGCAGTTCTTACATTAAGGAAACCTGATGACCGGTGTACGTACTTATACATTTACACACCCAAACTCAAAAACTGCATGCACACACATGTTTCATATGTCCGGAGCACCTTAAGAACCTTAAGAGGATTGCATAGCTAATACTTGTCCATACTAAAAGAAATAACTTGCTTCTACCTCTTAACATTGTCCGATATCATTGATTTTTTTTCATGGAATCAACACATTGTTTACTATGCCCGTATGTTTTGATTTAGGCAGTATTTTTAATTACTAAAAAAGAAAATTTATAGTACTTTGAAAAACTTTAAAAAATCAAATCGTACGGGCTAAACAATGTGTTTATTTCATTAAAAAATATCACTAAAATCGGACAATATTATGAAGTAGAAAAGAGTTATCACTTTTAGTATGGACAAGTACTAGCTATGCAATACTCTTAATGATCAAACATTATTTTAAATAAGTTTAGGTTTCACAATAAAAGGTGTAAAACAATCGATAAAAGAGTCTGAATATCAGTAGGTCTATTGATATCAGATCTAATAACCAACCTATATCAGAAAACTCTTACATAACCTCAAAATAGGTTCCTTTGAAATAGGCCGAAAAAGAACAAGCAATTTCACCGAATAACATTGTCAACTGATGTTTGTTCACGGTGTTTGACTAACACATAGCCACCGCTGCCTTTACACGGGCTTACGGGGACCTTCCAGCCGGAGCTGAAACAATTTACACAAGTGGGCAAACAACACCTGCGCAGGCGCAACTATAAGAAATTACCTCTTATTACCTACCGGCTAGAGTCGGTATTACCGTGATTGATACCGCGACACACGATAATATAGACATCAATGTAGTGACGCTCGAGTACAATGACAAGTTTGCATTTCACACGCACTTCAGTGTTACGATACGACCTACATACCTATTTGTCATCAATATATATAAAAGTTAACATTTGTCTATCTGTTTCAGGTAGTCTGTTGCATCTAGCTCGAGATGGACAATGCGAATGCGAATTTTGACATCGTGGTTGTGAAGAGAATATTGTACTAGACAATGACTTCAACTATTCCGGAAAACCTTTCCATGGGCTCTACATTATAATATATGTATATATTAATGTTCGTGTTTATTTAAAATGATAATCTATTCGCGAACCAATAATCTATAATAAAAAACGGAATTTCTATTTCCCTTGGTCATCGCATCACGGATGGAAAGGTTATGGGGCCGAAGGCCAAGCCTACTATACGAACGAAGTCGCGGGCAGTCGCTAGTGACATATAATTCAAGTACTTGGGGTCTATCTTTCAAACCCTATCAGTAATATAATGCACGTGAACAACGCGATTTATTACAGATAAGACATTCACCAATATCGAGAAAAAGTAAGCAATGAAATAAAATGCTTGATTACATTCTTAACAAACTTTTACACAAACCATAAAGTGGTATTTACCTCTTAATGATATATTATTTAACCATTTCTTAGTCATAATTAGCCCATTTTGATCCCACTGTGACTCGAGCCTTCCTCTCAGAGACGACGCGGGCCCAGTGCGGCTTGGTGGATAGGCTAGTGGCCAACACAATATGTCGAAGTGTACAGACCGCCCGAAGGCCTTCGGCACAACCTAACGATTGTTTTCGTAAAACAAACAACCGGGACCGACTGGTTAACGTGCCCTCCGAAGCACGGAAGCGCTCAGTTGAGTAATGCCACTAGCGATCACCCATCCAAGTCCTGACCGCAGTAAGTGTTGCTTGACTTGATGATCGGTTAAGATCGCAAAGTCAAGTTCCGCTACGAGCACTTCAAACCTTCGACCATTTCAAAGCTTCAACCATTCCTTAGTAGGTACATGTACTATAATTCTACAAGAGTGTATAAGCCGTTTACTTGCAGTGTTGGTATTTTATATGAAACTTTGATGCCAGGAGCTTCCAGGCTTGTTGTTTGTAGCAATACTGAAAAAGTTATCTTGCCCTCAGCAGTCGAAAACATTGAATGATGCGTAGAAATTTAGCTTGTTCCAGGGCATAAGGTCATATTGAAAAGCCTCAAGAGTCAACGTAAAAATGATTGTAATTAGAATTTCCATTCAAAGGGAAAGATTCCAGGTATCCACTATACCATTGGCTTTTTTTAATATTGTTGTTTATGAGTTGGTAACTAAATTAAGAAAGGCCAAAAATTTATTTTAAATAATGCAAAAAACACACATTTTTGGAGAATCCCTCCAAAAATGTAGATTGGAATTTATTTTTCTAATTTTGTGTCGTGAGTTTTTTACTATTGGTGCAGTAGAAACCTAGGTGTAGTGCATAATATTTAGTAAAACCTTGGTACGCTATAATTACGAATGAATCATAAACGCCTGACAACGCGCGCAGAATAAATTTTCCACCGAGTTCCAAAAAAAGAAATAGGTACTCAATTCAACTGTATTTATTCTTTCTTTTTTTTATGTTTGTTGCTTCATAACTTTCGACTGGATGAACCGACTCTCAAAATTATTTTTTGTTTGTAAACCGGTGCTTCTCGTGCGGTCCCATTTAGCTCTCATCAAATTCGGCCCAGTAGTTTTTGAGATACACTCCAATAACTGAATAGAATGGAAGTCAGTATTAATTTTTTCAAATTGTACTTGTGTTTCATTGTAATTTCATTCGATATTTGTAGTCGTCGATCTAGTTTTATACATCCGAAAACATTGACATTCAAAACCAGTTAAATTGCCATTGCATGTACTTAACATGTAAGTATGTATACATATATTATACCCATGGTCGTCGATACGAGCTACCAGATTGAATAATATCTCGCGGAATATGTTGTCGCCAGCAGGTGTCAATATGTCACCAGAATCAATTATTTTTAATGATGCCAATTTGTTTGTGTAATAGAAAACTGGAATAGAGCCGTCCAAAATTATGAGCCGACTAATTTGTAACTCTAATACATTGGCATTAGACAATTAATCGCTCAGTATTTCTTCCTATACGCTGAATAATTAAATAAATCAATAGAAAATGACAAAGCCCGTTTAAAACGAGCTGTTAGATCGTAAATAGCTGCTCACCGAGAAGCCGATCCGTTCACAAAAAGCCTTAAAGCCAACATTAGCAATAAATCGAAGAGCAGTAAAACGATCGCTCTTCGCATATTTTTTCTCTTACATTTTATGATGTCGATTGATTTCTTAAAAATAGAAAACGTATTTTGTTGCCGCGTCGATAATACGGCGTGCAGTCATTATGAAACATAAAAGCAATAAATAAGTTGTTTGCATTCTTCTCAATAAAAGGCGCATCAATACTAAACTGTTGCGACTCATTCTTCAAGACGAAGAATTGCGCTGCGCTGGAACCACGTGCCACCGCCGTTACTGTTAAACAAAAGCGAAGTGCTCTCATTTTGAATATATTTCTGTCTTCAGATTTGATATAAAGTTAATATTTATCGTCACTACTTTTTACCAAGTGACGGAATGAGTCGCTTGCCAGATGATAAGTAGCACGTATGGGTACTGAGTGCACCGCAGTTTCGATCACATTATAAACTTTTCATCATATTTATCTACTAACGTTACTTCTGCAGTGTCTTAAACTTAACTTAAACTTTCAAACAGAATAATTCTAGAATACTCACCTACTTGCCCTGAAATGTGGTGAATGGTATTTGCAATTTGATAAAGTATTCTTATAAACCAGAACACCTTCAAAAGTAGGGTGCCTTCCCCCAAATAAACTGTTCTTACTTCTGCGTGATAGAAAAATTACAACTATTGGTAAAGACGCAATGATAAAGCCTGCATTACATCTTATAAAATTCAAACACATGTGAATAAAATAGTGTAATAAAACCAGTCCCAAATTGATAAATTACACCCGGGACACTGGTAATCCTCTCAGAATGACCTCTTACTGCGGGATTACACCTCGCTGCCACTCCGCCAATGGCATTAACCACCTCGTTGCCAATGCCTTCGTTTCAACCGCACATTGCCTCGCCACTTTTCAACCTTATAGCTCCCCGTTAAAGCTAAATGTGGTTTATTTGTTCACGGGTTGGAGGCGCAGCCGTTACCGCTTCCACAGCGCTGCGCTCGCGCCGCCGCCGCCGCGCCGAGCGTATGATCTATGGCGTCCATTGTACGCGCCGCCCGGAGGCATTAGTAACCGACCCCAAATATACGAGTTTCATGTAATAACGATTCTTATAATGAAAAATATTGTTATTTGGTTGATATGGTTATTAATGCGACGTTGGAATATAATGAATATAGATGGTCGATATAACTTTAATTTAACATACCTAAAGCTTTGCTGAGATTCATATTATTTAAGTTTATGCTATTAAGATTAATACTAGATAAGATTTCATTATAAAAACAACAAATAAATTGAAAATTTGAAAAACTGAGATTTCTAAGAGTGCAATATGTACTCTGATATAAAGTTCTGTGACAAAATACTGCACCGTCTGTACTTTGAAAACAGTTTTGCTTTTAGTAAGAACTGAAAATAGAATTGTTTTCAAAGTAAAAGCACTTTCAGAAAAATCTGCTTGCACCAGCAGTATCGCTGTGTTTCCCTTTCTAGCATACTTTTTAAATAATACATTTATTTTTACCTAATCTCTGACAACCTGTATAACACTGCATCAAAGCAATGACGGCCGTCACCTGTTTGTTTACTACAAATTGCATTCATAAATGAGACTATTTTATTCCCGTTAGTCATTTAGAAAAATACTTTTAGCACTCATTATAAGAGATTCATCTAAAGCTTTATAATAGCCGTTCACCGATTGAAACTCATAAAGTATTTTGTCCGCTTTCTCTATATTTCACCGTCCTCGACAACCATGAGAACATCGTAAAATTTTTAATCATTTAAAACAAGCTCGGTCGCTATAAATAAGGCACTCAATCGAAGAGTTCAAATAATCGATCGGCCATAGACCTCGGTTTTATACCCACCAAATACAAATTATGCATATTGGTAGTGTAATAAAACCGCGGCTGAAGTTTATTATTGATTTGTAAGCAAACGCTGAACCAGGTTCTGGTCGGGCTGGAGCCGCCGCGCCGCCTCTATTACAGCTTTTTGTGGAAAACACAAGCGCCACAATTATCGAATGATACGCAACCGATGATGGCCCGTGAAATCCCACGTTAGCGGCGAGATGATGCACCGCGGCTGGCCGTCACCGTCGCCATCCAAGACGCCAGTCAGACTGTACCATACCTACTAGTCGCTATCCACTGCGGGGCTCAACAAACACGTATGCAATCGTCATACTTAAAGCACCAGTGCGCGGTCCAGAGTGTTAAAAGTTTGACAAAAACTCGGAAAAATTTCACACAGCCCGGGCGCAGGCGGGCGGGCACGGGCGCGTGCTCAATTTTTAAGGGCCCGTTCGCCGAGTCGACGGGCGCTAAATCATCACACACAAAGGGCCCTCGCGTTATTGTTGCTTAAATACTGGGAACCTGGCCGTATTTATCATAGCGTATAAAACTCCTTCGAACGCGTTAACTGGAAATAATCCTCGGCTCGGACTCGTTCGCTTTTTATAAACTCACATGAGAGCATCGAGCCGATTACGTTTATTTATTTGTACGGAGAACGTATCGCGTCTCGGCGTCAAGAGTGCTCACCTTTACAATTTTGTTCTCATAGAAGGTTCACTATAAAAGTCATCGACATGTTTGTAAAGATGATTCATGTACTGGAACGGACGCGTCCGACACACGCGCACTTAGCCTCCATTCCATCTGGCCCATCTTCTTTAAACACGAGTACCTACCTACAATTAGCCTGTACCAAAGTCAGGTTGCATTACAATGACAGTGTCAGAATGTATAATAATACATTCTTATAACATTTATCAAGTTACGCGCCCGTTACGAATCAGTATCCCATCGAATCCAATGAGAAGAATATTGATCAATCGAATCGCGTCCGTCATGAGATGAAATATTATGTTCTAAAGTTAAACCACAACAATCTAAACACCTTTTTTTAGATCGGTTGTGTCGAACACCGGTACTGATGGAGAGCGCATTAATATACCACAACACATCTGTTTGATGAAATATTAATAGGGTTGAATTCCTCGAGTGGTGGGCGCGCGTCCATAGAGCACGCGGCGGAGTCGAGCGACCCGGCCGGACTCTATTAATCACTCGCGCATATTGTTATATCGAACGGTGCGCCCGCAGTGACTAATGCCTCGCTCGACTGCGATTATTACTCGAGGTGTTAAATGTTTACAAGGCTAGAGGTGCCGCCATCTGTCATTGTCCAAACACCGCTCACGGAGACTAAACAAAACGTGCGTTTTTTGTTTGCGTTCATCTTACGACACCAACGCGCTCCTCATTGTTTCAGCCTTCAGGCCCGTGGATATAGTCGTCAAGTGTGTTGCTCGTGTGTACAACTGTTTGAACACACTGTTCAGTTTTAACTGCCAAGTATAGTCTTACGAGTGTTTTCTTGTTTTGACACTGTCAAATGTGCAGTAGGATCACGGTCAGTAGGAGTCAGTAGTCTCGTTTCTTACTTACGTTCTCGTTTCGAATGATCACTATATAGTTGTATATGTTGTACTAAGTTTTAATTGCCGCTCACAAAACCAATCATGATAAAAGACGCGGCTAAATTAAGTTATAGTACATATTTTATTTATTATATATTAGTAATACTTATTTTCTTTATGGAGAGGGCTATCCTCAGGATTTCTCTACGTGAGCGAATCAGAAATGAGGAGATCCGTAGAAGAACGAAAGTCACCGACATAGCCCAGAAGATTAGCCAGTTAAAATGGCAGTGGGCAGGGCACATAGCACACGCAGAACAGATGGCCGATGGGGCCCGAAGGTTCTGGAATGGAGACCACGGACCGGCAAGCGCAGCGTAGGTCGTCCACCGACACGGTGGATGCAAGCCGCTTCCAACCGGTCCTTTTAGTAATTTTTGGGGGAGGCGTATGTTCAGCAGTGGACTTCCTGCGGCTGAGATGATGTTGATGATTTTCTTTCTTTACATTTACTTTACTTACATTAAATTTTTACTTACATTAAAATAGTTATTTAGGTAGTAAGACATAAAAAAAGTTATTAACTAGTGAAAATTTCCTTTAATTTGTATAATTTTTTTTTATATAATTTCAGCGCATCTACATTTATTGTTTCACTGCAAATTCTATGTTATTGTTTATATGAACTAAAAATATACAGTTTAATAATTAAAACTGACTTATTTTCAATTAAAATGTTGAAACCCGACGTTGATGATAAATTGTTGTACAACAAAAGTATTTTTTTGGGTCGTAACCGATAAAATTAAGTAGCATACACTTAACGACGTGTTACAAAAAATGCTGAACTAAATTCGATAACATTAAATGGAATCACCTCTGAAGTATAAATAACAATAGCTATGAAACAAAACATCTCAGAACCATCAACGAAATACATCACATAATAAACATTTAGTTATTATACATATTATATTATACATATTGAATCTTTGAGAGATTTATTTAAAGAAATCAATATATTAACTTTGCCTTCCTTATATGTATTTGAAAATATAGTGTATGTTCGTAAAAATTTACATAAATGTAAGTTGAAAAGGGGAGGCCTAAGTATGGGCGAGGCTTATGTTCAGCAATGGACGTCCTACGGCTGAGATGATGATGATGAAGTTAAATAGTGATCGCCTTACTTTTGATACTAGAAATACAAATAGGATAGCTGTACCTAGTTTTAGACTTGCGAAGACTAATAAGTCATTCCTAGGAAATTGTGTGCGTTTTTACAATAAAATCCCAAAGCACATAACTGCGCTCACAGACTGCAAATTCAAGTTGACTGTAAAAAACGTTGTAATAAAAAAAGCTTATTATAAATTCCGACATTATATAGAAGATAAAGATGCTTGGAATACTCCACTTCTGGCAAGCTGTCTCTCTGCCACCCATAAAGTGTAATATTAGTACCTAGTACCTAAGTAGAAACATTGTAAACATCTATATAAAAAGAGTGGCCCTGAGTTTCTTGCCGCTTCTTCTCTATAGGCTCTATATATTTTGGAACGCGGCGGAAGAGTCTTTTTAAGTACACTATAATGTTAAATTGACGTTCATAAGTGCGACTTTGATGCCTAAATTGAATAAATGATTTTGACTTCGAGTTGAATTAAGAATCTACCCATTGACGTCATTTGAAAATAATAATTCATTAAAGAATCACACTTCTGTTAACTACATAAATAAGTAACAATGGTTAACAACAAGGTGTGGGGCGTGTAGTTTGTCACTTGTGACCGAATACATAGGCAGAGGTTATCACCTAACATCCAGGTGTACCACATAATCGTAATAAACTACTACACACTGTTGATTCTATCAACACATGTTCTCCAGTTTCAATTAGCAAGCCTAACAACTTTCCAATACCAAACCAAAATCCATAAAACTGACACGATGGCCCTATATGTGTATATATAAGTACGATATATTTTACACCCAAACAATAGTATTCCCTGCGGGAGGCATGAACACACACATTACATCCAAGACCCGAGTACAAACATTCTGCTCATCACACAAATTTGCCCCGCCCAAGGATCGTACAGAAACCTTTCGCTTCGAAGGCGCGGTCACTAGCAGCTGAGCTAAAGGAGCCATCCAATATAGACCAGCAGTTAGGAGAGCCACTAAATATTTAAGTTGTAATGCACTCTACTACGGCATATTCGCGTTTGGCGTTGCTATACTCGTACACCCCGCTCCGACCACTCCTCCGTCGCAACTTCACTCGAGATGTTATCTTGACAACGTTTCCGAACAATTGTTTCATCTCTAACTCATTTCCGACACTCAACACCTCTAGCAGTGGGCGGGTTTAAATTAAAAACTAATATAAATAAAACACGGGTGCGTCGATAGACAACTAACTATAGAGAGTACGGTGGAGACCGCGGTCCCTATTTGTGATAATTAACCACCATTTGATAGCCTAGCTGGCCTATCTAGGTAGTGCCGTGCCTTCAATTCCAGACCAAGGAAATGTTAGTAGAAGATAGGGATGTGTTCATGTCCATGCCTCCCTTAACATAGGGAGTCTAGTACAGCGAATACACACATACGAGCGTCTACACGTTGAAAAAGTGTGGAATAAGACAAACACAGTTTATGATTGAAACACAGTGCACGATCGGAGTTAGACTGAGCTTGGGAGAAAAACGAGGACGTAATAGTAATCCTTTATAATAAATGGGTTTTTTAACAACAGTGCTTAATAACTTTATGACGAAACTAGCTGACCCGTCAGCAGCTTCGCTCGCTTTGTCTCGGTGTAGGGGTGGAAGCGCCGTTTTGGAATCTCAGGGTCCTGGGTTCGATCCCCGGGTTGGACAAATATTGAGATTTTCTGACAAAGAAATTCTTAATAGCAGTCTGGAACAGTGTCCCGTAGATGACAATAGGTTCGCCCCCCTATTAAATGAGACCAAAAATATATCCGGCGAAACGCAGGTGTTTAACATCGCTGCCTTATACCATTATATAAAGGTGCGACGATGTGCTAGCTGACCCGACAGCGGCTTCAATCGCTTGGTCTTGGTGTCTTCCGAGGTATTCTATAATATAATATATTATTATACTCTTTATATATTGTCGTCTTATAACAGTTCTGAAAACAATACGAAAATCATTAAAGTTTAGCTTTCGGGAGCCTGAATTTAGTTTTACAATTTTGCAGGCCTTAAAATTAGTGCCGGCCTTGTGTTTTACAAATTTATGTTTTTATAGTTGTAAGCCAACTGGCTGGATGATTCACTCATGACATGCCCGCCAGTGATAGTTGCAGTGCGTCCCAGTTTTTTGTCAATCCTATTTGATCCAAAGTTATGCGACATTGCACTGCGTACTGTGTTTAGTGTTATTGGTAATTAGTACTTTACTTATAATAATTTTGCTCTTTACAATACGAGTACAGTGTTCTTCAACCTCTAACACAGTGCTTGAACACTGTAGTTTTGTGGCAGAATGTCTGCACCTGCAGTGTTACTGTCAAGCAAAACGGACTCTGGTCCTTAGTGATTTTGCGATGTTTATGAGGAAGACTACGAAATGAGGTAACTGTTGAGCCTCGAAAACTTTTTCTAGTATAAAACAATTACACAAATTGAAATGTGTTGTTTGAGGTGAGAGGTCTCGTAGTTTAGGTGTGAAGCGCATGTCTATAAACCTCTATGAAATTATAATAAAATTACTATATACGTTATTTATAGCCACCTATGGTACCTATGTGGTGTTACCAGTTCTCATTCGCTGCCGCGGCGTGCAGTAATCACAAGCAACTTTACATAAACGCATGAAACTGTTCCGACGAGTTATAAACGGTTTTAACTAAGATATTGATATTGTACAAGCTACGCCCCTTGGTTACACCGCGATCACTCGGTAGCCGTGGTGCTGAACGGATGATAACGATGATGATAATGAAAAGTATCAAAAAAGTAAAGCACTTTATCTATCTACATATATACCTAATTTCATCAAAATTGGTCTAACCGTTTAAGCGTGACGAAGTAACAAACATACACACACACAAGAATTTTTTTTATAATATTATTATCTATCGCCCATGACTCCACCTGCGCAGGACATTACTAGCACTTAAGAACATGTTTTCAAGATTACGCAATGTTATAATATTTTCATCCCAAATTTGACGTACATCTATTATTCTGCGTAACAGCATGAAAAGTGAACGATCAAACATACACACGCACTTACATATTTTCTATCTATTAATATTATATAGGTTCACATAATCTCTAATAATTACATTTGATTAGGTTTATAGATTTGTGGTTCTATGAATATCATTTTACAATTAATAAAAAAATTGTGCATATCATGAAAAAGAAACTGACTGCCTGACTGACTTACTGCCCGATAGATCAATGCACAGCTGAAACCGCTCAAGTTAAATGATAGTATGGTTTAAGAAATGAGATTTGAAAATTAAACCCTTGGGTTCTAAATGGGGATTTGGAATTTCATATGAAACTTCGTTAGTTTTGGTAGTAGCTATTACTATTAATAATAGCTCATATAATAACTCAATCTGACAGTAAACACTCCTTTTTTATTTTAAGTCTAATAAAACCTACCATTAAGGGGTGCAATGGGTGGTGCAAGTTTGTGTAGAAAACAATATATTTTAAACTTTCTGATTGCAAAGTTGCAGTATAGTATGTTCCCTGTCAAAATGTAAATTTCCATATCACTATTTGAAAAATGTTTAGGGGGTAAAATACGAAATCAAAAACTAAAACTACTGGTCGCTAAACATAAGTTCTTGGCTATAATCTAGCGTAACCCGTAGGCCGTAGCACAAACCATTTGCGAAAAAGTATTCGTATCGCAAACGTCACACGTCACGCTTCGGCGTACTAACTGTGAGTTATCTGTGTCACAGTGTGCCCTAGATACACGACAGTTTGTACTGTTGCACGTGAACGACACGTTACGTTACACGCACGCAGTTATTAATGCTGGGGCCAATGTGGATGACAATGAAAGCGCTTAGCTATTTGCGTTTCTGATCTCTGGTACTGCATCGTATATACACAGGAGCAATGTTACGTAACGTATAAACAAAGTGATCAGCCGTGCGATTCTCTAATGATTCGTCGATGCGCTCGTCGACGAGCTCACCGATGTCAGATACTTTATGAGATATCGCCCTTGTAAATAAGGTTGTTTTTCTAACGTTTCTTGTCATCTCGTCATCTGTTTCACGGATGTTGTTAAAGATCGAATCGGATAGTAGAATCAGACGGCAGCATTCTCATTCTTCAATTATCATTATGAGGCATGTGGAAACTTTACTACATTCTGAACATTATTTCATTCATACTTACGTACCTAATCATGATATCATCTAGCTAGCTGTATGACCACCCCCACTGCTGGTATCATAGCCCTCTCCCTCACGACTACAAGTCATAGAAAATCTGCCTTTTCTACCGACTTCCAAAAAGGAGGAGGTACTCAATTTATGTTTGTTACCTTACGACTTACTTTCGACTGGGGGAACCGATTCTCAATATTATTTTTGTTTGAAAGTCGTCTGGTCCCATTCAACTTTTTACAAATTCGGTTCAGTAGTTTTTGAGTACACTCCATTAACTGAAAGAATGGAAGTCGGTTTCAAATTTTTTAAATACTTGTACTAAGCCTATAACGGATGGTTGCTGATTGGTCACAAACTCATACGTCTGTACATTCGCAATTCTTTAATATATTTGAAAAAAATTTAAATAGCTCTAAGATGGAGATTTTTATATTCAACTAGCTGACCCGAGAATCGTTGTTTTTGATATATAAAAATTGCGATTTAAAAACAGGGGTTGATCGTAGAAGGGTTAAACTTTGAGTTTTAATGTATTTTTCAATGTTAATTCATAATAAAATAAAATAAAAAATTGTGTGAAAAAATATATTTAGAGGTATTAGGTATTAGGGGTCACCCTTTTCATTTATTTTTATGAAAAGTAGATGTGGGCCGATTCTCAGACCTACATGAACATACACACAAAATTTCATGTAAGTCCAATCGTTTCGGAGGTTTGGTAACAAACATTGCGACACGAGAATTTTATATATTAGAGAAGATAAGTCAGAGTCACAAATAAGTCTGTCATCAAGTCACTGTCCTGTCTAAGTCACGTAATAGTGAAACGGTGGATACATCACTAAAATATTCTAATGACGAGGAGAACACAAAAAAACCGTTTTATGACTTTACACACTGTTTACACCCGTGCACCGTTACGGATACTACTAGAGCACGTCTAAGTCCAATAAACACAAACCTATCTATATATAATCGAATATTAACAAAATGGCCGATGGCCCTGTGGTTGTTTGCGGTTTTCAGCACTTCTCGCGCTATCGTTAGAAACGACAAATCTAGTAGTACTGATGGCGAGACGGGAGGGGACACCTCATGCTTGAACTAACTGTGGAAGTAGCACTTTCTATATATACCCACTTCCGAGTGTTTGTCAAGCTATACATAAGTAACTACTACATAATTATTGTTAGAATAATCTATACATTTAATGACTTATAACAAGTATCTGCATGCCTAATCAGGCAGAATTTTGTTGGATCTTTACTATGCTGTTACATCTAAGCTATAAGTTATTACCCAAAATTCTAACATATATAAATTATTTCATTGGACTCGAGAATAAAAGCTGTCACCAAGCTCCTATAACGATGTCATCCAGCAGCTGGCCTGGGGAAGCGGTTGTCATTCTTGGTCAGCCTGAAGTGCGTACCAATCACGAATACAGCGCCATTGACTGTCATCAGTGATTTCATTTAATAGTCAACTTACTTGTTATTTTAGTTAGAATTATGATGTACTAGCTGGTGCCTGCGACTACGTCTGCGCAGGATTAGTACTTCGAGTAGCTTATTATCTTCTACGAGGCCATATCTATCTTTATACGAAAATTTCACAAAATATGTACATGGTCAAACGCAATTGCTATAATAGTATTATATGAGTAAATTTAAATAATTAGTATATCAATCAGTAAACACTAATAATAAAATACTGGACTTCATATATACAAATATAAAATTGTTCACCATGGAAAAAAACTGTCATTACAGTTCATCACCCTTGACGGTCGCCGAGTACGTCTAGTGTATCGAGCTGTCAAAATAGTGTACTTTTGACTTAGCTATCAGAAACTGACACAAAGATATCTGACAGAACTGTCACCATTACGATCTTAAGGTAGACAGAGATCTTATTGATGATGATTTTGAAAAGTATCCTATGTGTTAATCCAACGCTTCATCTACCATACCAAATATCATCAAATTGGCCCCGCCGTTTGAGTGTGAAAGAGCAACAAACTTCCACACATCCATACATCCATACATCTATCCATACTCACAAAGTTTCGAGTTTATAATATTAGTAGGATCTATACTACATATTACCAAACTCACAAAGTTTCGAGTTTATAATATTAGTAGGATCTATACTACATATTACCAAACTGAGCCGCAAATAAAGCGGTTCCGTTTTATATTTTATAGGGTAATAGCTGCGCTATGCGGTTTTGCCCGCGTGGTGATTAATAATGATAATAATGAATCCAAATATATATCCTATGTACAGCAGGGATAATGTAGTATGGGTGAAATCATTTTATAAATGGTCCAGTAGTTTTGGAGCCTATTTAATTCAAACAAACAAATGTTTCCTCTTTATAGTAGTATTAGTAGGTATTAGTATTGCTATAAGTATATAGATAACCATCAACTGAACCATTTGAAGCGCTCGTAGCTTAGCTTGAGTTGGCGATCTTAACCGATTAACAAGTAAGCAACGCTTGCTGCGGTCAGGACTTGGATGGGTGACCGCTAGTGGCGTTATTCAACTGAGCGCTTCCGTGCTTCGGAGGGCACGTTAAGCCGTCGGTCCTGGTTGTTTGTCTTAGGACAACAGTCGTTAGGCTATGTCGAAGGCCTTCGGGCGGCCTGAACATCTTCGACATTGGTTGGCCCCTAACATAATCCACCAATCCGCACTAGGCCTGCGTAGTGGATTATGTCCCAACTTCTCTGTCTAAGAGGAAGGCTCGAGTGCCACCAGTGGGAACAAAATGGGCTGATTATGATGATGATGAACCATTTGCTTACATATTAAATTATTATATGGGATAAGCTGGCACTAAGCTCCTTCCTTATTACGTAAGACCGTATTTATCAACAAAATATCAGCAGCACACATTTTGAGTAGGCCTACTACAAGATCTATACGCTGGCTGTAATTAAACAGCAGTAAGTATCTTATTAATAATCATAGTACCTTTTATGTTTGTTATTCGCGTGCAGTACTTTTTTCTAAAATATGCTCCAACATGTTAACTAGGGAAATTTAGATGTTTATACATCTCAACCAACCATTTCACTGAAGCAAATATTCAAATGCATGTAAAGGTATAATAAAAAAGATTAATAATGTTAAATATTTTATTGTTTTTAAGTTTTTTGGGCGATCAATTTGAAAACCTTACCCCAGCCGTCAAGTCAGTACAAAAGACATCAACGGGGTCCCTATGACGTTCAATACACGAAATATATTTTTTACAAATGGAACTCGGGACTGGTTTTTGCTGTTCCAATAATATTGTTATTTTTTGTGGTATTCTTTGACGTCCTCTGAGAGGACAATTGATTAGTGAGGCACATATCAACGCCCGAGAGAGACAGGCGGGCTTATTAAGCGTTCTGTTCGAGCGAGCGGCGAGCGGCAACCGGCCGCTTATGGGTTCCGTACAAATTCACTGTTTTTTATTCTAGTATAGAAAAATATATATAATATTTATGTACCAGATATATAATATATTTTATCTATACTATAATATAAAGAGGAAAGATTTGTATGTAAGTATGTTTGTAACGAATTTGCTCAAAAAGTACTGAACCGATTTCATAAATTCTTTTACCATTGGAAAGCTACATTCAACCTGAGTAACATGGACTACTTAAGATTCATCATCATCATCATCATCATCATCCTTCACCGCGCGGGTGAAACCGCGGAGAGCAGCTAGTTTTGTTATAATGTGAAACCACTATGGAACGAGTATAATAGTAGCTTCTATGGTAAAAGTTGGCTTACCTACTAGCTGTTGCCAGTCTACATACAGCTCGAACCCGGGTATGCTACCAGTGTCACCCTATTGTAGCCAAAACCTGACACGTTGTGCCAAATTTGAGCTGGATCAACCATTTTGTATTGATTAATATTTATTTTCAACTGAAAGTGTTTACTGTGCTTTAGTTTAAGAATGTTTCAACCTACTAAAATCCTACCATTAATTATGATGCAATTGAACTTAAATGCCAATGAGATAAGTTCAACTGCTTTCCGATTTATGAGAACTGAAAATTGAGAAGAATGATTTCTGAGATTTATAAGTTTACAATAGGATAATTTATATATACTTATTATTTCCAATACATGTAGCTTCAATGTCACTCGAAATTATTATTATACATAAAAACTAAAAATGAAAAAAATGAATGGTTATTTCTTGTTCTATTCGTTCCTACCATTTATCGGATTCCTAAAAAATGTAATTATAAAATTTGATGAGATGACCCGTGCAAGTCGGTGGTATAAACAAATTGATAAGATTTCTAAGAATAAAAGATGTAATGCAAGCCAGCCGCTACTAGTATACTATAGCATGCTAACTACTGAGTTAGTAAGTATTTTATATACTATTTGTTTTTATTTTGTTAACCGACTGCAAAGAAAGGAGGAGGTTTCCTAATTCGACCGTATATAATTTTTTTATGTGTGTTCGTGGCTAACTTCGTCGTTTGTGAACCGATTTCGATGATTCTTTTTTTTGTTTGATAATACACTTCCGGTATGTATACTTCCGTGGTCGTCCCGTATACATTTCATCCAATTCGGTCAAGCAGTTTTTGAGGTACACTCAAAAAAGTGAAAAGTGTTAATTTATCTTGATATCATGATTAACGGCTATCCCGTAAGTAGCAAAGGTCACTAAAAAGGGTGAAAATTTATATTCAAAAATAGAACCGACTTCTACACTAAAAAGTGTGAAATAGCTTGTCGAAGGCGGTACCATGCACGCAATATTGTGATAATTGGGTACCTTCGAACTATCATGTTCGAAGGTACCTATTTGGTAACCAAGACGGTTCTATTTTTTGATAAAAATGTTTGCTCTACAGTTAGTATTTCATAAGAAATAGTTAGTAAGGCTGGCAGGAAAGCGTTTAGAAATAAGATTTACAGAGCCATCCGCAGTTGTGTTGAACTTTTTAGAGCTTTCTATAGCATTGGTATTGGGTATTGGTCGTAAATAAGTCCAAGTGAGTCTGAACCGTTAAGAATTAAAGCAACAATATTTTTTAGACTATATTCTACAATTAGATACAACAATCATAAGTATGGACATTTAGCAACATTTGAAATGCTAATTAATTTTATAAGCCTTTAAAAAGATATCAGAACAAGTCAAAAGATAAAACAATATTAGTAAGAGTAAACTTGTGAAGCAACATCAGTGTTCACTAGGCTCGTGTTCCTTTGTGAGCTGAAATCAATCGTGTCGTTCGTCACCCGTTCCTATTCAAGCCCACAATCCAATCATCGTGAGTGAGCTCGGTACGTCATTGATGATGTCACCGAAAACACTCACGTCGCGAGCACAACGCTCGCTGATAGAAGGTGGATTTTACGGTCATTGCGAGCTGTCACTGTCAATATATCAAGTAGGTATGTATAGGATTGATTCAACTTCAGTGACAGAAAATATGGCGCCCATTTTGCGACCGCGTGAGCATTCCATTTGGCTTGGGCATTGTTAGTATTGGAACTGAAGGGAACGGCAAAACGGAGCGTGCCAGTTGTGAGAGTTGACGGCGCTTACCGGAACGCACGCAAATTATGACAGTTTTGATAATATGATTAGGTCTGTTAATTTTTAACTTAAATGGAGGCTTTTTCAGTCTAAGAGCTCACTTAAATTAAATTAAATTACAATAAATGAATCCTTGTTGGTTGACAAATGCCACATAAACTACTTATTTATTTATGTAAATTAATTGTATGGTAAGTTGTTGTGGATTTATAGAGTGAATGCAATGCAAAGGCAAACACGGTTCTTAACTCTTTCATAATTCTGATAACACACATATATAAGCAAAATATGATAACAGCTATTAATAGTAGTCAAGTAACACAGGTAAGAAATAAAACAGTTTAAACAGGGTTCCTTAAAAAGCATCAGGGATCCCAATAGGGCTGCGGCTCTTGAAAGGCGCACGTCATGGCGGCACAAAGGCTGTGCTGGACTGCGCTCACTCGCTGTTTGTTCAGTAAACACTGCTCCGCCCCGTCTCGTCTCCTCGACGTCACTGTGCCCTCACTTACGCTACAGATTACACTATAGTTGATAGCCAAAGCTTACGTACGCCTCCTTCCGACCGATGAAGCGGTAGCACACCTGATATCTAAACTACGCATCTAAATCCCTTTATGTGGTAGGCTTGCATTTGACAACATTTGTCACGTCGGGAGTAATTTTGAAATTGATGTCTAATCATTGGCATGATGAGTAGCAGATGAGTTTGAGTTAAGGTTGTTTGGTGGCAGACTCACCCACGTCAATATAAAGGTGCTCTTTTGCAAAAGTCTGCTTGTGGTCCCGAATAATAATTGTTCTGCGTGTGGGTGTTTTGTTTTAATTATAATACTATCTCACGACATCGTAATTTTACATTTATGAGTTATTAGCTTTTGTATCCGCCAAACTATGAGTGTGTCACATCTTAAAACTTGACTCGGTAGAGGTCTTCCAACGTTAAAAACAAGCCAAAGAAGAAGTTGTACATTTATTTATTTACTTTGATCATTCAACAAAGCAATTTCCTTGAAAGCGCGAGGTTAACATCAAAGAAACAATAATTCTATACTTTTACTCTTTTGGGACTTTCAATTTTTATTTTTATGGTTAATTGTTTTGGCAATTTGGCGAATCTAGTGACTAAATTGATTTGATTGTTTCGTATACTTCATGCACGGCGAGGCGTGCCCGAATGAGTAGTTCCCACGTTTGATGTCAAACATAATGTAGCGAATACATGTATGTTGCACGTAATGTGGAATATACAGTTATCAAAAATAGTTAGTGATCACTAGCATATTGAATTTAAGTCAGGCGAGCCGGCAGGCCAGTCTAACCTTGTGATGTCGTATTCTCGGAGAGCAGCATAGACTCGCTGAGCTCGATGCAGGCAGCGCATTATCATGCGACCAGTACAAATGGGTGCCCATGGTCACTCGGAATGGTCTGACAATTCCATCAATAGCAACTAAAAAGACGAAGAAATCATAATATAATCTACCGTATCAAAAAGATTTTGATTTTTCAAGTGATCGCAATCTTTTTTGAACGATAACATTTTTGGCGCCGGATGACACTCATCCGCGAATAAATTTCCGTAAAAACCGGAACGTACGTTAAAAGTTTACTCTATTATATTTGTTATCTGAAATATCTCTAGGCAGTTAAGACTTTACACCAAGTGTGCGTCTATAAAGGTATTGTTTAGCACTATTTCGTTTTGAAATTTTAGTGCGTAACTTTTTATTAGGTATGTTAAGGTCTGGAAGGCACTGCAGCAACAGAAAATACTGGGTGAATGAGAAAAGGTTTGGGGCAAGAGTATTCTCCCTGAGCTTTAAATAAAAGAAATAACGTGCAAGTATGAACGGCAATAATTAGTTAATGTACTTTTATATATGCAGCTGCCACGTTCCGAAGTAAATATAGTCACTACCGTTAAGGATCTTACAATAAACTATTTATAAGGTTATTATTATGGGTATGTTTCTAGTACTTGCATTTTTATATAATATAGGTATATATATATAATCATAATTAATTAAATTTACAGTTTTAGTGTGACATAAGATATGTATCGATATTAGAAGCTTCCATAAAGTTTAAAAATGTTTATAGGTATAAGTTATCAAAATATAAATGTCATGTTCATGAACACAAATGTCTGACCTGCCCGGGGATCGAACTGGAGCTCATAAGGGAGAGTTGCTACCAACTGCGCTAACTGGCCCGTCTGAACTAACTTTGTATAATATATAATAATAACTAAATAAATACACTATAGAAACTATATTTGTTTAATATTTACATTGTGGACACGTCACAACATATGGTTTAATATTTATTTATAACTGCCCGCGACTTCGTTCACGTAGTCGTCATAACCTCCCGTCTTTTTAGATCTTTTTAATGTAATATCCTTCTACGAAGTATTAGAAAACATTAACAATAAGAATAAAATCGGTAAAACCGTTCTCAAGTTATAGCGTGACCAGGAAAAATAGGGGTTCATTTTTATTTTAATAGATAAGTTTAAATCAATATTTATTTACACTCATTATTTAATAATTTTTTTCATATTTTTGCACTACACTATTTATTAAAAAAACCAATCGTAAAAGTAAAGACGAATCAGTGATATGAAGTAAGTAATCAATAAAAAACTATCTTTCTAGCAACTCCAAGTTCTCTGCCACTTCAGTGATTCTGTACATTTTGAACACAGCGGTATGCAAATAATCATCTACTTCATCACTTACAAGTTAAATACATACCTATTAAAACTGTTATAACTTATTACCAAGGAGCTTTGCACAAAATAATCACCGACACTCTGAACCACGAAACATTTCGAAAGCTTAGACTATAATAATTATAGTTTAAATAGTTATTATATTATAACTATAGTTTATATATATATACATACGTGTATAGTATGTTTTAAATATTTTTACGCCTTCTGCATAATTCTACTCTTCATGCAGTAAAAGACTGAGGGTTGTGTTGCGGCCGCGGCGGCTGATGCGACGGCCCGGCCGACGCTGTGCTAATAGTATCCGCGGCTGTTAGTCCGCAGATGATCGATGCGGCACAGAGGAGACATTCGCGTCCTGAAGGGCGCTGATACATTCCGACCATTAATATCGGCATTGAGCCGGTGGCAGCGCCGCGGGTCTCCGCGCTCGCTTAAATAACACATTAGTACCAAAGCGGCCGCAGTCATATTTCTCCGCGCGCGGTATTACTTCGGTAAATCGGAACGTAACGAATCGTGGCCGATGACAGCGAGGATTTATCGTGAGCACCCGATGTCGTCGCCACGCCACACTAATCCGATTTGATGTAATGCACCCGTGTTCGACCGCGACCGCGACCGCGACCGCGACTGCGACTGCGTCTCGTCGAACGCGCCCGAGTACCGCGCACTGCCTCTGTTTTGTGTTACCGCATGATGCATGGCCACCCGTCCAGATGGCAATGTATCACTGCGGTTCGATTAAGGAAAACGATATAAAATCTTCGAAGAATGTTTTATAACCCAGTAAACTGTTTTTATTAGGTACATTATCACGATCATCGCTTACGCACGATCGTTTTTCATTCCAGTATTGGCGACATGAATTGCCAATCTTATTTTTTCATACATACTTCACATATCACATTTTTCATTATTATTTACTTTTTGTAGGTAACTAATACTTATATAGATCTACATTGGAAATATATTAAATATTACTATTTCGGGCAAAATGCCATGGCAACACATGCACACAATCCCAAAAAACTAAAGGCTAATTTTACCTAAAAGTATTTTACCAGCATTCATATCAATATTAAGAAAATTAGTTTTTCTCTTTCTTTTCTCTACACTTGAAACTACGTCATCTAGACAAACAAATAATTTCTTTTCTATTCATGTGGATAGCTTACAGATTTTTAAACCACCGGTCATGTAATTTAAATGGCAGCGTCTTCATAGGTCAAATATCTCCGAAATCAAATGATCCTCGCTAAAACCTTAAAGGACAGTAATGCCCGTTGCGCGTGAGCCTAGAAGCGCGTATTCCCGTTGTAACGAACGCAGTGGTATATACCGGTAATTGTATTAGTTGCTCCCTAAACAGATGTGTGTGAAAAGAAAAAGAAAGAGTTCATGATTCGCGATCATTAGTGGGTACGTGGGTTCGTGGCTGTCATATGATGATGACGATAAAAGTTAGGGGTTCTAAAGCAGTTTATCTCATAAACAGCGATATAATTATAACTACAAAAATAATATGAAATTTCTAAGACTTCTAAGTACATATTGATGGAATTAAAAACCTATATTAACATACTAGAGAACATAAATATTAATCAAACCTACCATTTAATTTCACCTTTAAAACCAGTTTTTCTTTTTATTCACCATTGTATTTGTTATTAAACACATATCATAAAATAATAATTTTTAATACCTACATATACATTGACGGATTTTTTTTATTTAAGAGTGTACATTATTTTTTATGAATTTTGTACGTTTTTACGAGATGCGTTTGCTTGATTTCAAGTAAAGGATATTTAACGTAGCCAACCGCTGAGCTTACAGCGCCTTAAAGTATTTCAAACCACACCCCCTAATATGAAGTACTTTGGCTATTTCGACGTTGGAGACTGTCAATGTCTATCTATCTGTGAAATGTATCTGTGTCTATCATTTCAAAATCATTAATGCATTTTATTTAACCCGAACGCTTGTTTGGTAAAATGATTTTATCAATGTTCTGTTTTCAATTTCATAAGCAAAAATAATACATGATACACATGTGGTCTAATGACAGAAACCCTATGAAAATGTTTATAATAAAAAAAAATATCAAAATATAATTATGTATAGTATACGCAGAATACCTAATTATCTATACTATCTATATATCTAAAAATGAATCCCTTTTTCTCCTGGTCACATTACTTAAGAACAGCTGGAATAATATCGCTAATTCATTTTTGTTGTGTTAATTATGGTCAGGAGTAGGTCCTTATGACAGAAAAACTAAAAAAAGACCGGAGGTTATGATAAAAAAGGCCGAGCCTGCAATGCGAACGAAGTCGCGGGCAGTCGCTAATATAATATAATTCTTGAACAAACGTTAATGATTAGTAAGCATAATCCGGTTTGGAAGGTAGCTAATATACATTATACATTTATAATAATTATAAGGCAGCTTTACAGATATTCCAATTGTTCAACATGAGTCTCAAAGTCTCAGCGACGAAGCGATCTGGCCGGCTCTGAAAGTGCCGATTTACGAAGGCATGGTTTAACATCAGGTACTTACGCACAAATTGACCAACTTGACACAACATTAAAAAAAATAGATTTGTACATGTAATGTAAACAAGTAGTACTGAAGAAATAGTACCGCATTTGTGTATGTAGGCCATAAGTGTCACACAAACGATATTTAGTTACAGTGCGATAATAAATATGAGATAAATACTTTCATGTCAATCGGTGACAAGACGAGCAAGTCGCTCACCTGATGTTAAGCATCACACCAGTTCTTAACAATTCAGCGCCATCGAGAATATTAAACCATAAAAGTTCAAAACCGCATGCACAGCAATGCGCTCGTAACCCTGTGATGATGTTAAATCTCTGGCTCTGTGATTACACTGGAAACTTGCCATACAACGAAACACAGTAATGTTTGCACACTACTGCTTCATGATGAACAACTGGCAAAGGTGTGGTACTTTCCAGACAGACTCTGCAAAAGTCTTCACTACGGAATCTATGTGTGTGAAAAAAGTGATAAATATATTTCACTTAAAAGTATTTGAAATTCCCAGCTGTTTAGTATCCTCTTTCACAAAGTCAATATAACCTGGATGACATTGAAATAAAACTACATTTTATTCTTACTTACTATTAAGGCTTAACAATAATAATTAATGACGATGGCTCGCGTTTCATCAACTAAGTTAAACTCGTTGATGTCTTTTGTATGAAGTTTGTAACAGTAAAAAATGTAACGATTATTGTTATTATTAATATCATGATTAACGTGTATGTGTTTATTATTAATATTAATGTTTTGTATATTACATTTTATTCTTTTGTTCCTGTATGGCAACTTTTCAATGGAGTTTCCGAAAACCGTGTTTCCAAGTGGATGTGCATATTATTTATATTAATATTTGTTCAAATAAATTATTATTAAAATTATTATTATTATTATATTATGTATGCGCTAAATTTCGCTCACGTTGAAAAGATAATAGTAATTCCTCGGAAACGACCTTTTGAATCAGGATAAAATATATCCTATGTGTTAATCCCGGGGACAGGCTATCTCTATGCGAAGTTTCATCCCAATCCGTTCAACTGTTTTTGCGTGACAGAGTAACCAACACCCAGACCAAAGTACTTAGGCCGCACGGCTCACTTTGTTTCATTTACTTTGCCCAAACTGTCACATGCAAGGTACAAATCGGTTACAGGTTACAGTATCTATATACTGTATATCTATAGTGACAGGCCTGTTGGTCTAGTGGTTAGTGACTTTGACTGCTATGTCGGAGGTCGTGGGTTCGGTTCCCACCCAGGACAAATGTTTGTGTAATGAGCACGATCATTTGTTCTGTGTCTGGGTGTAATTTATCTATAATATGTATGTATTTAGAAATATATAATTATGTTTATCAGTTGTCTAGTACCCATAACACAAGCTCTGCTTAGCTTGGGACTAGATGGCGTTGTGTGATAGTTGTGGAATATTTATTTAGTATTTATTTATTTATCTATATAATATTAGTTTAAAGACCATAACTGTTTACTGGTTCGTCCCATTTTGATGATTTTAATCTGTGTATAATGTATATGTTATATAACTCCAAGTATCTCTAATAAAATTTTATAGGAACAAATACAAGAGCTTTTGAGTTGAGATAAAAGCGTTGGCTGTATCTTGACGATATATATTATATAGTGCCGATCCGAGATAAGTAGAACTTTGCTAGAGATACGAGTATCATATTTTTAGCTTTAAAATGATTCAATAGTTACTTGTTCAATTGGTGTGTTTCTTTCAAACTGTGTCTCGGTAATATTGGTAGGATTAAGTGACAGTAACTTGTATAAAATCAAAATAAACTGACAATTTTGTCTCTTTATTTTATTATTTCTTTTAAATTTGATTTAGTTGAGTCCGCATCCATCACATAATTGTATGTATATATTATAAGGAAAAATTAAGTACTGTGACAAGTTTAGGGCTCATGCTCTCCAACCTAAATAGTGCTTATGGTTTGCATAAACTCGAATAACTTTTTATGTAAGTAGTATAAGATTGATGTACGATGAAACTAAAACTTTGACGAATTAGTTTCAAATCAATATTACATGTTTATTCATGCTTACTATGACTTTTTGCCAGTAACAAATCTATTAAATCTTTGCGTTACTGCACACAAACATACTTAGCCAAATTTGTGTAATATCTAACGTTATTGTTCTGAGTGTATCTATGTATCAGCTCATGAAAATTTCAATACGATAAAAAAGGTAGGTATATATGTAGGTATGATGTACAATTTATATTACATGTACCTACACTTTTGTTTATAAGTAATACATTACTACAGTATTAGTATTAAATTAGGCTATAATGAATGTAAACTACCTACAACTTGAAAGCATTTAGATGTGTTCCTATTTTATAAAATAAAGTTCTGAAATGATATTTTATAAATTTGTGAAACAAATTGCAAATTGATAGAGTTATTTTACTATCAAAAGATAGTTTATAGGAAGAAGTAAGTATTTGTCATTTATAAATTACTTCTAAAGCGATTATTTAATCTCTTTATGCTTAAATTTCATATATTTTATAGGTGTATCCTTACGTTATGAAATATTGTTAGAAAACGAAGACTACGTACGTAAGAACGTAGACTACACAGATTTGAAGTCGGCTGTTCTATATATACTCGTATTTACATGTATTGTATGTATAAACATAAACTCAAGTAGGTAAATTATTTCCAAACAACATATTATTATATTAATACAAATAAACTGTATAATAATGAACTCATAGTAATAATTTAAAGGGCCTTATTATACATATTTGTTTGTGTAACATAAAATAAAATATGGCATCACAAAAATAGCTGGTAAATTTTAATAACTATGTTATAATCTTATTGCGATGATGTCTTCAAAGACTTAGCGTATGAGTACTAACACATTAATAATAGTTTAGGCCTATAAGTGCAATATGAAGAATATAATATTTCCAGATGTATGTAATACATAAATATACTATTCATCATTACAGTACATACATGAGCAATTACCTATCTGATATATTTTCTAACCGTACCTACATCAAATCAGAAAATGACATTATTTTCTTCATAGGATCAATAATAAATACATAGTTACATATCTGCATCACTAATTTGACTTTGTGTTACCCTAATAAAATATAATCGGGCAAAACAACTTACTTTTACGTTAAAGCTTGCTTCCTCGATGAAAAAAAAAACAAAAAATAGAGATAGAAAAACTCGCACGAAGTAGACTCACCTTCATCTCCAGCTTTACACCCAACACTTTGACAGCTTTTGTTTCAAAATGTCACAGAACCAAACAAACAAAACATGAACAGTACGTGGTGATAACTGCATTCAAACGAGGGTCATGGTAACCGCACAGACACGGGCGCGAGGGCTAGTGAGGCGCAGTGGTGCCCTGGTGCAGGCCCAACTTTGCGCGCAACCGCACTTCTCGGCTGTTGGATTCCAACTAAGTTTTTACAGACAGGGGGGCGGCGCCGGAGCCTCGGCCCTCGTGCGCGCACCGCCGCCATTGGGCCCTCGCTCACTGCAAGGGCGGAGCCCCAAGCTCGCCCCGACCACCATCATTCAGACCTCTCTTCTACTACGCAAAGGTGTTTCAATACAGCAAAAAAACACATCGCATCAGAATTATTATTGGTGCGTGTACGTTTAACAACAATTTTAAACCGGCTTTTCGCGTGATGTATCGGATTTCGATTACGTATGAACTGCTGATTGAAAAGTATGAGCGCCGATACCGCGAGCGTTACGTTTACATATAGGTATACAACCAATAGCTGCGTACACACACGTACACACTAAACTTGTAAATAGAACTAAATTGTGATAATTGTTGGGATTGGTGTATGTGGACGTGGAGTCCTTGAATCGAAAATTGGTTTTAATAACTTGATTTAATCATCTTAGTATAACTTTACGATCTCTATTCATATCTGTAAATTGAACCATAAATATTTAATTTTTAGACAAATTGCAGCTTAATTATATTATATCTTACCTACCTACGTGCATGTGTTTGTTAATAATGACGATAAGAATAGTAGGTATGATGTAACTCGGTAAAAACAAGTACTGAGTGTTGGCTCTCCATCAATATGAGCTGAAGATAAATGGGCGACTGTTTGTCTTAATAAATAATTTCATCGAACAGTTAAATATAATCAAAGCAATGTTTTCATATGTTTGGATGGTGTAATGATTAACATATAACAATTCTTGATGGGTAACGACAGGTGAAGTTCAAATAAAAAATGTTACCAGTGGTAATCAATGCACTAAACAAAAGAGAACGGTGTGTCCTTAGCCTATGCAAAATTGTAACTTTTTTAATTTCCCGTTTACGGACATCGCTATTCAGATATATATGCTTGTTACAATTTTAAGTACCCGTTTATTTCCATAAGTAAGTACACAAGTTCATTCTTGGTGTAAGATTTCATCGAGTTATGAATTTTGGGAATGCACAAAGTACCTTTTTATAATTATATCGCTAATGTACGATGTATACTTGATGAAAATATATTAAGACCTTGTATCAAACAGTTTGTTTTTGTTAAGGAAGTGTTGAGACGAGTAAAAATAGTGTGATACTACTTTGAATATTGTTTCCTGGCATATAAAATCAACACTCTTTTGTTTAAAATTAATTAATCAATTCAACTTAATTGAACCAATCTATTTACGAACGGGTTCTCAAAAATATTTAGAGAAGGCAATACTTAAAACGAAAGAAATACTAAACATAGAAAATATACGACTGTCACTATATCTCTTAAATAATTGTAATCTAGCCACTTATTTATTGCAGGGTGAATATATTTTTATAATTTAAGGATAACTTACAGCTACGAGTAGTAATAAAATCCGTATCCGTATTCCCTGAGGCCGTAGCACATACCATTTGAGAAAAGTATTCATATCGCAAGCATTAGCGTGTCACGCTTCGGCATATCTCTATGAGTTGTCTATGTCACAGTTACCCTAGATATATTATGTTACGTTACACTTACGCAGTTGTTCATGCCGGGCCCATTGATAAGATGAAGCTACCGCATTCAAATGACCAAAATCACAAAGCTCAGTCCGAAAATCTTATGCACCTATGTATGGAATAAGCACAAGCTGTCGCTATCTACACGTAACGCGTCTCCACAGAATAAGTACTCGTAATTATTTTATGGGACAATGTATACGATTCTATAATAAACTTAATAAACCCAATGTTATCTGAGATTTGCCTATTTCATAAATTTAAAATTACTATTAAAACTAAACTCTGTCAAAAAGGTAATTACTAAATTTCGGATTACTTGAAGGATAAAACAGCTTGAGACTGATCACTCCAAGATCTACTTTTTCGTGTATTACCATGTCAAAGTGTAACGTGTCTTGCCCTACTGATACCATTAGTATGGTCGCTTTTAAAATGCAACACACTGGAGCTAAAAACCAACGAACATTTGTTAAAAATGTTAAGTGGCGATAAAAAAAATATGTAAAAAGACAAGCCCGCTGAGTTACTTGCCGGGTCCTTTCAGACGTGGTCGCGTTCCGATCCGGTCCAATCGGTTGTAGATATAAGAAAAAATAAATGTAAAATGACAATTTGTATAACTTTGCCCCCGTAGGCCTATACAGAATTAATGATTGGATTTGAATTTGGAGTCCAAAAATCACAATAAAACAAAAAAACCCGAGAAGCAGAGCTCGTGCAGTTCTGCTTGCAGCAGCGAAATGTTATTTGATAACAATATGGTTTAGATGGCCTCTAGACTAAACAATTGTTTATAGATATCTCCTCTGAAGTTCGGTATTAAATAATATAAATAAAGTATAATTGTTTAATAGTATGGTAAATACATTGTACTAAACAATAAATTATTTTAAAATTAACAGTTCCTTGCAATTTTGTTTTCAATAAACCGCCTTCATTGTTAAAAATTACATCATGTTGAGGTAAAACTATACAATCCTCTTTACATGTTTCACATCATATTTTATACATGGAAAATAATTTTACTTCAACGTTATTTCAGTTGTCTACGAGTAGTATCAAAGATAGCAAGATTATGAATCCTTTGAGTACCATTGAAGTAAATGTACGTTCGTTTCATTCATAAGTCTTTTGTTTTAATTATCACGGTAAGTACAGGATGGGCTAGGTGGATTTAAAAATGAAATAATTGATGGTTATTTTATATCAATTAAGTCCTAAAACACAATAAAGTAATTTAGACTACACGATAATAATGTTTTTGCTCACTACAGTAGTGGATTGAGGATGTTTCAGCTATTTGTAATCACAGTGAAAATAAAACACTTCGTGAGATTTTCACATTTAAGATTAAGAAAACTAATGAGAAAGTTGTGAAAAGCTAGCATACATTGGGTGTGTTCCAGAGATCCCAGAAACAAGAGAGAGATGAAAAGGGGGCGGGGCCGGTGTCTTAGCAATATGCCCAAAAAAGAAATACCAAAAGGCGGTTCGCAACTTTTGTGTTATGTGACTGAACGCCGGTCGCGATAATGCATGTTAACAGTTAACAACGCTTGCTCTGTACTTACGAATATTCAAACTACTATAATTAATACCGTAGTGGATACAGAACTTATTGAAGCTAACATAATACGTTGACTCGCGGAATTCGGCCGCTGTTTGCGCACCCGGTTTTGTACTGATTGACATCTCTCTAGGTCTCTATATTGTGTTCTATTCACTGTAATTTTCATAATTTTCGTTAATTTTATCCATACTTTTATTACACACACGCTAATATTAATTACAATGAGCATTGTTAACACCTTTTACCCCTGTTTCAAACACGATAATTTTGCTAAGAATTTCTACTAATTACTACTAGCCAATCCGTGGGTGAAAGTTTTTAAAATGTGTTTTATCAGAACTGTCAACTTCACTGTTTGGTTCATGTTTATCATTATTTATTGATTTTCTTATATTTTTTATATCTATTGCTCATATATTGCCTTTGATTATGTTCTAGATTATTTGGAACTTGGTAAGTGAATGCATCGATAGTTTATGCTTTGGCTAAAACTTAAACATTTGTTGCAAATGTATTGTTGTTATCAATTTGTTATATAGATGTGAAAATGAGCTAGTTTTGTACTCATTTTAGCAGTAATTGGCATCGGAACATTTAGAATCGGTTAGTAATTTGGAACCCGAAGTCGGAGAAAACATTACACATTTTGATGTCAATCGAAAATTTGTGATACGAATACTTTTTAGCAAATTGTTTGCTACGGCCTCTGTACCTATTTCTCCTACTAAAATTGGGTAAGAAACAAGCCTAGGGGGCTATTCTCTTAGCTATTGAACCGCGATATCGCAACTCAACTGTGTGAAAATGGACGTTTTTGACAGTTTTGGTATTCTGCTCGCTATTTAGGTTCGATCGCGGTCCAGCGGCTTGCGATCGATAGTTATTGACATAAATGGTACTCTGTAAACTATCGAGTTGCGATAACGTTGCTACCAACCTCTGTGTTGCTACAGTGGTATTAATCTGTCTCAGAGTAAGTATCATATAGAGTTGTCATTAGCGTATACTGGTAAGAGACAGAAATGCTACGAACCCAACCAATAGGGTAGTTGACACAAAAAATAAATTTCAAGGTAATGTTAACTTAATAGTAGTTAGAGCAAACAACTCAATGAATGTAAAAAATTATATACTTTGGATTAACCTTATTTTGAATAAATAAAATGTGTACAAAAGTCTCTAAAAGTCAGGTTACCAAAAACGGAAGTAGCTGCGGAAAGATATCATAAGGGTAAAAACAAACGTGTGGTGTGATAGTGTCGTGCCTTATCAACAGATTGAGAATCAAGCAAGTGAAGAAAGCATCTAATATTATTGCTAAATACATACTTGGTCAAAAGACAAACTGTCGATCCATAAACACGGTTATAACCGCAACCGCAAATAATAAGTTTGTCATACATTTTTCATATTGATTAAATATACCAAAGTTTATATTTAATAGTTAATTCGTTAATCTTGTTATCACTGTTACACATTTATGGATTTAAGATGTTTTCTTTTTAGTAATGAAAAAGGATCTTGACAGACATACAGATGAACACAGGGGCAACAAAGTGATCCGATAAGGGTTGATTTGTCCTTTTTGAGGTGGACAACCCTACATAGAACAAATTATGGGGCTAAAATGTAGTTTTATTTCGTAACTTAGAGTTATAATTTTTTTTCAAGTAGGTAGTAAGAGTCTGCTCTAAGAAATAAGTCAGTTATTTAACTCATGTTTTGTATAAGTCACGTGGATGCATTACTAAAACTTGCTAACACGATTGACTAAAATATACGAAAATAATGTTTTATGATTTTTTACACTTAACTGACACTCGTGCACCATGGTGAACATCAACGGTTGATAATCCACCACTATTACACGTCAACACTTGTGAATAAACACCAAAGAAAATAAATTATAATAGTCATTGTTGGTTTTTCCCGTCATCTGCATGCTCAAGCAAGCAACCTCCAAGCAAGCAAAACGAATTATAATTACAACACTGTTTGTTTTTGACTTGATGACATCATACGACGTATTGGCCGCCATTGAATACTGTTTAAGCACCAATTATAAAAGTTGAAATAATAAATATTAAAAAATATGCTTGGTGTATATTTCGGTGTCCTGATTAATTTAACGTACAATAAAAAGAAAGGTCAACAACCCTATTTCTGAAGTATTCATGATGCCTAGGAAAAACGTTACCTGGATTAATTTTACTTACTTACATAATTTGGGTGGTTGACGCTACAAAATTCGATTATGTTTTATTTTCTTAGGCTTATTTACGTATTGTTTCGTATTTTCTTTGCATTGTTGCAGTCATGCAAGTCTTGATATAATCTATATTTATTAATATTAACAAGGTAAAAATAAGGTCAAAATTGTGGACTTACGAATAAAAGGTTATGTTTTCGTTTTTAACAAATCTTGTATTCGATAACAATACAATACCGTTTTTCATTGTAAGCACAGATTTCACTAATTTTACAAAAATCTCTTACTAACTTGCTATAAGTATATATTATTACTACCGTGACAACTCTAATGATACTTACTCTTAGGAATCGGTAGTTGTTGACTTTTGTGAGCCAAAGACGACGTAGATTATTTCGTATGTATCCGATGCTTCATAACAGTAGTAAAAAGATGGCGGGAAAAAAGTCCAATTATGGCTGTGGTTGATTTTGTTTATTTTTTCTACTTTTGTGTTTTTTGTAGTGTTGGCTTGTAGTAGTAATGATGGATTATTAACCGTTAAATGTTCGAAATGGTACACGAATGTAGGCAAAGTGACTAGAATCATGAGACGATGTTTGTGAGTTTTCCTCGTCATTCCCTCAAAAAGTCTTGGTAATGGAACCTCTTCGTTACTAGAACCTAACTTAGTCAGGACAGTAACTTGACGAAGGACTTATTTGTGTAACTGTGACTTGACTCTGAGACTACTTGAATAGTTATGTCACTTGATGCAACATTATGTGTTACATAACTATTTAACTTGACGAATGGCAAATGTACAAACACGTGAGTTCAATTATAAAGTAAACAAAAGAATATTAAAAACTCAGTTTCAGTGATATTTTGACAGTTTCTTGACAGCAAATAATTATTTAATGTACTTTTGCTTTAAACCACTATCTTGATGCTTGATTGCTACAAGTTTTCAATCCTTTTTGAGTGGCAAAATTCGCAAGCCATAGTAAGGCCATACGATAGCGATGCAATTGCAATTGAGAGCAACATATAACAGAATACCGAATTTGACATTAGAAGCAGTACAATCGCAGAAGCGTTGCAGTAGTGTGGCAATTGCTCAGTAGCTAAGAGAATATTTGTAAAGCTTATTCCTTCTCAAAACAAACCTCGCAAAACTTAGCGCCACAGTTACTTCATATCTATCAACAGCTGTATTAATTGCACACCACTTCGAAAAACCCTGTAAGATATTGAACAATAATCAGATAACGTCAATATACTTATGCGTTCTGAAACACAACACATGGTAAAATTAGTTATAATTTAGACCAAAAAATGAGCTTGAGTACCATAAAGTCAGTTCTGATGAGATGTGCCACGAAGTGTTTGAGTAGATAATGATCGTAGGGGTGACACTCGCAATCACTGCGATTGTCTCTGATGGCCCTCGTGGGCAGAACGGGCGGCGGTGGCTAGTCTTCAAGTGCGTAATCAGCGGCTGAGGGTGGATTACCGAAGTACTCGTGCTTGCTACTCGATAGCATTTGTCGTGACAGGCAGGTGGCCAGGCGAGTTAAGTCGATGACAGGAACTGTGCCTGTTAACCATGGAACTTTACTGTGAACGGCGCTCAGTTCTGAATCTCGAGTGGTGTGGAGCTTGGGAAAAAGTTATACAGTATTGTGACAGATTTATAGAATAGGAACCTTTTAGATTTGAGCATTTTACTACGTTAGGGAGCTTAAAATAAAAATATACAAAATTGTCTAAAAACGATTGTTCATCTCCAATGCTAAGTAAGAACTGCTTCAAAGAACACAGGAACTTAGCGTCTTTACAATACAACACAATAACACTAAAATATATATCTTAAAGCTAGGTACAATGGGCGGTCTTATCGCTTAAAGCGATCTCTTCCAGACAACCTTAAGATGGAATAGATATGTATCATTACTGTAGGATGGTGGTGTACATAATGAAAAGCAACTTTACCTTAAATAGAGACAATAAGTAAAGTGTTACTGGACACATTCTTACGTATAGTGAATATAGCATTTTAAGATAGAATACAATTACTTATTAACCTTTTTAGGCTAGATTGTAATATAAATAGGGTATAAACTATTTGTATACAACCAAGGAAAAAAAAAATAAAGAAAAATCTCCCGTAGTCAAAAATAAAAACAAAATAGAAGAGATAAAGACATTCACATACCATGCTTTAACATCCCCGAATAAATCAGCAGAGTTAAATAAGCACCCTCATGTTGTTTTTTTAACCTCATCAGAGGCGAGCTACATATCTTGTGTGGCCGTAGACGATCCTATTGCCATCCTCAGCAGAAGCTCAGTAGAAGCCTGAAGAACCTTTTAACTATAATAATGGTAAATGTCATAACTAGAGATGATGCTTTACGCTAAGCAAAATGTCGTCGTATGCGTTACTGAACCCTAGCCGCTGGTAACAAAAAAAAATTTCACCATTTTTAGTGACCCTAGCTACTTACGCGATCGATTGTCATTCACCGTCAATAAGAATATTATCAAGATGGGCGTAATACTTTTCAGTTATTGGATTGTAACTCGAAACCACTTGACCGAATTTGATGAAATTTAAATGGGACCACCTCGGAAGTATACTCTACTAAACAAAAACAATATTTTGAGAATCGGTCCACAAATGGGGGAGAAATCATCCAAGATACGCAGAAAAATAACCAACAATGGTAGATATAACCTCTTCCTTTTCGAAGTCGGTTAAAATATAGAGATACTTTCAGCTATGCGACAAAATATTGGGTTTTGAGTCTCATTTGTGCCGTATAGTATAGTTTCAAACACCAAAATATCCTACCCGACCATAAATCTGCAACTCTAGTACTAAATCAATCTATCATTTATCTAGTACGACTATGGCACAGATAAATTATCGTTTGTACTGTATCCGTCCACGATACGAGTACGTACGCAAATGTTTGTGTTTGCCCCACTGCACTTGTTGAATACTCAGGTTGAAGACTATAACATATTGGGGTATACTTCCACAATCTAACGGCCGGTCCCAATAATCTATCTATCGCCGGTTTACCTTACTAGAGATAGATATTTGACACTTTTTGTATGAATGTTATGTCAAATTTCTATGGGTAGTAAAGAAAACCGTGGATAGATAGATTATTGGGATCCTCCATAACTCAGTCTACCATCTAGTAAGTCAGATTTCTCTTTTGGTATTCCTTAAGTCCATCAAAACAGTTCCGTAGCCAAAGTAACATATATATATCAATACGAGTACAGAGATACGAAATTATAATGAAATTACTTTTCAACAAACGAAAAGACAACCCTACACGATATTTTGAACATTAGTAGAAGACTAAAGTGCTAATTTCGTTTTTCTATTGCTTTTTTGTCAGTTAATTATTAATTCATTTCTTTTTTTAGATCGGAGCTTTACTTGTAGTAGTAGCATATTTCCGGATATCGGTTTAAGAACTAATGCTACTTCGGAGAAATAACGATAGCCAATAACTTTTATTAAAAGGGTTTTTGCGTGTTGGTGCATGTTTCATTTTATAGTGTTGCTATAGTGTTGCACCTATACCTATACCGAAGGCGATCCAGTATCGACTTTGGTTATACGCAGTTTCGTTTGGTCCCGCTGGGGGTGGGAGGATGTTTCCGGACAAAGAGGATCAATGGGAGGGCGGCGAAATGATTGAATTGTCCGCGTGCTACCCGACGGCTGGCGACCGGACACACGGACTCGGACGCGAATTATTCCTACCTGCCGTACAGGGATAGAAGGGGGGACTGCTCATGATGCTGGATTCTGTTTTGATTTAACAGTACTGCATCGTTTATTATGAAAATACGTTTCATTCGAAAATAGCGACCAGCTACGAGTACTCGAAGCAATGATTACCAAGGGTACCTAGTTAATGTTTGTCATTAATCAGACATTTCCGGGTTCTTTCTTACCAATGCCGTGCGATTCTCTAAGAGCAAACATCGTTGCATCTTTGATAACATCCGTGAAACACAAAATGTGTAATAATATATTTATAAAATATGTGTATAATAATAATGTGTGAACACTGCTTTATTGCTAGGTTTAGAACTAGACTCGCATGTAAATTGGAAAATACATGTTAAAAAAATTCAATTAAAATTATCAAGTTTTATGTATGGACTAAGGGAACTGCGGCGAGCAGCGAGCAGCTGGACTTGATGCCGCTATGATATGGTTAAGATATGGCATTATACTATGGGGAAATAGTGTAAACGTAGATAACCTTTTCACACAAAAGAAATGCCTACGAATACTTGCAAACATATAATTTCCAGATTTAACAATACATCATTTCCATAAACCATATTTTATCAAATATCAAATGCTGACCCTCACCTCCATCTACATCTTGGAAATGTGCATGTTTATTTGAAAATATCCTCAATACTTTTTAAAAGCATGTGAACAGACGAGAAATTATCCCCTTAGACCAACACGGAAACATACACTTTTAATACCTACTTCTAGACTGAAAATGCACAGTTCCGGTACCAAAGCAATGGCAGTTAAAATTTATTATGCACTGCCTAACAAAATAAAAGGCGAAAATAAAATGAACGTATTCAAATTCACACTTAAAAAAATACTTTTGCAGAAGTGTTATTATAATATTGACGAATTTTTCAATGATAATACATTAAAATAGACTGGTCCTCTCTGCACAATTGCAACACCCCCAGGGGATAACGTGTGACATGTACTTACTGTAAACCTTAGGCAACAACACCTGCATTGTATGTTAGCTTGGCACATAAGCAATAAACCATTTGAGTTTGAGTTTGAAATGACAAGATGACAAGAAACGTTGGAAAAACAACCTTGTGTACAAGGGCGATATCTAATAAAGTATTTGACATCGGTAAGCTCGTCTACGAGCACATCGACGAATCATTAGAGAATCGCACGGCAGCACGGAGCATAAAATTGAGAGAATACCGCGTGCTGCGTGGAGCACGCCCACAAAGCAATGGATTTTCTGGATACGTGACTCGACCTGAAAGTATTGTTTATAGTATCAAGTACTATTCAGTAATCTATGTATATTCACAACTTGCACAGAGGTTTCGATGTAGGCAGACTGATAGATAGACAAAGACAAAAAAAAAATACTATTGTGCGGCTTCAATGTAAATAATAATGTTTACCCGAATAAAAATCCCGATATTTTTTGTACATATCGTTATAGTTATCTTTATGAAGATAATTTAATAAGACTTAGGCTGTAGGTGTATAATTTTAAAATATATGACATATCAATACCCGTACCAGCGCTTGTATCAACTACGAGTAATTAGATAGCCTGGTGGCACTGTGGATGAAATGTTGGAGGTCTAACAAAGTTATATTGCAAAAACATTGAGCATTTTAAACACTTTTTAGGAAATTAATAAGAATAGAATTGGAAAATAAAAGAAATGGACTCAGAATTGTGAACCATGTTAGGTTAATTCATGTTATTAAATACAATAAGTATATAAATGTTAAATTGCAAACAAATTCAGCACTCAGAAGCGCTCGTAGTGGGGCTCGACTTGGCGATCTGAACCGATCAAAAAGTTAAGCAACACTTGCTGCGGTCAGGACTTGGATGGGTAACCGCTAGTGGCGTTATTCAAGTGAGTATATAAGAGACGTATATTTGTATGCCCACAAGGCTGATCACGGCATGAACCATATACCTACCTAATAATTAAGATCTTTGTTAATAACCTGTGTATCACAAATAAATTATTTGATTGATTGATTAATTGAGCGCTTTCGTGCTTCGGAGGGCATGTTAAGCCGTCGGTGTCGGTTGTTTGTCTTAGGACAACAGTCGTTAGGCTATGTCGAAGGCATTCGGGCGGCCTGAAAACTTCTACATGCGTTGGCCACTAACCTATCCGCCAAGCCGCACTGGGTCCGCGTGGTGGATTTTGGCCCAACAAACCTTTCTCTGAGAGTAAGGCTCAAGTCCCAGCAGTGGGAACAAAATGGGCTGATTATGATGTTTATGAAACAAACTCAAGATATAGTGGTATTGATATAATAGTTAGTGTAATTTGTTGTAAAAAGATAATAGTTAGTTTTGCATTTTCTGTACCTACTTATTATGTTAATGAGCTTTATTCGTATTCTTAACTTCGCTTGGTGCACTTCGATTGTCAATGTGTATCTCTCCTTCTCTCCTCTTAAATATACTTCCTCGTGCAATCTGCCTGGGACTGGCAATCCCTGATTGTATGACCATTATACTAATTTATTGTATATATATATGTATATATATGTAAGTAATGTGGGGAGCGCAGATCCCTATAACACAGGCTTCTAGCCTAGTATAGAGTTCTGAGGCCTATCTTATATTATTTGAATGTCAGTTTCCAGTAATGTAAAATTAAAATTTGTATTCTTTATGTCATTATGTCAATATGTAGGTACAATATGCCAATAAAATTATTGCTTTTCAGAATCACAAAGTTTAATAAATGGCATTATATTTTTGGCTGGTTAAAGTATGGACACTATAATATCCTGTTAGTAAATAAAAAGACGGTTCTAAAATTACTACCGTTTATAGAAGTTTGCTTTGAAAAATGATATTCTAGTTGCCTATTTAATACATAAATGAAATGTTGTAAATTCCTACAATTTAATGTATTATTGCGGAATCGGAATCGAAAATTTGTTTTTTTATATCAATTGAACATAGCGATTAAATAATTTCGGAAGGTGTAACTTCCGACTTGCAAAAGCTCTGAAAGTTCTCAATCACAGCTTGCAGCGTCCAGGGCTCTCAGATATCCGCTGGCTTCCGTCGCAATTTTAATTTCGCACTTCAAAGGCTTTTTCAAATCCCGATATGAACGGAAACGCCGCCGGAAGGATCGATTCGACCCGTCTCTACCCGCGCTGACATTTGCAATTCTAATTCGAGTTCGGAGGAACGTGGACAATTTTACCTCGCAAATTTAAAGGTCCATATTTTCAAATGTTTTGATTAGGATAAATTCAGCGCCAGCGATCGCAATTACTGGGCTTTCGGATGGCTGATGTTTGTTAGCTTATCTGGAATTGATTAAATTGATTCTGGTTGACGGAAGACATTGAATGGAGTCATTGCGTGATTGTGGTTCACCTGCTGGGCAGTTACGTGGGGTGGTGACGTCGCCGCTATCGTTCAAGATCTGGCTGCGAGATACGGGTCCACTGTGATTTGTATCTGTGTCTATGTATACTTTTTAATTGACGTTCGTACGCATTGAGCTTGACTATTCATGCTGCAACGCTTGTTTCATATCAATGTTTTTGTATACAGGTGCGCATAGAAGATAAAAAACTTCAAGATTAGTAAGTACGTGAGCGAATTTTAAGTTTTATTTAAAAATAAATTAAACTGATATTAAATGAGAAAATATTTAGTTTCTCCACAGACTCTTCTGTACTGTTCAATGTGTAAATTATTTTAATACGAGTATGTTCTATCCTTCACATTATATAGGGCGTCCATATTTTTTATTAAGCATTGAATGAAGTCCTAGCGTTAATAAATTACATAAAACGAGAAAAAGTGAAGAACAATAAGCAAATACGAGGCATGCCTTTTAAGTTCTGTCGTTTCCATATTCTCTGGCAATTTGGAATTTGGAACTGTTCTATATTCGAATGTCTTTAAATTTTGAATCTCAAAACAGTTGAAAGTATTAGGATTAATGCTATTGCTTAGTCACAGCGTCAATTGGAATCTGTCAGGTTACGTACGAAAATGAATCTTTCTAAGGAAAATGTTCATGCAATAATTTTCTACAACTTTAAAGAGGCCTGACACGGCTTCAGTGTTTTGAAGAGTAATTGACAATATCGTAAACAATTCGTACTTTACACTTCTTTATTTGTTATGTGTATTTAGTTTACAATTAAACTAAACATACGTAAACATTTGCTCAATTATTGCACTATTAATTGTATTTATATAGATTATTATTATATATATTCTATTTAGATTAAGCTTAAATTCTAAACATAAATATATGTAAAGTGTAAGGCGGATCGTAAAAAATACGTCTGTAAGAAACAAAGCTCTCTTCAATTATTATAAATACCTTGCCGACATGTATTATGACGACACAGTCGACATACATGTATACAATGTGTTTAATTTTATTCGTTCAACTAACTGAAACGAATATTGCAAAAGCGGGCGAAATGAGGGTCCGTCTACACTGTATACACCATCATTACAAGTTTACAAGTCCCAGTGCGGCGATACATACATCCAACGTTTGTCCAAACATTGTTAATTCAATTAGTTGTTCGCTATTTGCGGGCACCTACGTCTATACGTCACAGTACACGCAGTAAACCGCTATTGAAATAAGTATTTAAAAGGTTATGAAAGACAAGTTTAGTGAAATTGTATTCTAATTACGACAGTTAGTAAATACGATTTATTATTTAGAGCACGCAACCTCGTCGGCATAGATTCAATCAAATCTGCAATTATTTTTGAAGGTAAACATTGTTGATATACTTGATATTAGACATACCTAATTTGTTTATTTTCTTAATTCAATTCTACTACTTAACTGCAATGATGCCATCTAGATATGAAAACATATATTTTATCTTTGTAATTTTAGAGAGAAACATATTCAACCTCGGACGGGATTCAAACCCGCATCCTCCGACGATCTGTTTGGGACGCCATGACTACCAGACCACCGGGCCAATCCGTCCGAGCATCGAATCTAACTCTCTAGTTAACTTTAAACGTCATAATGAATAATAAATAAATAAATTCGATGCTTAGATGCCACTTCAAATCCCGCCCTAGGATGTGTATTTTTCTTTCTAGAATACAAATTTTGGTCTCGCAAGCAGACGTTAAAAATCATATATAACGTATATGTCTGTTATTTACAATTTGAAAACTTTTAACCGCACACGTTGCAGTTCCTAGAAAAGTTGGTTGATTTCTATTTCTGCGAAATCTATTGTATTATTGGCCAAATATGGCAAATCGCGAGTCAACGGGTTAAAATCCAGTTCAAAAAAATTCAAAAATTCAAAATTGTTTATTGTCAGCTGTGTGTTACATGTTGGTCAAAATGATGAAAGTGTCAACAGCTACCTTTTCAGGCGTACAATATTACATAAATCAATATTACAATATGATACAATTAATTACATTCTAATTAATATTATGTCATGCAATCATTATTTTATAGGTAAAATGTCAAGATTATTATCATTTAAGAATTTGTCAATTGTGTAATAGCATTTGTTCAGTAATAGTTTCATTAGATTGTTTTTAAATTTGATGAATGTCATAGCTTTCATTGTACCTGTTAAATGGTTGTATAATTTAGTACACATTACGTAAATACTTTTGCTAAAAAATTTTGTTTTGGAGCCCTGAGGGGGTAACACACAGTAGTTTTTACGAGTTTTTCGTGGCTTACGTGTAATTTTTATGTCAAAGCTATTTAAATTTTATTTAACAAATAGGCAAGCCTCTAGAATATACAATGATGCTTAGGGAAGTAATTTAAACCTTTTAAATATTGGTACACAACTGTGCCTTTGTCTGGCTCCGGTTATTGCTCTTAAACATTTTTTTTGCATTACAAATACTTTTCTAGCGTTCGCAGAGTTTCCCCAAAGTAATAATCCGTAACGCAAATTGGAAGATACATTTCCATGATAAGCACAAATTGCTGCTCTCTGTGATGCTACTTTAGTTAGTCTCTTTAATGCATAAACGAATCTACTTATTTTTTTGCGTATGTAATCAGTGTGACTCTTCCAATTTCCGTGACAGTCAACCATTAATCCTAGAAACCTTATCTCTTTTACCTGTTCTATAATTGTATTTTGGTATTTTATTGTAATATTTTTTGTAATAGATTGTGGAAAATTGTTTATTATTATTAAAATTCAATGTCAATTATTTATTATTATTAAATGTCACATGTCCAGATTTATTAGCAGATTATTGGTTTTGAACCAGTTATACTGACGTTTATAAAGTATAAATGGCAAAGCGTGTCCTATCAAACATATTAATTTGTTAAAATCGCTTCGCAATTTGCCAAAACATACACACACTAAACAAATACCACCTAGTAGAGAACATGGTGTTTGCTTTAGTGTATAATAAAGTATTTATTACACATATGGTATTTGGTATAAAACAAAAATTACAATAATCAGAGAGAGTGTTGCGCCCAATGATCTTATATTAAAAAGAGGTAGTTTTAAGGTAATCGCGTATAAATACGGCAACAAATGTAGCTGTGGACGATATATGCTATCCGTCACAGAACGACGTCTAAGAACATCGGCAAACTACGTTCTTGTATGCGGGAGAGCTGGGACAACATTGACTTCGAGTCAGTTCTAACATAACGAATCTATCTACCCATGTTTATGATAAGATTGCGCCATACTGCTTGTAGTGTGCTACCTATGTCAGGTAGGTACCCTGAGGGTAGTGCGGGGCGGAGGTAGCTCACGCGTGACGAGAATTCTTCCCCGGGCATGCGGTGAAGTAGACGCTAACTCTGCACCAGATGCGATTAGGACAGGGGTGAACATGTTCCTTTATTGCAACGCCGTAGCCGTAGTCTCGAACTCCGTACGAAGTTTGTGCAAAGAAGTTTGGCATCAAGTTGCGAGTTACTTGTTCTGTCTTATATCATAGTAGCTGCGTTCCGCGGTTTCACCTGCGTGGTGATGGATGATGATGATGATGAATTAAAATACTTAGCCTTTGCTCATCAGGGATAAGGATTGTTATGGTATTTTTTTTTTAAATCGGTCCAATAGTTTCTAATGAATAAAATTATTCAATTCAAACAAACAAACAAATCTTTTCTCTTTATATATTTTAATAAATGTGTGCAGAATAATTATTATAGGAACAGAATGACTAATATAAAATAAATCAACCTATTAGAATAAAAGTAGTATTTGTAGATATATTGTAGATAAAAAACAGCATTTAAGTACCTGTGTACGATTAGAGCGCCCAAAAAGCTGGCAAAGTTACCTCGTTGAAAAATTATAATATAGACAGTGTTTGAATGACTTCTTGTCGTAATTCCTGTATAAGTTATTCCGTTAGGGGACTCATGGGATACGAATCGTAAGAGGTGAGGAGATCTGACTAGGGTAGGTAGGCCTTGGTTGGTACCCCCGTAGTGCCACCCGCGAAGCAATACTGCGCCAGCAACACTGTGTTGTGAAGGGTACTGTAACCAGTGAAGTCACTTGACGCGAGAGACTCAAAAACCAAAGTCACGGGCGCAGTGCAGTTGTACGCAATAGTACAGTTGTAAGCAATAGGTAGGACGGCGACTGTCATTACTATCAAGCGTACTGCTTATACTCACGCTTGCACGGAAATAAAACATTGCTACCGTGTTTCCTGTGGCCTATGGGGGAGACCTATGTTCAGCAGTGGACGTCCTACGGCTCAGATGATGATGATAACTGTGTTTCAAAGAAAATACATTTCAGTACATTTGGAATGTCATGGCGTAACGCTACCAATACGCGAACGTCTCATCTTTAAATATCTAAATATATAAAAATGAACCCATATTTCTCCTGGCCACGCTATAACTTGAGCACGGGTGGATCAATCTCGCTAATTCGTTTTTGTAGCATTCATTATTTGTCAAGAGATGGTTCTTATGAAAGAAAAATCAAGAAAAGACTGGAGGTTATGGCGAAGCCAAAGGTCGAGCCTACTACGCGAACGAAGTCGCGGACAGTCGCTAGTAATAACATAAAATAAGACTGGATTAAATTCGTCCAGCAACAAGTCAACATTTTTAGTAATTCTGTTATTTAATTAATGACCTCTTTACCTAATTCAACACTTTAGTTAATTCGCTACTGTCCCTGATTCGACACATGCTTGAATTCGGTACAATTCTTTTTAGACACCTTCCTGGCTTGACACTTTTTAATCGTGTAAGTTCCAATTTGAATTGTTTTATACTAAATTAAGAATACTAGTAAAACAATAACCCCAAAGTAAAACGCAGTGCGACATATAATACGAGTAGCATTGTCTGATACGGAGAGCCGACCGGCTGACTCCAGCATTGTCCGCCTTTTGCCGACGTTTACTCGGCCCGAGGGGAGTTTTATTGTATTAGCGATTTGCCAACGAAGCAGTTCTTTCACTCGACGAGCTCGCTAATTGGATTGCAGAAAGCTCGACTGTGACGCCGTAACGTACTTTGGAAATACGCGATTTATCAGTTTTTACATTCTGCTCTTGGTATTTTTTTAGATGAGTTTTAATTCCACAAAGGCCATCCATGAGACCTCAGGTAGGTTTTGCGGATGTCCGTGTGCGATGGTGGTCACTTACTTTCAGGTGAGCCGTCTGCTCGTTCAAAATACCACAAAAAAAGTGTATGCAATCTGCCGTGCGATTCTCTAACGAAGAGCTCACCGATACCAAATACTTTATGATAAGGTTGTTTTTCCAACGCTTCTTGTCATTTGGTTCACGGATATTGTCAAAGGTGCAACGATGTATGCTCTTAGAGAAGCGCACGGCTGCACGGCTGGGTACATGCCTATATTTGGTGGTAACAACAGAACAACGCAAAGCTTGTGATACCAACAAGTGCCAAATGTTGTTAAGGTAAATGCACACATAATAGGAAGGCGAGCTACTTGTACACTCAGACAAAATAAAAAAGTCAAGACAGAATGTTGTGAACAGAGAAGTGAGGCCGGGTGAAACTACGCCTCGCCCTGTCGATACATATTTACATACAAAACCTACAACGAAACTACGCCTTGGCTTGTCAGTCGAACTATTGCGGCGCGTGGTAGCAATACGTAAAGTTTGAATTATTATTAAATTTAAATTTATTAATAATTGATATATTTTTAATAACTTTAATTAAATTTGAATTATCATGGCAGCATCGATGCACGTACATCTAGCTTAAAAAACCGGCCTCACTTCTCTGTTCACAACATTCTGTCTTGACTTTTTTATTTTGTCTGAGCTTGTACACTGTACACATAATATACATGACACAAGAATCGTAATACAAAATCAACAACAACTGCATTAGGCTTTAGAGATACTGAAGGTTCCTGCGAAATAAACTAGACACATGAACATAAGAACGCTATTATTTATTATACACATAAAAATATGTTATAAAAACAACTAAAGGGAGTAAATAAGCTCACACAAACACAGGGTACCCTACTAACTTATGTTTAAAGTTTCTTATATGTTTTTTATTACAATTTTGTACATACGATACGAGTATAACACATTATAACTACGTACTCGTATATATATTATGTCCGCGCACAAAAACACTTTACAAACAACATGTCATCAACCCTGTGGATACACGCCAGAATGTGTTATATTAAACAGTTAGATAAAACTAAAACAGTTCTCTTATAATTAGAAATCAATTAATCCACTGGTTACAAATTAAAAAATAAATAAGTTTGAATTAACACTGAAACGTGGAGTAAACATAATGGTTATATATAGGTTTAACAAATAGTCTATGCAAAAAGGCCCCTCTGAGATACAACCTATATCTGGGATTCATGTGGATCTGTGGCGCGCAGCTAGTATTTTATATTAATGATTCCAACTTTAATTATGAATACCTTGTACCGTTTGTAACAGTTGAAGTTTAACTTCATCATTATAATGGCGCCAGCTGCTGTTGTAGGAGATTGTAGAAAATACAACAATAAATAAAGAAAACAAACAGAATATGAACAGCGCTACGAGTAGGGACGCAAATAAACAACAATAAAAATGGATGTAGCATTGTCGGGATGTCGTTTGTTTGTCGCGCTTACTAGGAGTAGCTGGGAGGGAGGTCGGGGGCGCGAACGGGGCTGTTTGTTTTGTATCACTATTCAAGCAGTTCACGGTGCAAGGGGTAATGCAAGTTTCCCTCAATAACGTTTCAGAACTAGAACTTGAAATTAGTAAATAATTGTTTCACTATTCCCTGAATTTCAGTTGTATAAATTTCCAGTGATTATTTGTTTTTTTTTATAACGCTACGGTAACCTTATTGCAGTCGCAATAACTCTGCAAAGTACAAACAAGTAGTTATTTAGTTTAGTTTAAATTAATGTAAATTTAGGAAAACGTAGGTGTATATTTTCGAAATTAATTTTGATACAAATCTAAAGTTCACAGTTATTTTAAATAAACATTTGAATAATTATTAAATTAGACTTACGTAGTAGTAGTTACGTAGTATTGGTTAAGTTAACTGCATTCCAGTGCAATGCTTTTAATTTATTTAAGTAGTTAATTTTCATGGAGTAATTATAAATTCAATTTATTTAAGTACTTACTATTAGAATTGAATCGTAGACACGATTCTAAACTTAAGTTAATTAAATAGTCACACTTAGCTACCTACTTCATATAGAAATGGTAAATTGAATTACTCATATCTATCTATCTATACATTATATAAAAATGAACCCCTATTTCTCCTGGTCACGCTATAACTTGAGAACGGATGGAACAATCTCGCTAATTATTTTTTGTTTTGTTAATTATTTTCAGAAGGTCTTACTCACCAATATACCAACTACGCGAATGAAGTCGCGGGTAGTCGCTAGTATACTTATAAATTTGAGCAATAATGAAGTTAGGTTACCGGAAACGGGCTTTATGTATATTCAGAAATCACATAAAGGGCTATAAATTCATGACGTCGATAAAATGAGGGGTTAATGGCAGTTTATGTCATATGCAGCGATTTACTTAAAATTTCAAAAAATAATATGACATTTCTAGGTCTTTTAAGTACACATTCATGGACTTAAAACACATTTTTAACATACTAAAGTACATAAAAATATGAAACACACTACTTAATTTCACACAGTTGTATAAAAACTTTACAACAGTTTAAAATACAAATTACAACTCTAAAACAGTTTTGCACTTTATTCACAATTGTATTTGTCATGAAACGCATATCATAAAATAGCAATTTTTAATACACATACACTGACAGATGTTGTTTTTATTGAATAGGGAACTTTATTTTTTATGTATATATATGTATGCGCTTCCATGAATTCACGTGAAAGAAATTGATACAATTTAAGCTCTGACCTGACTGCTATGCTAAGGTACATATAATAAACCATTATACCTTGCTTTTACTTACATTGCCTTTACTTATACAAGTACAAATGCGTTACCGACGCTGTTGGCCGATTTCGTAAGTCTAAAAACACTTTTTACCAATTCTTTCTTAATATCATATCGTTAATACAATTGTTGAATACGATGTAACGATGTGAAACAATTTGTATATAACTGCACGCCTTAAGATATAGATAATAATAAAAAAATAAATGTTTAAGTACACATGTATATCTTTACTCACAAATACCAAGTTAAAGGATTCTGTAACTTAAATACAATTAGTGTTACGACCGCAGGATTACAGCCGTCTTTTCGGAATGAGATCGTCGACATTTGGCGCGTCAAATTGCAACGTTTGATCAGCCTTTTGTGCGGGTAAGACTATTAGCGGAACGGGATTATGCGGAAGGCGCACGCGCACCCGACCGTACGACGCGACGCGACGCGACTACCCCACGCCACTCCGCAGTGCGGGATTCGCTGCCTCATTTTGTAAGCTATTACTACAATTTATTGACATCAATTAGTTGTATATTTTTTTTATATATTTATTTATTAACACTTAGTTCACCTGTGTCGGGGCGACACAACGTGGGATTTTTCGCTTATATAAAGGGTTATTATATTCGGTTCTACTGGCCGAATTCTCATTCTTGGAAGTGATATTGTACGATTCATACTAGTTAGCTGATTTGGTTACGAGATAGTATCCACCTGTACTTGTGGCCAATTGCAAGCACTATCATCCCACTGGCTATGCCAGTAATGTACTGCTGGCTATGTGTTTAGGATTCAAATACTCGCACCACCCGTTTTTACGTTACAACATTGCTAGTTTAAATATGTCTACAGTCCTAACTTATATTTTTTGTTCCTTTAACATAATTTTATAACTTTAACATACAATAGTATGTTAAAGTTATAAAATATAAGTTTGGTTTTTTATTTAAGCTTTCATCGATATTCGGGTTTTTTGTAAAAAAAAATGTTCTATACTGTGTCCACAATGGCAGATGAGAATATACAAATACATATTCAAAGTCCTGGTAGCAATGTGGATAGTTTAATGGCAGAGATCGCAAAATGATTACAAAATCAGGTAGCCGCACAGAGCTTAGTGCGGGATCCGCACTCTCGCCATCCATCGCCCGGAATCGCGCTCGCTCACCCCAGCGACCAACCCCTACTTTTTGATCTGTAATTGGATTTCAACGATTGTGCAGCGCTAAAATGTTGCTGGCACGATTTAATAATTAGTGGTTTTATTATTAAGATGCTGTCAATTCCTGACGTCGATAAAAAGGAGGATTTTAAAGCAGTTTTACTAATATACAAAGGTTTACTTCAAATTAAAAAATACACATTGACGGAATTAAAAAGATATTTTAACATCCTCGAATTAAATAAAATCAATCACATCACTTATTTCACCTTTAAAACAGTTTTTCTCTTTTTTCATAATTGTATTTAACATGAAATTCATGTAATGAAATAGTAATTTTCAATATACATACATTGACGGATTACTTTTTATGTAATAGTAAACATAATTTTTTTATTTATATTATACGTTTTTGAAACCAAGAAAATGCACCTCGCATTTGCTTGGTTTCATAGACGTCTGCACGCGCTAGCGGCTGACAGCGCCTTTACGTGTTTCTGTCTTGTCAAGCGTGATGTCGATTGATGTTAATCGCGATGCCTGTCAATAATCAATTTCACCACTTCAAGAATACGTTTTCTCGGGCATTGCACAATGTTTGTTAACCAGATACATAGTGTATTAAGTCCCGTTCATCAATTTTATCATAATGTAAAGTAAATGCATTAATTAGCAATTGATGTACATAAAAGCGTCCTTGATGCGTCTTCTTGCCCCACACACTCGCAAACAAACATTCTCAATAAAAAATATGCACATATTTACTCATTTTAGTGCGCGAGCCCTATAATGTACAGCCAATAATGCATGGCCAATAACTCGAGTACATTGATTTGAAAAAAGTGGCTTTTCTTGGCCGCGTTTTATTGCCTGTACAAAATCAATTCATGTTGATAATGTACATCCAATAGTAGTAACATGCACTTTACAAAATGTACTATAAATATCTGTAGGATAAATTGTTTCGCGAGCAGCATTTTAGACACTCAGTACAGTTTACAGTAAGCCCGTATATTTTCCTCTCCAGTACGCTTAGACTTTATCATTAGTAAATAAGGTGCATAATTCGTCGTGGAAATGTTAATATTTGAACTGTATCCTCCTGTGTTGTATCATTAGTTGAGTAAAACTGTCGCCTCTGGGGGCTTGTTAGTGTGTAACTGGCAGTTTGCAGCGATAGATTGTGTTATTGTGTCTAAACACAATAATATGCACCTCCCTCGAGACTTGCCCGCGACTCCACCGGGGAGCAGCGTTGAGAGCTAGCACCACTCTTACAGAACGGTCACTTGCAGCACGATAGTGTGTAAAGGATCTATCTACCTCCACTCACTAATTAACCCTTTAGTCTTTTTAGTCAAAGTATTAGCTGAATGTCTAAAGTGTTCGGAGTATAATGTATATGTATTATGTATATCAGTCATCACATCAGGTTACCATACTACAGGCTCTGCCTAGTTAGGGACCTGAAGATCTTGTTTGGGTGTTGCCCTATATTACATTATTTACCTATTAAGTATTATGTACATAATGTGTTATTGATGTTATATATTTTATTCTATTAATGTACTTATTTTATGTTGTTGTTAATGGACTTATAAGAAAAATTGTGATTACCTTTTTTGGCAATAAATTATTATTATTATTATTATTTCTTTTATTCAAAACAAAATCTCGGATTTCATCCGGTCCTTTACAAAGGCATAAGTGGGGCTGTAGCCAACACATAGAGGCCTGTTTGGTATAAAAAATACAAAGTATTATAGAAACAGACATTTTGGATGAAGGGTAACATGGTACTTATAACTATTACAAAAATGGGTAAAATGGCCAGGCTATTGATATGAACTTATTAGTGATAAGGAAGATAGTGGGCTATGGAAGAGACTACGGCACCTGCCAATTTCTGTACCATTTTAAAATTTTTGGGCAGGTGGTGGCTTGCCACCCACTAAACGGGCCTCCAATACGGCCACCATCAATGGTGACAAAAGGGGCAACGTTGGTGTTGATGGCTAAAGGGTGTCAAGAGAGGTGCTGCGGTTTCACTAGAGCGCTACTACCGGCGTTATCCGCGTTAACACTTCCACCCTTGGAGCTTTTTGTTACTTGCTCTTGCGTCTCCACCCTCAGACGGCTAATTAAGGCAAACCGGAGGTCAGGGGTCTCATTTAGCCCCAGGAAGAATCAAGGTCCGCGGTGACGCCACTCACCGACGGCTAGCCATAAAGCCACCCCTGGTGGCTTAAAACACGATATTAAAAAATATTTAGTGACACTTCCGCTGAAAAGACCCCTGGTATTATTATTATATGATTACCTTAAAATAACATTTATACTAAAATAAATCTAATTAAAATATACCTTTAATAATAATAAAATAGTTAGCTAAAAAATGGTAAAATTATAGATATGTTATTCATAAAAAAAACACTGTCCGCAAGTAGGATGCCAAAAATCTGGCAACGTTACATATTGAATAACCAAGCGTTGATACATAGTTGATACTAGCTAGTGCCTGCGACTACGTCGGCGCAGGATTAGTACTCCGAGTAGCATATTATCTTCTCCAAGGCCATATCTTTATTCCAAAATGTCATAAAGTATGTACATAGTACGAAATAATATAAGTCAGTAATTATCTACACCAAACATCGCAAACGCACATGTATCTACGATTTTTTATATGTTGTGGGGTTCGGTCCTCTGAGAGTAGTTTATACCGAAAATTGCAACCCAGAAAACCTTGTGTTACTCCCACGATGCTCGAAAAACTTCGAGATTCTCTACGGGGAGAAATAGTCCACTGCACGTACTAGCCCTGTGCTGGGGTTTATTATCATATTGTATAGCTCAACTGTACCTGTGGCCCGAGCACGAACATTTGCTAAAGTGTAACGTTTTCGTACTGTTGACGTATACAGTACAAACTATGAGTTATCTGTGCCACAGTTGTACTAGATACATGATAGTTTGTACTGTACACGTACCGTTCACCGGTACGATAACGTTACACTTTAGCAAATGTTCGTGCTCGGGCCACTGTACCATTCTCGTTCCCTTATAGTGACATGCACACTGTACATGCGGTTTTATTGACTAAACTTGACAGATATGAAACTTGTTTTATATTATGTATGAAATTACTGTTGGTTGCCTGCATTCAGTGTAAAGGGTAAGTACATGTTATGTGCTCTCTCTACCCGAAATCCTACTACTGCTCCACGGTGATCTATAGCTGTAGATAGTTATGCGTTTCTCTTCATATCCGCCATTTATATCCAGTCTTTGTCAAATCTTTGGCTTACTAACGAGTAGAAAGTTAGTTTGACTTTTGTTCCAGAGTTTAGTTATAATTCCAAATCCTATTTCTATAAATGTTCTGTTAAGTGTGCCGCGCGGCCCGTGATTCAATATGATTAAAAACGCGAGACATTAGAAACGTGAAATCTACTCGTTAGGTTCTTTGCAGTTCTCATCTTGATATTGTGGTTCAATGGGAGTACACGAGTATGTAGTTTGTAATCACGCATGTGATGGTAGTAAGCTACGTGGCGTCTACGGAGCTACGCGGTGCGCGTCGATGTCTTTTCTAAGGCAAAACATTTTATTGTGTATTCTAGTTGACATAACGGGAAATATGTAACTCTAATGTTAAGTGCTATAACTGCAGTGACTTCTAAAGCTACAAACTTAAATCTGTCATTCCCACTCGCTCAGTAGGGCTACGTAAATTCCATTCGAAGCACGCATCATATTGCTATTAAAATTGCGAAATCGATTTTCAAATTAAAAAAAGTTTGTAAAAGGTTTTATAAGTTTTAAGGATACTACATTTGTATAACTCAAATATACTTAGAATAAAACTGATTCGAACTTATACAGTTATAAACTTGTCCAGGTCATTTCAGTAGCAGTACAACTCTTTGTAATCGAGTTCGTCCGGTGAAGTACTGCCACTATGGCTTTTCTACTTTTTTTTTTTTATTATTGCTTATGTTCACAGACTCAATGGGTCCGTGGCATTGTTTACATTTATATTTTAAACTTATATTTTTTTTTTATAATTAGTAACGGAATACAGGAGGACATATTTTTTTCTTAACTAAACTTACATAATACATTTTTTTTTGTACATAAATAGATTTTTAACTAATTTCTTAATATCGTACATACCGAGAGCATACCGGCAGCGCCCGTTCACGAGCATGACACGTGGTGCCAGCCATCGCCCTCCTCAACCGTATTTGAGGGAAGAGGACGACCCGCCACACGACGCCGCCGCGAGAAGAAGCCTTTTAGTGAGCGTGAATGCTCAAGGTATACACGCATACATAATACAAAAGCCTAAGCTTGTCTAACTTTTTTTTTTATAACTAATTTTAATATAAGTCGGCTTTCTTGAATTTCTCCACCCGGCCCAGGGCCTCCGTCACATCCACATTCCGATCTTTTATGGCCATCTGCAAGTTGTAGTCGCGGATAGCATTTGGTGACGCAGACATCGCACGTCGCACGAAACGGCTGATGGCGTCTTCTTCGTCGTCGGTGTAGTAGGTGAAGGTCCTGGTGTGCCGCGAGACTGCAACCACTTCGTGCGGGACGCTCTCGTGCAGACTCATGTTGCCCTTGGTTTTAATGGCGATGACCGATTCGTATGTCAGTCCCTGTGCTTCATGGATGGTAAGGATGCGCGACCCCGTGCCTTCACCATAACCCTGGTTGGTCAGGGTCTCCTTTTCTTCCTGAGTGTGTACTAGGAAGAGGGTGTTGGGAAGGGTGCTGGGTATATGCGCATCTCTGTACCTTCTCTGCTCCAGGGACCTAATACGTGGGGCTGAGGAATATATACCTGAATATATTTCCCTCAACGCGTACGCGACATCCATGGGATTCCGGTGTGTGCACAACAACTCCTGATTGATGGTAGCTATCAGGTTCGGGCGACAGTACCATAGCTTTTTCTACTTTGAAGCAGTTATGTTCGCAATACTGTGTTCCAGTTTGAAGAGTATGGGTGCCGGTAAAATTACAGAACCATGAGACTATACAACTTAATATATATGGGTGATGCAGGTGAGCCTCATGCATATTACGTAGCCTAGAGGCGTAAAAAAGAAATCCCTTTATTACAAAATATAATATAAAATAAAGCTAAGCTTGCTCTGCTCAATTATTTGGATACGTAACGGTAACCAATGATCACATTGCGAGTTGAGTCACGTACGTACGACTCTGATACTGAAATAAACATTGGAAACATCAGAACGGCGCTCGAGGGCGGCCGCCCCCCATGACGGGCGGGGAGGGCACGGGCGGATTCGATTACCTGCCCCCATGGGCTGCAAACACTTCGTTACGGGGCCCGTAACGAACTCACTCCAAAAACTTGCCTGTATACTCCACGATTTTTTATTAGATTCCGTTTTACTAGAAGAATTATTTGTACCTGTGAGTTTCTGTACCGAAGGAAACAAACCTACAATACAGCAACACCACTGCAACCATATCTCATAAATATGAGAGGCATTTTAAGTTTATTATAGACGATTAAAATGCTATAAATTGCACGTGGAATAGTTGGAAAACCCCTACCATGGATGTCATTGGTTATCAAACCGGTTTTGTTTAACTAGATTTGTGTATCCCTCAGTTTTGACGTGAATAGTGGATAATTAAACCTGAAATGTTCTTAACAGTGCACAAATGTAGGCAAAGTGTATAAAATCATGCAACTTTTTTATGTTTTCCTAATCACTTTCATAGAACTTATCATGGACAGGGCAGTGACACAACTAACAAACAACAAACAAAAAAAATAACGGACTTTTTTATCCGACTGCAATTCATATTCCTGTACATAATACATTCAAATCGCTCTAAACACTGAAATAAAAATCACTAAATGCAATTATTGTCTAATAAATAACACGAGGAATGGCAAATGTACAATTGTACGAGTCGTTTAGTGAGTCGTAGTAGTTTAGTGAACGATTTAGTCGAGTCGATCCATTTTATTCTATTTTTTTCTGGCGAGTAGCACATCCCACCATGCGTCCGTGCCTACTGGTCCACCGGCTAATCAAGTCCGAACCTGTAGATTAGTCGAGTTGTCGAGTAGGCCGCTAAAATGCAGCCCGTTCATTTTGCAAAACACCACTCACTTGTGTACTATACTCGATTGTAATGCGAACGATTTCTGGGCAGTAGCGAGTTGTTAAGCTTCTAAATTACTCGCTACTTTACTAAATTACTAGCCTAGTCCGAACTAGGCTTAAATTGTTGAAAAACTATCGATGAAGTGTAAATTACTAGACTGTCCACAGATGTAACACGGTAGAACTAGTAGTTCTGCGAACAGCAGACCTCGCGAGCACAGTCTTATCATCGGCAAGACAACAGAACGACCTTGACCAATTTTGAATATGTTGTTTGTGCCAAATGTTCTTGCAGATTATTATACCTCCTTGAAATATAAGAAGAAGTTATAGCGTTTTTAATTTTTTAAATAACGACTATTCATTATCCGAAAAATATGCAACGGTATCAAATATGAAATTTGTACGCATTTTTTACGAAACTTTTACGTATAAGGGATTTTCAAAGTATGAAATAGTCATTACACCGAAAAAATTTAATTTTTGTTCTGTCTGATATTATATTATAAAATATATTTATTTAAACAAAATATTTATCCGCATTATCCATACATTTCTGCCAACTAGTCGGAACATCATTCAAACCTTTGCGATAAAACTCTAAACCTGGACTCCACAAATTGTGTGAAGGCATTTTGTACTGCTCCCTGGGATGAAACTTTTTTCCTTGCAAAAAATTGTCTAAATCGCGGAATAAATGGTAATTGGTTGGGGCGAGATCCGGGGAGCATGGAGGATGACGGATGATTTCTAACTGCTGGTCTTGTAGTGTTTGAACTGATTGACAAGCAGTGTGAGGTCTTGCGTTATCATGGAGCAATAATGGTGAAGGCTGATTGACAAGTCGGGGCTGTTTTATTACGAGTTTTGCCATATTTTTTCGGAGTTCTGCACAGTAGAGTAAGTGTTGCCTGATTGGATCTGAGCAAACTATAGTGAATTACACCATGAAGTGACCACCAAACCGTTACCATCACCTTTCTATGTGTAAGTTTAGGTTTTAGAGGATTGTTGTGGCGTTTGACCTGGGGTCAACCATTGCGTTGTTCGCTAGCGATTATTGTAAAGAATCCACTTTTCACCACATGTCACAATTAGGTCCAAAATCCCTTCGCTTCTGTGTCGGTTCAACAAGGTAAGGCAAGCTTCAACGCAGATCAGTCAAATCATGAGGTACCCACATGGGTTTATATACCACAAGAATAAAAACACCAGGTCTCTATTCTAGTGGTTTATATTGCGCTAGTCCCACGTCATAACTCGTATTCGCAAAATTATTCTGATGTTCGTTGTTTCCATCTTCACGATAAAATTGAATGTAAAAACAATTGAAAGTCAAACAATCAAACGCGTCCTTTTTTTGACTTGAGAATGTTTTAATTTTTTTGTAAAAAAGTTTCACTATGAAGGTTTAATTTTAATTCTAAGTGGCTCGTTTTAATAAATTGGCAATTTCATAATCAAACCCTTAGTATTTTGTATTGTTAATACAACTGTTAAATGGTTTGATGTATTTAACAGATCAGCCAGTGCCCTGTCTAGTCGCGATCTATTAAAGCAATAGGTGGATTACTAAAACTTTTTAGGGATATTGACAGATAAACACAAAAAACAATGTTCCATGCTACACCCGTACACTGTCACGGACACTTACAGCCGTATTTTTAAACAAGTACCTAATTACTTATTGCTAAGTTATATAAGTAATATAATTTGTCAATGAAGTAGGTACTCGTCCTTGACGATAGAATACTTCAACATAAAATCTTATTCTATAGAATGAACGTTACTTACTAAAGTAAATGCATGACATAACCCTATCAAAATTTGATGTTATTTTTACACTTGTATTAGATTGTTGTCATGGGATTTTAATTTTTACAGCATAATAGATCCTTCACAGTTCAGACTTGTGTGCGAATGTTACTTTTGCAATAAGAACGAATAATTGACGTGTTCTCATTGCTTAAGCCGAGGAAATGGTGACTATTACTCTACGAAGAAATAATATCGGGAAGAGTAACTGCCTTAAAAAAATGATCCAATAAAAGACGTGCTAAATCAATAACATCGTTCACGCCGCTCTTCGTAGATATTACTTGGTTAAGAATTCTAGCCTTTGATAGTTCTTACTTCAGGTAAATACTAGTGTATAGAATTAAAATCGTTGCTTAAGTAATAACTTTTCCTTAAGTAATAACATTGCTAATTTATAAATACGTATGTTAAACTCGAAAAAACACAAATCTAGGTAAATAAAACATAACCAATGACAGACATGTTTGGTTTTCCCCCACATGTAATTTATTATAGGAATTAACATAGTAGTAACATAATATACTATCACGTACGTGTACCCGTATATGTAGGTATATGTAACACGTAATGTTGTTAGGCGTAGATCTGTAGTTAGATAAAGGCAACAGCCGGCAACGCAACACGTCCACAATAATATTTACGTACACATAACACACAGATCAAGCCGATCATGCTTAGTTTTCCTCTCAGTGCTCGATTACCGAAATCAAATCGACAGCTATCGATACGGAGTTTCGACGAAAATGTATATCTACCTTTGGAGGATTATGAGCTTAAAAGTAATGTTTTAAGGTTGAGAATATAATGCAGGGTAGCATAGAGGCGAAATGACTTGCAGAGGCGCGGTGGTCCTCATAGCCGATGCCGACCACTAGCTATGATTTAATATACAGAGCACTGTTGATGACAGAGAACAATAGAAAAGCTTTAAAGATTTTCATAAGTCTAATCAATATACTATGTGGACTGTTGAATTATAATAATAATCGTTTAGCTACGGATAGTCTGTGCTCTCTGGGGTTCGTAGGATTAGTAAATATTAATCGAAAGTTATAACAAAACATGTTGAAACGATGAAAAATTTGTTCTTAGTGCTCGTGAAGGGATCTAACAAAAACTAAATTAACGCTGGCTTTGCATAAAATTATTTATTAGAACGTATAATAAAAAAGATACTGCTTCGGAATAAATAATAATAGCACTGCGATGAAAATAAATAAAAGAAACATAAAAACAATTTCGACAAAATGCCAATACTCATTTGTTTGGTCATGGCGTGATGACGTTAAATTATATAATTTCAAAAGAAGGAAAAAGTAAATAAAACTGTATAAGTATATTTTACCTTTTTTTACTTTTTTTTTGTCCCGGGGAAACCCTTTATGGATACCACCCACCACGGGGAGGGAGGTGGTTATGTGGGAGTCCGTATACCCACCAAAACCCCGGGGTGTTCCGTCACTGCCGCCCTCGGCGGGAACGCGGGACAGATGAGTATATTTTACCTTACAGCAAGTGTATCTATCTACATACAACCGTGGCTATTAATTGTTTGGTCCCTAGCCTTTTTGTTAATAGTAATTGCAGTGTTGAATTCCTTGACGAAATAGAACTTACTATTTACCTTTTCTCGATATAAACACGGGCATTTTTTTTTAGTCTCATGTCAAAACACACGAGTGTGAAGTCTCTGTCCTTCTCGTACTCTACGCACTGGCGACATGAAAGCCGGGAATGATATATGGCCAGAAATGACGCGCTGCTATGAAGCCTGTCAATATCGGTTACCGGCTAGAGTGGAGGCGCACCACCGCTGGGAGTGTTTGTTCTACAATGATACAACACAATATTTGCTCGGCTGTAATATCTAATACCGCATTGTTGTACCTTCTCTCACGTACCCTAAGCGTAAACTTCAGTAATCATTTCGGACAAATAAATGCACTGTTAGCGAGATATTCGACGCTTTAAGCTACAGTTTAATGTGATAGAGGCATAAAGGCAATAGAGCAATTCTGCACATTCAGAGGTATGAATTTGAGCTGTTGAAATATCTGCTTTTCGGCCGCCTTATTGTCTAACTTGAATGAGAATGAAATGTCACTTGATTCTCATTCCCATTGCTGGTTCCAGCTAATGGACTTGCAGGGTTTCGGATAGAATGGGATTCGAATGTCAATACCAAGCCCATTCTCATTATCCGTAAAGATAGACAATGAGGCCGCTGGCCTAGGTTGTGACCTACGACTGCATCTTCACTGACCATCAAGTGACGTACTGTCCAACTATGCTAGAATCTTTTTTGCCTTCTCACAAGATCTTTATACATATCTAATTCACATTCATTTACAACAGCCAACAATAAATAAATTTAATCTAAGTACAAAGTTACTAATATAAAATAAATCTACTTATTACAATAAAACTAATTTACTAAAATAATATTATATTACAAATAATTTGAATGTCTGTAACCTCCATATGTATACAGACAACAAACGAGCTGTGCTAAAGCAGCACAAGTTGTTTTTGTGTACGTGGCCTGTACTCGTACATTACCTACTCGTATAGTTCTTTACAGTGTACCTTATTTCCGGCTATATTGGGTTACGGTTTTAGAAAACACCTGTTTACATAATTTATAGCCGTCTCAAATGTTCGCATGAAAAGGATCGGTGATACTTTTTATAAGCCGGGTCAGTATTGTCAGTAAGAACTTGAATTGTTATCATTATTCTAAATGCGCTAGCAAATGTAACTGCAACTCGACACTTCTAAGTTTTAAAAACAAAACAAACTGCTTTATATACGAATTAGGCACAAGTTATCATTTTTAACGCAATTGTATAATATGGGACAACATCAACACAAAGGTCTTCAGGTCCCAAATTAGGCAGAGCCTGTACTATGGTAACCTGATGACTGATATACATACTTAAATACATATACACACCCAGACACAGATCAAACAGACATGTTCATGCACACAAATGTTTGACCTGTCCGGGGATCGAACCCGGGACCAGCGGCTCAAAAGGCAGGGGTGCTACTAACTTCCATACAATTGACATACATGACAGGCTTGTTGGCGACAAGCCTGTCATGTATGTCAATTGTATGGAAGAGTCCTCACAATTTCGCAATATCCACACACAATTTGAGCAGGTTAAAACAAAATGAACTGTATAAGTATACAATATGATTGTGTTAGTGTTAGATTGAATAAAATTATAGATCACAATATTAATTACATAGATTTGATAGTAGTTAGTAAGATGATAATAGTGTCCCCAATTAGAACAGTACCGCTAATTCTACAGAACACAAGTCCGTGGAATGTACAAGCAGCAACTCTAGCATCGTATACGAGCCGGCATGCTTATTGCAAACGATGGATTAGTAGATCTATTGGACTTCACAGGACCTATCAAAGTAACAAACGACCCTAGACGCCAGACAGAGTAGTGAGTCTCCTTCATCATTTACCACGGCATTGTGCCACAGTGCGGTACCAGCGGGAAGGCCGAAGGTCAACATTCCTCGAGCCTCGCGCCCGTCTGCGGAGTCTCTGAGGTCTTCCAATCCAACTGGTACACAATAGGCTGCAGTCGAGTGCCTACTTATACGTACGTACTTGTGTCATTGACGCTTTTGTTTGTTAGTTCAATAAAAGTATCAAACGGGCTGCACAATGAGAGTACTTACAATATCACTTGTATAATGTGAAATCAATGATTAAAATATCAAAGATGTATTGCTATCGGATACATGTATTCAGTCATCTTCAATTCATTGGTATTCAATATATTTTATAAGTTTAGAATACTTACTATTCTAAGCTGAAAAACGTCTCCCACGCAATTTATCGCAGATAACAATATTCAAAGGAATACGTGAATATCTACTTTATTGTGTCACCGCATTAAGTGTGGACAAAATACTGTACTGTTCAGTGAACATGACTTTTGTAATAAAGTGTAAGCTGATTAGTTATCAATTAGTGAGTGAGCACATTGTGCCGGGCGCGTGTCGCCGCGTGTCGCCGTGTGCCGCTTCAATGCCGCTGCACGCCGTCGGTGTGCCGCCACCGCGTCACTTGCGCCAATCCGCGTGCGCGCCACAATGCCAATAGCTTCCTTCCTATATTTATCGAATCAAATCCATGCCGCCGTGACTCGGGAGTAACTGTTGTGACAATTTTGGGGCGTTTTGTTATCCTTTCATCTGAACTACTCTGTTACTCATGTGTACACCTACAGAAAGGCGGGGATATATAATTAATTTACGAGTTTTATAAGCATAGTTAGGGATTGTTTCTATAAAACACATTTTTCTCCGCCACCGTCGTATTTCTCTCATTGGGGAACATTAGGCGATGTACAAGTAGGCTATTTTAAATTCCAGGTAACACCATCAATGGGGAATTAATTTTTGAATTTATTTATTTTGCCAAAGAAGTATCGTCTACTAGCTAAGTAACGTCTGATCGTATAAGGTAGGTCGCCGCTTCAATTTAGTGAGTGGAATTATAAGTCAAAGTATATATTAGCAAAATGTCATAAGCCCGTCAATTTACTATCGATAGGTACTAAGCGGAGCTGTAGGTCTACCGTGAGTTTACAACATTGATACTAACCGATGCTCGATCAACACATTGTTTACTATGCCCGTACGTTTTGATTTTTTCAGTATTTCAAAGTACTATAAATTTTCTTTTTTTTAGAACTTAAAAAATCTGAAAAAATCAACACGTACGGGCATAGTAAACAATGTGTTGATTGCATGTAAAAAGATCACTTAAATCGGACAATGTTAAGAGGTAGCGTTTTTCTTTTAGTTTGGACAAGTACTAGCTATGCAATCCCTAATAATTAAAATATTATATTTGATCATGCTCTACTCAATAACTGACATATAACTTAATGTCTTTAGCGATTTCCATCGCCTAAATTCATTCGCTATATCGCGTAAACTCTTCTAACCCCTCCAAGAATGTAACAACCTAAAAAGATCCAGAGTTCATAGAAAAAGGCAAGCGCAACATAAAACACAGTTTAAAACTACAAACTGTTCCCAACAAATCACCATAAGGGCAAAAAGGGATTTAGTTTTTTATTCGCCGCGCCCGCATGGCGATGTTTGCACATCCCAATATTGTTACTGCGTACGAGACGGGTTATATTGTGACTGTTACTACATCTGTGGCATTTCCAGGGGAGTTCCGAGGAGGGTAAACCTCCCCTCGCTAGGGATTACCTCTAATGAAGACTTTACAAGACGACAATCAGGGCAGGGCGCTTGTCTTTTTGATAGACCTCCTGATTGCAAAGCCGAAAATTGTGCCCCAATTATGCAACTGTCCCTGTATTTTAGCAAAGAATGTATACATTTCCGTGGCTAGTGCCATTTTTGTACCAAATGGGGTATACGGAACAGTCCTGGTCTTATTTCGATGTCTCCGTGTTAGTTTGAAATAGAGTATTTGTGTTGGCTGAATATTGGCTTAGCTTATTGAATTTATATAAAACCTTCATACTCGTAAATTAAATTATTTTAAACGTTGTCAAATATGTAGAAAGTGATTAAGAATAGATATTTCGATACATCAGTATTTGTGGATATTTTAGCCATTTACATAAATTGCAGTGGTCTCATATGATGTAACTAATATATATTTGTCATAAATAAATATGTTTAAGTATCATTAATGAGTCAAAAACAAAACCGATTGAATAATTAAAAATATTATTATAATATCAATTCTCGATTGTATTTGTCGACCTGAATAAAATTTATTTCCCTTTACATTTGATAATAGATTAAAAATATAAACAACCTTTCCACCCTTAATACCCCTCGCATTCGGATTCCCTCAGCCACGGGAGGCGTGAACACACACATTAACACTTCACAAATATCCATAACCTGGGACCTAATATTTCTGTACATCACGCATATATTTTTGCTGGCTAGCAAACGAACCTAGGACTTCTCGATTCAGAAGCAGCTTCTGTACCAACTACACTAAAGAGGTGTATACTGTAAAAATAAGAAATAAGTGTGCCAATAATTTTTAATGACCCTATAGTGGTCACACATCATCACTTATACTGACCGCAGCAACGAACGATTACGCTAACAATGAAGGGCGAGCGTTTTTTTTAAATTCGTGCTTAGTGCGTATTCCGTGGCGCTACAAAGTAGTACCTATATACTAGAAAAATATCAAAAACGAGTTTAGAGAGTACTTTGTTCCTTCCCTAGATGCACTAGTTTGCTCTGCCCACGTGATTGCGTGCTCGTGTCCTTTGTTGTGTCACGACACTGGCTCCGACACTGATCGTGACACTGACCTTGCGGGGGTAGTACATTACTCACTGCGGCGACAGGACGCAAAATGCCGTCGGTACCTTAACCTCATAATATGATTTATAATCATTGAGGTTGTAATTTTGAAATCTGTATAAGTTGGTGGGAATGTGGCGAATTGTACGAGTAGCTACAGTTTTGAAGCATCGTCCGCATATTATACGAACAATTTGAAAAAATTAATACTGACTTTCATTCTATTCAGTTATTGGAGTGTAAATCAAAAACTACTTCACCGTACCTATTTGATGAAATTTAAATGAGATCACACGGAAGCACCAGCTTTCAAACAAAAAAAAGAATTTTGAAAATCGGTTTACCCTATCGAAAGTTATGAGGTAACAAATATAAAAAACACATTCGAGTTGAGTACCTCCTTCTTTTTGGAAGTCGGTAGAAAATATACGCGTCGACTTAAAAACCTGCTTCTTTTTTGAAATCGGTTATAGGCTTTTGCAGTATTAAAATATATAAACGAATCGTAACTTAATGATAAATGTATCATAATTGACATAACCGATCCGACATATACTTACTACCTATCTACTCCTACTTACTTTTTACATTAATACAACATTAATTTAGTACGTTAGGTATTCGCACAGATATATATTTCCGTTAATTAAAAACGAATCCCGTGCTGTTCCAGTAAGCACACACCCATAAATTACTTACACCCAAGATACTTATGAGTGGTTTTATTATTTTTTCTTAACTCGACCATAACTTAGGTTGAAGTATGTCACCGTTTTTTAGGATAATAATTGTGGCTAATCTATTACGTCCGTGTTAAAAATATTGTTTTGTTTTCTTAATATCAGACATAAAAATATAGCAGCTATAATTCATACTAAATTCTTCACGGATATCCACGAGTGGGAGGAAGAATGCGACGCAGCTCTTTGCCTTATTGCGTATTTCTGTCGCACTACAGCGGTCCGGCTAAAGCGCACGCGTCGCATCGCTTCCTTAAGTATGATATACACGTGATTAATCAAAATGTAATCCGACTCGCATCAATATGTTCGCGATCCGCTCGAATTATCCGATTATCGCCGTTCTGGGCTCGTGGCTAACACTTCGGGATTTACGGCCACACCTCCAGAGTGACCCTTTCAGTGGTAAGCCACGCCAGCGGTGCTTCTTGTAGAACGTTTAAGTAACATACGATGTTAATAATTTTAAGGTTATAACAGACGGCAGCTTGAGGATTATTATTTATTGTGTCTGGTCTTCACAATGAAAAAGATCAATGAATTTAAGTGAAACTTTTAATGTAGATAGATTGTACGTTGAATTGTTTCATTCGTCACATTGGTGAGCTGTTTATTATCCTGAGAAAGTTTTTATGCGAGTCATTTACCGTCCGAGTAAAGACGCGAAGTGGATCTAGTAATTTAATATATCACGCGCAAAGATGGTCAAATCGTTCGCTTGATAGAGAAGAACTAACTAATCAATTATAATTCAAAATAAAATGCCATAGTCTTTGGTACTAACTATAGATACATGTCTGTGATCCCTGGATATTCTTCTCAAAGAATATTACATATATTATATCCACCAGTTTTCAATTAATTTCTATACAATGTGACGAGTTCGACGTGTGCCGCGACCCGCCCTCGGGTTCTAAGGCAGAACTTTAATAAAGGTTTTAATAACCAGCCGTAAATCAACATTTGATGATGAGAAAAAAAGCGCAGGCAAACTCGTCCGTTATAACCGATTCGGGCCGCGGTTGATAGCAACACCATAAAATGTGGTCGGCTGATGAATAACTCTGCCTCATGGCGAACACGATAATTTGTTCGTAAACTACTAAGTACTTAAATACTTCAAGTGGTTTAATGTCGACGACTGACGTACTCTCGGGGAAATAAAAGGCGTCTCATTGAGATACGGCGGGTGTGAGACGCCCTGTAACCGACAGGGAAATGGCCCAGTTCAATATTGTAGGGGGATTTTATTTGTATTTATCATGGAGTTACATTTTTAAAGATGTGAGCCGTATCCTAATGATAAGCGGTGTGTGATGGGTGCCGATAACTACGTACCACTTGACGTACTTAGGTGTCACTTGACTATCTACCACTGTATTGCGTGGTCACGATAGATAGCTATTAACGTTGCACTGTTCGAAAATACGAATAGCACGCCTGTTTTTTGAATGTTCTCGGCATGAGCTGTTTAAAAAAATCTAAAATACAGAAAATCACATGCGATATACTGTCTACCATACTACTGGCATACTGGCTATTATGGAGATTATTCTGTGCAATAGGCATCCTGTACAAAAGACTTGTATACCTACATGTTTGAATATGGTTGTTTACATAGATACTCGTAGATACATAGAATAGATCACTGCACGAAAAATTGTCGTTCACGATTGTGTTCCGGGGTCCTAGAATGAATTAGTGTGTTAGTGTCAACAAATCAATCTATCATTTATCTAAGGCAACTGTGACACAGATAACTCATAGTTAGTACGCCGAAGCGTGACGTGTTGACGCTTACGATTTCGAATACTTTTTCGCAAATGGTTTGTGCTACGGCCTCTGAACAATTTGACAATAGACCGAAGTCGCAACCCTGAGGTATAATACCTATACTTAGCCGACACTCGTATAACGTTACATAATTTATTTAATTCTTTTTATAAGTAAATAGATTTGCGTTTGACTACAATCACGCCTGATGTTAGCGATGATGCGGTCTACGTTGGAGCACGCTTGCCTAGAAGGAACCGATTCACTCGTGATTTGAAGACACCCAGATTGTAACCTTTATTATTACGAGTATTTACTTTATTATTATTACCTTTATTATTTACGCTATAGTGAGAACATGTTCTTATTCGTGTGCCTTACAATAACGAATTCTGTTGATATTACTCCTACCACAGATAACATTTAACTATGGTTTTGGAAAATCTTCACTCCGGAAAGTCTCTACATAGACACATAGCAGGGGTTAAGCCCTGTGGGCCGAGCACGAAATGTTACAGTATCGTATACGTATTCAGTACAAACTATGAATTATCTGTGCCGCTATTGGACTAGATAAATGACAGTTTGGACTAAATTCTTTAACGGTGCGATTACATTACGCTTAAATAGATCTTCGTGCTCGGCCCACAGGAATTCGAGTCAGCTTAAAATAAAACTTATACCGTTGGTATAATTTTTAAGTATCAATATTCTTGTACTTATAATTAATTATGATTCATCCATTCACATAAGTACCATTGTTTCGTCAATAATCTATAGTTCAGCAATAAGCATAATATTAAAGGATAACTTTTTATTTAAATTTAAAAACCCTATAAACTGCATAAATCGACTGCTTGGAAACTAGACTCAGCTGCAACATCTACAGATCTACGTTCAGTTTTAACCCATATCGGCATAGCATTCATATAATGAAACAAAAAAGGGTAAGTCTTTAAAACGGAGTATCTTAAAACCTTATGAACCGTTGAAAGTGATCAGTTGGCACTGTTGACCGAGCTCCGCGAACAAATAGCCATAAATATGCGGTTCCATAAATCTGTCGGCGCACGCGCGGTTATTTACAACATGTGGATGAATCTCGCCAGTGTAAATACCCGCCCTCCCCGCCCCGCCCCGCCAACCCCTCACCCCACCACCCTCCACTGCCTCAGGACTGAGCGGCTCCTGATCAGCAGCGATCAAGTCCAACATTACTTGATTAATATCATATTTATTCTGGCAAGATATACCTACAATAAAAATATTGAGATTGATAAAAAAGGAAATTGAATACTTATTTTGTTCCTAAAAATGATATCATATTAAATATCAATGCGGGTAAGTTAATAAATGGATGAATGAACAATATTGAAATGCTATACGAATATGGAACTGATAAAGACTTATTTAGATGAAAGGCTCCCACTTGTAGGCAAGGACGACATGCAATCCAGTCTATCGCCTGAAAATGATATATATTCGTAATTATACGGAATAGTTAACAAATGGATGAATGAACAATATTGAAATGCTATACGAATATGGAACTGATAAAGACTTATTTAGATGAAAGGCTCCCACTTGTAGGCAAGGACGACATGCAATCCAGTCTATCGCCTGAAAATGATATATATTCGTAATTATACGGAATAGTTAACAAATGGATGAATGAACAATATTGAAATGCTATACGAATATGGAACTGATAAAGACTTATTTAGATGAAAGGCTCCCACTTGTAGGCAAGGACGACATGCAATCCAGTCTATCGCCTGAAAATGATATATATTCGTAATTATACGGAATAGTTAACAAATGGATGAATGAACAATATTGAAATGCTATACGAATATGGAACTGATAAAGACTTATTTAGATGAAAGGCTCCCACTTGTAGGCAAGGACGACATGCAATCCAGTCTATCGCCTGAAAATGATATATATTCGTAATTATACGGAATAGTTAACAAATGGATGAATGAACAATATTGAAATGCTATACGAATATGGAACTGATAAAGACTTATTTAGATGAAAGGCTCCCACTTGTAGGCAAGGACGACATGCAATCCAGTCTATCGCCTGAAAATGATATATATTCGTAATTATACGGAATAGTTAACAAATGGATGAATGAACAATATTGAAATGCTATACGAATATTGAACTGATAAAGACTTATTTAGATGAAAGGCTCCCACTTGTAGGCAAGGACGACATGCAATCCAGTCTATCGCCTGAAAATGATATATATTCGTAATTATACGGAATAGTTAACAAATGGATGAATGAACAATATTGAAATGCTATACGAATATGGAACTGATAAAGACTTATTTAGATGAAAGGCTCCCACTTGTAGGCAAGGACGACATGCAATCCAGTCTATCGCCTGAAAATGATATATATTCGTAATTATACGGAATAGTTAACAAATGGATGAATGAACAATATTGAAATGCTATACGAATATGGAACTGATAAAGACTTATTTAGATGAAAGGCTCCCACTTGTAGGCAAGGACGACATGCAATCCAGTCTATCGCCTGAAAATGATATATATTCGTAATTATACGGAATAGTTAACAAATGGATGAATGAACAATATTGAAATGCTATACGAATATGGAACTGATAAAGACTTATTTAGATGAAAGGCTCCCACTTGTAGGCAAGGACGACATGCAATCCAGTCTATCGCCTGAAAATGATATATATTCGTAATTATACGGAATAGTTAACAAATGGATGAATGAACAATATTGAAATGCTATACGAATATGGAACTGATAAAGACTTATTTAGATGAAAGGCTCCCACTTGTAGGCAAGGACGACATGCAATCCAGTCTATCGCCTGAAAATGATATATATTCGTAATTATACGGAATAGTTAACAAATGGATGAATGAACAATATTGAAATGCTATACGAATATGGAACTGATAAAGACTTATTTAGATGAAAGGCTCCCACTTGTAGGCAAGGACGACATGCAATCCAGTCTATCGCCTGAAAATGATATATTCGTAATTATACGGAATAGTTAACAAATGGATGAATGAACAATATTGAAATGCTATACGAATATGGAACTGATAAAGACTTATTTAGATGAAAGGCTCCTACTTGTAGGCAAGGACGACATGCAATCCAGTCTATCGCCTGAAAATGATATATTCGTAATTATACGGAATAGTTAACAAATGGATGAATGAACAATATTGAAATGGCATACGAATATGGAACTGATAAAGACTTATTTAGATGAAAGGCTCCCACTTGTAGGCAAGGACGACGTGCAATCCAGTCTATCGCCTGAAAATGTTATATATTCGTAATTATACGGAATAGTTAACAAATGGATGAATGAACAATATTGAAATGGCATACGAATATGGAACTGATAAAGGCTTAGATCTGAACGGCGGAAGGATCTCACTTCTAGGCGAGGACGATATGCAATCTGGTCTACAGAATATCATATTAGTGTAAATGTATTGCTAAACAACATACAGCTCAACAGTGTCTTGTATCTCAAGAAGTAATTATAAAATTTATATTAATAATAATAATAAATTAAGTATTAATATTAATAAATTACCGAAGAGGCGGCATTGTGGCGAGCCATCGGTGAGTGGCGACACCGTGGACCCTGATTCTACCTGGGGCTAAATGAGACCCCTGACTGACCCCTGAGCCCCGGCTTGCCTTAATTGGCCTTCTGGGGGTGGAGACGCAAGAGCAAGTAACAAAAAGCTCCAAGGGTGGAAGTGTTAAAGGGCATGACGCCGGTAGTAGCGCTCTAGTGAAACCGCAGCACACCTCTCGACACCCTTTAGCCATCCACACCAACGTTGCCCCTTTTGTCACCATTGATGGTGGCCCTTATGGGGGGTCCGTTTATAGGGTGACAAGTCACCACCTGCCCAAAAAAAATTTAATGAGACTGAAATAGGCAGGTGCCGTAGTCTCGTCCATAGCCCACTATCTTCCTTATCACTAATAAGTTCATATCAATGCCTGCCTTACCATTTTACCCATTTTTGTAATAGATATGTTAACCTTCATTTCATCTAAAATGTCGGTTTCTATACTACTTTGTATTTTTTATACCAAACAGGCCTCTATGTGTTGGCTACAGCCCCACTTATGCCTTTGTAATGGACCGGATGAAATCCGTGAATTTTGACAAATTAATATAAAAATAGTGAGACAGTGGGCGGACTCGAACTGCCTTTTCTTTCAGTAATGGTTACGCAGGTAAGGTGGCAGCCAGCACTGCAGTGTCCCACCACACGACAATTTCAAAATAAAACCACCAACTAGCTTAGCTGTGCCGTGTGTGGGGGGAAGTGTGCGGGATCAAATTCAAATTCAAATTCAAATTCAAATTCAAAAATTATTTATTCAGTTTAGGCATCATAGACACTCTTATGAACGTCAAAAATTTTTAAATGATTCTACCGCTGTCTTCGGAAAAGAACCACCGCCGAGAAGAAGCAGCAAGAAACTCGTGGGCCATTATTTTTTCAAGTCTTTGTACATTGAGGTTACATATGAGTAGTATTAAAATAACAAATTTATTCAATAGTTGGCTATTAGGCAGAAGTGGAAAGCTTCCAGGCATCTTTGTCTTCTAAGTAGTGACTCAATTTATAATAGGCTTTTTTCATTAGTATATTTTTGACACGTAACTTGAATTTCCCTTCAGTGAGCTCAGTAATGTCTTTCGGGATTTTATTATAGAAACGTACACAATTGCCTAAGAAGGACTTATTTTTAGTTTTCGTGAGTCTAAATTTAGATACAGCTATCCTATCCTTATTTCTAGTATTAATATTATGCATATCACTATTTATTCTAAACTTCTTTATATTTTTACGAACGTACATTATATTTTCTAGGATATACAAAGATGGAAGAGTTAATATATTAATTTCTTTGAACATTTGTCTTAAGGATTCGCGGGGACCCATTTCGTAGATGGCTCGAACTGCCCGCTTTTGCAATATAAAAACTGTCTCTATGTCCGCCGCTGACCCCCACAGCAGGATACCATATGACATTATGCTGTGGAAGTAAGCAAAGTAGACCAGTCGAGCAGTAGCTATATCTGTCAATTGCCTAATTTTATGAACCGCATATGCAGCTGAGCTCAGTCTTCCAGATAGTGCATCAATATGAGGACCCCATTGTAATTTAGAGTCTATGCTAATACCTAGAAAGACTATTGCCTTGTCAATTTTCAATTTATTTCCGTCGAGTAATACGTTTGGCTCTATATGTCTTACATTAGGCATGGAAAATTTTAAACATTTCGTTTTCTTTGCGTTGAGAAGCAGGTTGTTTGCGGCGAACCAATTTGAAACAATAGTTAACGCGTTGTTGACTTGAACTAGTTCTCTATCTTTCCTATCTACTTTAAAAATCAGAGAAGTATCATCCGCAAAAAGAACTATGTCAGCAAGGCCCTCAACCATATGTGGTAAGTCATTGATATATGCTAAGAATAAGAACGGACCCAAGATCGACCCCTGTGGAACCCCCATTCTAACCAAAGATCCAGAAGATGTCACGCCATTAATGCCAACTTTTTACTGCCTATCAGATAAGTATGATTCTACAAGATTCAGAGCAGCTCCACGAATTCCATAGTGGTGTAGCTTATAAATTAGAGTGCGGTGCTCTACACAGTCGAAAGCTTTGGAGAGATCACAAAATACGCCAATGGCATCCTGTGAGCTCTCCCAAGCCTCCAGCACATGCTTGACTAACTGGACTCCTGCATCTGTTGTTGATCTGCTTTTCGTGAAACCGAACTGATTTTCGTGTAAAATCCTATGTTCATTAAAATGAGACAAGAGTTGTTGAAGCATTATCTTTTCGAATATTTTGCTCAAAGCCGGAAGCACAGAGACCGGTCTATAATTTGAGGGGTCGGCCTTACTACCTGATTTGAAAATAGGGGTGATTTTACTCATTTTCATTAGGTCAGGAAATGTACCTCTATCAATACATAAATTAAATATGATCATCAAATGTGGCGCTATAACTTCTATTATTGACTCTAGCATTTTTACGGATAATCCCCATAAATCCTCTGTTGCTTTAACGTTTAAACTTTTAAATGTTTTTATTATTTCAAAAGTAGATATATGTCGGAACCTAAACTCAGGAATTTGGAGCGGGAAGTTGTCTTTCAGAAAGCCCACTGCAACACAAGGGCAAGAATCAAGAGATTTGGTGACTTCTAGTGGTATATTGGAAAAGAAATTTTCAAATGAATTCGCAACATGACTTGGGTCTGAAACTTTTTGGTTATCTATTTCTAGCACATATTCTGAATTAAAAGATTTACTTTTGCCGGTCTCTGTATTAATAGTTTTCCAAACTGTTTTAATTTTGTCATTAGATTTTCGAATTTTATCCCTTATAAACAAAGCTTTTGCGCGTTTGCATACTGACTTAAAAACTTTTGAGTAATTTCTTACATAATCATGAAAATCTTTACTAGAAGTTAAAGATTTTTTGTGATATAACTCAAACATTATGTCTCTACTTTTTCGAATACCTCTAGTTGACCAGTCACCAAATTGTAACCTACCGTTGAGCTGCAGTTTTTTCTTCGGACAGATTTCATTAAATTCTGTACTTACTAATGAAAATAATGTACTATAAATGTCATGTGGATCTTCAGAAGTGAATTCCACCAGACTAAGTTTCAACTCTATATTTTGTTTAAGCTTTTCTAGTTTACCTTTTGTTAGCGGCCTATGTTCGATAATGGTATTTTTCTTAGTTCTCCCGATTTCGAATTTGATAGCGAGGCCATTGTGGTCTGATCTAACTCCCACCATTACTGATTTTTCTGTAGTCTTACAGTTTGAAAAAATATTATCAATGCAGGTGGATGAAGAGTCAGTTACTCTAGTTGGCTCACTGAACAAAAAATTCAAATTAAAAGATTTAAACAAAGAGATAAGATTAGTTTTATCAGTTGAATCTACCAAAATATCAATATTGAAGTCACCGCATACAATGATTGATTTATTGCTTTTAGTTAGTCTCTTGAGTACACATTCCATTATGGACATAAAATTACAGAAATTAGATGCTGGTGGCCGATATACACACAATAATATATGACTTTCCAGTTCTGCACAAGCAATTTCGCAGACACGTTCAACAGAAAAACCTACTATGTCAGACCGTTCCTTAAATTTTATGTTTCTTTTACAAAGAATAATACACCCTCCCCCTTCAGCAGATATTCTGTTGAATGCACTGGCTACCTCAAAATGTGTAACATTAAATAACATTTTATCTGGTTTTAGCCACGTTTCTGTAAAGCCTAATACATCAAATCTATGTTTATCTAATAAAAGTTCAATGTCTAATATTTTGCCAGAGAAGCGGTTAATATTTTGATAAAATAGCGATAAGATGTCAGCACACTTCTCTGTTGTCTTGTTTAAAAGTTTAAACAATTAATAACTACATTATTACTATTATTAGTACATGTACTAAAAACTACAACATTGTCAATACTCTTTGTTATATTTCCTATAACTGCCTCAATATTGAAAGCTACCAAAGTAGCAATTAGCTGTCTGGATTTTTTAGGACAGTACATGCTGTCCCATGTCAACTTAAAATTACAAATAAACTTATTGCAATCAAAAAATAAAAGTTTGTCACTATGACGACATGTCAAGTTATACATTAAGATCCGCTGAACAGTTACTTGGAGACAAATTCTACTGTTTCACAACGTTCAATAATCTATCTAGACGCAACTGCAGTTCGCCTCCAGTTGTCATTCGGTATTTACCCAAAGAGCCATTCTACTATATATTTACACAAATTGGAACGAAATATCATCTTCTTCTTCTTCTTAACATGACTTCATTAAAATAAATAATTTAAACGCTACTTTATACGAATATGAGTTAGCGTCGCGTTCATGATCTATCAAATTATCAGAATATAAAGTTTTGATCGATCGCTCACCTCAACAGAAACGTAACTGCAGCTGGACTGTTTTCAATAGCAGAATAAGAAAACATATAAAAGTCGCCGTTCAGCTACGGTTCGATTGCAATTTATTTAGTGTAATCGGCCCCTGAGCAGTACCGTCTTGCTGACGACATTGGCAGTGCCCAAAGTCAGAAAATAGAGATCCAGGTTCCGATGATTGAAGGTAACGAACTCAACATTTTACGTCCTTATTTCAATCATCACCATCATCATCATCTCAGCCTAAGAACGTCTACTGCTGATCATGTGCCTCCCCCACTAATTTCCAAAAGGATCGGTTGGAAGCGGCCTGCAACCGACGTCGTCTTGCGACCTTTTTCAGGTAGTCCGTCCACTTTGTCGGTGGATGACCTACACTGCGCTTGCCGGTCTGTGGACTCCATTCCAGAACCTTCCGGCCCCATCAGCCATCTGTTCTGCGTGCTATGAGCCCTGCCCACTGCCACTTTAACTAGCTAATCTTTTGGGCTATGTCGGTGACTTTCGTTCGTCTACGGATCTTCTCATTTTTGATTCGATCACGTAGGGAAACCCCTAGCATAGCCCTCTCCATAGCCTGTGGGTCAAGCATACAAAGAAGTCATACAACACCCTGCGCATACAATACAATAATGCCTTCAGGGCGCTGATGGGGCTGCCACCGTGGTGTAGCGCGTCAGGGATGTTTGCGGATGCGCATATAGACGGTTTCTCTGCGATCATGCGATCATCATGCATCATCAGGTCGCCTCCCTGATGCGTCGCGGGCGGGCCAGCTCCAACGGCTAACTGCAGCTTTTCGCCTGGAGGATGGATCTTGACTGCCAAATAATGCAGCACTGGACCAGGATGCACATTGAGCACTATGGATCCAAACCTAAATTTAGATTAAGATGACAAATGTATTTTTGTGTTTATTTAATTTTGTGACATTTTTTTTTAATGTGCTTATGTATTTTATGTGTAATTGATTGACTGTATGGACTTATATCTGAAATAAATGAATTTGAATTTGAATTTGATAGCTCGTTGTGCTACTTAGAACTTGTTGATTTTCCCATAGTAAGAGACCACGTTTCAGTGCCATAAGTCATCACTGGTAGCACACATTGGTCGAAGACTCTTGTCTTGAGGCACTGAGGTATTTTTGACGAGAATACTTCGCAAAGTTTCCGGAACACTGCGAAGCCGAGTTGGATTTGAGGATTCTAAATAATAAATATAAAAACTTTGAAAGTCAGCCGGAAGACGTCCACTGCTGAACATATGCCTCCCCCATAGAACGCCACTTGGACCGACTACTCGCTTCCTGCATCTAGCGATTCCCTGCGGTTTTGACGAGGTCGTCGGTCCACCTAGCGGGGGGCCAGCCTACACTACCCGTCACCCATATCCATCGGTTATCAGTTCTACGAGCGATGTGGCCTGCCCATAGCCACTTCAACTTGCTAATTTTGAGAGCTATGTCGGTGACCTTAGTTATCCTACTGATCTCCTCATTTCGGATCTTATCACGCAGGGAAACCCCAAGCATAGTCCTCTCCATTGCTCGTTGAGCGACTTCAAGCTTGTTAATGAGGCCCACAGTAAGGGACCACGTCTCAGGGCCATAAGTCATCACTGGCAACACAAACTGGTTGAAAACCTTGGTTTTCAGGCTCTGAGGTATTGGGGACGAAAAGATGGATCGAAGCTTCCCGAACGCTGTCCATCCAAGCTGGATTCTTCGTGCGACCTCCTTGTTGGAGTTGAGCCTACCTAATTGGACAGTTTGTCCCAGGTAGACGTACTTGTCTACAACTTCGATTTTATTGTTTCCAACAATTACCGGTATAGGTGGAACATGAACATGATTTTCGTCTTATCCATGTTCATCTTAAGACCAACCTGCTGGGAAACTCTACTGAGGAGGATATCCTCGAGCGACTCCACCATTATGACTATATCATCGGCAAAACGAAGGTTAGTGATGTATTCGCCATTAATGCTGATGATCCAAAGTTTGAAAACCTCCTCCAATGCGTTAGTGAACAGTTTCGGAGAGATGACGTCTCCCTGTCTCACACCTCTCTGCAATGGAATTTGTTCCGTACTCTGGTCCTGTAATTGGACTGACATAGTGGCTTTGCTGTATAAACACTTCAACGCTTCGATATACCTATAGTCAATTTGGCATCGCTGCAAGACTGCAGTACGGCCCACTTTTCGATAGAATCGAAGGTTTTATCGTAATCCACAAACGCTAGACACAGTGGCTGATTATACTCGTTACTCTTCGGTTTTCTGAATAATCTGCCGTAGTGTATGAATGTGGTCTACGGTGCTAAAGCCTCTTCGGAAACCGGCTTGTTCGGGAGGTATCTCTGGTGTCCTGAGCTGCGTCAGTAACGGGTTCGCGAGTCGAGGAATATAACTGTCGATAGAAGCTCTCTATCTCTCTCAGAATCTCAGGCTTAGATGAAACGATACTTTTCGGTCTTCAGTTTTGTCATATACCCTAGCCGACACACTATCGACTTTCACTACGTTGTTAACGAGAGACTTGCGGACGAGGAACCCGACACCACCCTGGGATTGTTGGTCTCCCTCCCAGTGGAAGAACAAGTTGCAGGAATTTAGAACTCTCGTGTCCTGTCCCTGTCTTCGTACTTCTGATAATCCCATGACATCCCAGCGTAACTTGAGCATCTCTTCCTCCAATTCGTCGGTCCTGAGCGTCCGTGTATTGTATGTTGTCAGGGCCAGGGGGTCGTTTTTGGGATTGTTAGCCGGATCTCTGCCGGAGATTCTTCGCACTCCCTGCTCCCCCGTACAATGGCCGCTACCGTAGCCACGGATAGCAGAGCTGCTGGGGACTGGTGGCCGTGGTTTAAGGTTATTTGTCATGGGGGGATTTGCCTTAATCTGTCCGCATCAGGACAAAAAATAACAAGAGATTTATGAATGAAACTTGCCTCGAATGAGGCTTGCTGATTCGGACAGATTAATGCACGCTTGGCAGGCGTCTTGTTGATCGCAGTGGATGTTGACGCAGACTAGGGGAAATGCTGCTGCCCATTTCCTTGATATTCCCTTAGCCCTTAGCCGCCTCTTAAGGCACCCAGGGGAAGAGTTGCGAGGTGGGTACAATTCTAAGCCGGTACCCCACGGCCGGGGTTAATATTATAGCAATGTAAGTGGTTTCAACTCTAAATCTGAGGCAATTTTGAAAACGATTTATGAATGTTTTCTCAATATTCTGGAAGAAGAATTTTATTAGAACAAAAACATGTCACAGATGCAGCGTTACCTAAGATTACTTTGTTTACAATTAAATGCAAAATGTTGCGATTAAAATTGTTATAAAGTACATATGTATAGCTTTGGACACCATCGATATAAAGTTTTGGATTTATTTATATGTTGCGTCCAATATGTATTGATATATGTGCATTTCGAACTGGTTTCAACGCAGTGGTGGCTGTGTGTTAACATTCCCATACTGATCGAAAATGAAATGAATGTTTGTTTGCTCGCCTCGGGTCCTGTAAGGCGGGGATGATCGAATATCGTTTATAGCTTTCATTGTGAAGGCACTTACATACCTTCACAGAATATATACACGATACATTTAATGTGTTAAAAACACATTAAATGTACACATTTAATAACACACTTTTTTATACCATTATTCGAAACGGTCTAGTTTCATCGTAAATGGGAAACAAAATAGCTTTTTAATAAGCCCTAGAGATTAAAAGTTATTCGAGTTTGGAACGTGTATGTTGTAAGCTCAAGACAAGAGTCTTCGACCAATGTGTGTTACCAGTGATGACTTATGGCACTGAAACGTGGTCTCTTACTATGGTCCTCATAGAAAAGCTCAAAGTCGTACAACGAGCTATGGAGAGGGCTATGCTCGGGGTTTCTCTACGTGATCGAATCAGAAATGAGGAGATCCGTAGAAGAACGAAAGTCACCGACATAGCCCAGAAGATTAGCCAGTTGAAGTGGCAGTGGGCAGGGCACATAGCACGCAGAACAGATGGCCGATGGGGCCGAAAGGTTCTGGAGTGGAGACCACGGACCGGCAAGCGCAGCGTAGGTCGTCCACCGACACGGTGGACAGACGACCTGATGAAGGTCGCAGGACGACGTTGGATGCAGGCCGCTTCCAACCGGTCCTTTTGGAAAATCATGGGGGAGGCATATGTTCAGCAGTGGACGTCCTACGGCTTAGATGATGATGATGATGATATTGTAAGCAAATGTTTCAATCATCAAAGAATTCAATCCATCACTAACATTGTATGAACGCAAGTAGATAACAGGCAGTAAAGAAACCACGAGCTAAAAAAAAAAAGAAGATGTATACATTCCACCTTCGTTCGTAAAGTACTTATTTACTCAAAATCAAATTTTGTAAACCAAAACTTTTTGAGATAGGACAGTTTAATTAGATTATAAAAAAGATGCTAAAAAATAGACCAGTCACCATTGAACAACCTTATTTCTTTACAAGCTGACCTGCCCGCGGCTTCGCTCGCTTGGTCTCAGTCAAGTAGTGGCAGTGCCGTTTTGGAATCTCGGTGTCCTGGGTTCGATCTCCGGGTTGAACAGATATTGGGATTTTCTGTCAAAGAAATTCTCAATAGAAGTCCGGAGGGAGGAACAGTGCCCCATAGATGAAAATAGGCTCGTTCCCCTATTCTTCTTCTTAATCGTTCACTCTTGACAGAGTGGTCGTGGTTGAAGACGATGCCCTTTCTTTAGATAATGCAGCCCTCGCGATGCGCCTCCATCCATTGCGGTCTTCTGCGTTGCGGGTACTTTGGACTACGGATGTTTGTGTTGCAGCTTTTATGAGGTCTGTCCAACGCGTAGGTGATCGACCGCGTGACCGCTTGCCTTCTACTTGACCCTGGACTACGAGTCGTTCCATGGAGTTTTTATTTCGAACAATGTGTCCGAAGTATTTGAGGATTCGTATTTGCACAGTCGACGATAATCTTTCCTTGATTTTTAGTTCCTCCAAGATCGAGATATTGGTCCGAAACGCTGTCCAAGGGATCCGCAGCAGTCGCCGCCAGCACCACATTTCAAGTGCATCGATTTTGCACCATCTCTGAGGTGAACCGTCCACGTTTCTGCTCCATAAAGAAATATCGGAAACACTAAAGTTTTCATTAGGCGGATTTTCGTGGCTTTGGTGATATTTCGGTTGCACCAGACTCTTTTCAGCTTATCAACGGCAGATCTTGTGATAGCACATCTTCTTCGAATCTCGTCCGCACAGCCCCCAGTGTTCGTGATCGTGGATCCGAGGTACACGTAGGATTGAACAATCTCACAGTTGCCAATCACAGAGATGTCAGGTTTATTCAGTTCAGCTCGGTCCACGATCATCATCTTGGTTTTGTCTCTGTTGATCGCAAGTCCGAAGGAGAGGCTTGTTGTCTCTAAACGTGTCAACAGGTGTTCCATATCTTCTTTTGTTTGAGCGAGAAGAGTAGTGTCATCGGCGTATCTCAAGTTGGATATTTTCCGACCTCCCACTGAAATGCCCTTGTCCCACCGTTCTAAAACAATTCTCATAATATACTCCGTAGGTATATATGTTAAACAAGAGTGGAGATAGTATGCACCCCTGCCAAACACCTGCATGTGTGTGAAAGCTTTTCGAGTCAACGTCGTCTATTCGAACAGTCGCAGTTCCGTCCTCGTTGAGTCGGCGTATGAGCCAAACCAGGTGGCCGTTCCCCTACTACATGGGACCAAAAATATATCCGGTGAAACGCAGGTATTTCACATCGCTGCTTGCCCCTTCGAAGATATATAGGTGCAACGATTTGATAGCGCCGCTTTGGTATTTCAACATCCTGGGTCGGACCGTTATTGCTTGTTTTCTGACATAGAAATTCTCAATAGCATTCTGGAGTCTGGAACAGTGTTGTAATTGAAAATAACATGAATTTCATTATGTATATTATAAGTACTCTAAAGTATTCTACTTACATTCTTAATTATTAGTGGTTTATGCACCGAGGGAGTAAAGCAGTGTCTTACGTCACGGGCGGTATATTAAACTCTAGGTGCAACGGGGACTCTTTAGTTAATCCCTGAGCGCAGCGAGGGAGTTATGTAGAGTCCTGAGTAAAGCGAAAATTAAAGCCGCCCAAGACGAAGACAGACTTTATCCTCGAGGTGCACACTCTACTTTTCATACCTTCTGCGTGACAATCAAAACTCAGTGCTTTAAAAAAGCAATTCAGTTAAAAGTAAAATAAATTAATAGTTGATATTCAAAATGGACACATTTGTCCCGGTATAGAAGGACAGAGTAATATTTTTGGAACGAACATTTTATGGAAAACAATGTTAAGACTTTTGCGGTTTTAAACTGAATTATAGTTAGTATCTACTCACGACATGTAGACCATGATTGAGCTACCTTTGGAGCACCCGATATTTCCATACAGTTAGATACATGCATCACGTTCAAAATTATAACATTTTATGGAAGTTGTTAAAATAACACCAAACACCAGATCGCGGTACGTAACTTGAACTATGACCTTGAATGCGCCCAGAGGGACCGTGCGTAACCCATAGCAACGCGGTGCACAACAATCACACTCCCTATAGTACAATCCTGCCTTTATTTTTTTCTGTATGCTGTCTCCATATTCAGAGTTTTCCTACAACTTACGCTCCAAATCCAAATCACTGTAAAGGGATACCCATCACCCAGTAAACCCATCGGAGTTTCATACAACATTACAGCTCTAATGCCTTGCTTTACGTTGATATTACGAGATATGTAATTGGACATTTTCGAGTCGGTGGTATGAAAAAATGTTTAGCTGCGCGCTGACCAGTTAATCGGGACCCTAATTTTATATGAGGCCGTGTAGCATAGAGAGATCAAGCCGCATTCTTTGATTCATGTAACGGATAAAGAAAAAAATTATTACCTAAAAAATGGAACCGACTTCATCACCAAAAAGTGAGAAATAACTTGTTGAAGTCGGTACCATGTTACTTCAAAAGAACCTACTATCACAATATTGTGAGTTATTTGTTATTTCACATTTTTTGGTGTAAAGGTCGGTTCCATTACTCGTAAAAAATAGCAAATTTTAGTGACTCTTGCTTATTACGTGATATATATCATTCAAATAGGCGAAATAATTTTTAGTTGTTGGAGTGTAACTCAAAAACTGCTGGACTTATAGCTTATAACCATATGACTTATATAACCCATATGGGTGCAAAGTTCTCAACGGAAATTAATTAAGTACAAACGCAAGGTAGCTACTGTAAAACGTTGAGAAGCTCCCTTGATTTTTTCTTCGCCTTCATCATCAGATCTCAAATGACAGTCATTACCCATTTAGGTGTAAAGTTGTCATTAATACAAATTATATCACGCCCAAACACCAGGTCATTGTTGTAAATTGTTGAGGAGTTCCCTCGACTATCTATCGGCTCCATCATCAGATCGACTCCAGACCTTCATTAAATAAAATGCTTTAAAATACATACTGAAAAAAATTTACAAACGCACTTTGGGCCTCGTACAAATAACTGCGTATGTGTAACGTAACGTGTCCTTTATGTACAGTCCTTTATAACAGCACAAACTGTCATGTATCTAGGGCAACTGTGGCACAGATACACTCATAGTTGGTACGTCCTAACGCCATTACTCAGTACCCAAACAAATAGTGAAATCAATTATATCATCATACTCGTAAACGGTGAATGACAATCGATCACGTAATTAGCAAGGGTCACTAAAATAGACAAGACAATTATTTTATATAAAAATGTTTAGTAGCTTTAACACCAAAAAGTGTGAAATAACTAATAACACACAATATTGTGATAGTAGGTACTTTTGAACTAACATGGTGCCGACTTCAATAAGTTTCACACTTTTTGGTGTTGAAGTCGGTTTTTTTTGGGTACAAATTTTTTTCTTGTTCTATTAGGTATATAAATCCTAGAAAGCTGCTTGATCTCTCTATGCTACCGGTGTCATCGTCGTCATCGTCTCATCTCTCATCTCTAGAGTCTCGACTAACTGTTCGCGCGCATGAACTTCTATGACACGGCAAAAAATCTACGCTTCTACGCTATAACAATAATTTAAAACCAGCACGCCTGTCGGTGCTTGTTTTACTAGGGGTAGGGGATAGAGGTGTATAAATAATTATAATTAAAAATATAACACATATTTTTATTTTGCAATATTAGCACTAGAGTACTTTATACTATACATAATGAAGTACATGTTATTTTCCAATCTAACATAATAAATCGCCCCGCTGCCTACTCCTTCAAGGATGTAGGCGTGGCGTTTGGAACTACGTTTCGCCAGAGGGATAACATTTTTTGCCATTTACTGGGCACTGTTCCAGACTCCAGAGTGCTATTGAGAATTTCTTTGTCAGAATACACCCAATAACAGTCCGACCCGGGTATTGAATCCAGGACCTCGAAATCCCTAAGCGTCGCTCCCATGACTACACCAGCGAGTGAAGCCGCTGGCGGGGACAACTAACAAATCATCGCAACTATATATCCTCGAAGGGGTAAGCAGCGGTGTTAATCACCTGGGTTTCGCCGGATATATTTTTGCTCCCATGTATAGGGGAGCGAGCCTATTGTCATCTACGGGACACTGTTCTACACTCCGGACTTTTATTGAAAATTTCTTTGTCAGAAAATCCCAATATCTGTCCAACCCGGGGATCGAATCCAGGACCCTGAGATTCCAAAACGGCGCTTCCACCACTACACCGAGACAAAGCGAGCGAAGCCGCTGGCGGGGTAGTTAGTTCAAAATAAAGTAAATCCAATGCATAATAATTTTTTTTTAAATTCATTGAATTATTTGCTCTAACCACAATTAAGTTAACATTACATTGTAATTTATTTTTGACTGTGTCAACTACCCTATTGGTATTTTAATTTTGATGATCAACATTTACAATCTTTTTTATACAAAGTACAAAGTATTTTTTTGACATTATTTTGCTATAGTGATAACAGTTTTATAAGATAATAGCGACTGCCCGCGACTTTGTTCAAGTAGTAGGCTCGGCCTTCGGCCTCGCCATAACCACCCATCTTTTTTCTTTTATAAGAACCTTCTCCTGGCAAATGGTGAACACAACAAAAAAAGAATTAGCAAAATTATTCCAACTGTTTACGCGTGATGCACTGACCAAGGGAAATAAAGATTCATTTTTATATACAAAGTGTATAAACCTTTAACAGATTTCAGTTAAACAACATTATTTCATTTGCCAATGTTATAGCAGCGTCAACATTATGTTAATAATCGAAAATTTCATCGCCTACCCGAGTAGAATTTCAAAGGGAAATTATTCAAATGGCTCTGGATATTGGCTCGCAGCTTGGTGAATGACAATTGTTTCGGTTGCAAGTTCGATATCAGTTCATCAGCGTGCCGGTGCTGGTGTCGGTGGTGGGGCGGTGGGGCGGTGGGGCGGTGGCGCGGTGGGGCGGTGGGGCCTCATTACGGCGAGAATTATTCAAATTTATTCATTTCAACCACAACGCATTAGTAACAGTAAGGTAAGTCGGATCATTTTCAAGCATCCCCGAATAGATGAACAGAAAGACAAAGGCAAGTTTCTGGTTTAAACCAATTTCAGCAAAAACGTGCCATGTTTTTGTTAACGGCATGTGAACCTGTTGGGTCGTTGGTAGTAGCAGTCGTATAACTAAACAGATAGTTGTAATGCGCGGTTTTCATAACTTAATTCCATAAATTAATTAATATTGAATTATAAGCCATAGAAATGTTAAACTGCAACAAGAGTTTTAATTCGCCGGGTAAAATATTTTAAAATGATATGTTGTATTTTTATATCAAATAATGACACACCATCCATGTACGGAGGAGCGCTCGTGTTTGAGGCGTGATACTGTTTCTTCGGGTGCCAACCGCCGGGAGCTGCCGAGACCCCGCGCCCGTATTTCTCATTTCACATTTACAATTATATATTTATTCGGACTGCGCAAATGTATTCAAGGATTTGTGAAGCATTGGAGTTGGAAAGCCCCATTCAGCTTCATGATTGACGGAATAAATTGAATTAGAAGGAACAACTAACCAAAATAATAAAAAATAAAATAAAAAAAAGTGTGTATGGCATGTGTCGGCAAAGATAACTAAGTTTGAAGTTTTGTGTTATATTCTGTTACGCATACTGTTTTGAATCTTGAATATGAACAAGAGGGGTTGTGAAAAATGCCGGAAAATTTCTTGATTTTATTTTCCACAAGAGCAGACGGGTGCTGAAAAAATTAATCAAGTTAGAACGGCTCTTTACGCGCCATGCGGGTGTTTGGTCACACTGGACTTAAGGTATAAGTCTTTAAATATACGAACTTTAAAGATACTGTTTGATTGCATACTTATCAATAACTAGCGGTAATAATTAGGAAATGGAAACACTTATAGTAAACAATTAATGTTTTTTAGAAAATTGATAACAAAATGTTTCCTTCGCAATTAGTGGCATATTTTTGGTGCCCCACCCCCACAGCCGATTGGGCCGGCACGACGGAGAAGTCCCACACTCCCACATAACACCGACGTGAAGTAACATAGCTCGCTATTGCGTTTCAGTCCGGAATTTCCGGAGGTCCGATTCCCCTCACCCCCCGGTACCCCTATCCACTCCGAAGCATGGAAGCGCTTGAAAGCAAACCAAAAAGAAATTGAAAAACCATGTCTGATTCAAGTTCATGTCAAGTTCTGGGTGCCACTGCAACTGTGATGTTCAAGCTTACTGCTTTACATCAGGCGCACAAGTTGCCCGTCTTGTCATTTTATTTCGTACAAAAAAGAAACAAAATAGCAAAGTGTAACTTAACCTATTTTTAAGTACCTTTATTACGAATGTTTATTGAAAACGCACATAAGTTTACTAGAGTACACGAGGCACACTAACGGGTCGGGATCCCACCATCCCTTATAAAGTAGTAACATACAATAAAAAGAATACGGCGAAAGTAAAATTACCAATCACTAATTAGTAGAAGCTGGGCTGGTTTCATCAATATTTTAAATATACTTATAATAATAACGTTTAATAACGATTATTGACGTAGATTACATTTTACAGAGCATGGTTTCATTGGTCCCCAAACGATACTTAAGTATAAGTTATAATATTTTTAAACATCCTACTCAAACTTGTTTCTAACTTGAATTTTATTTATTACTATTAATTACTATTAATTATTATTAATTAATACAACTATAACATTTTGTATGTCAGGCGGAGACCTGGATATTGTACAAATAACTAGCGCTACAAGTGTACCAAGTTCATTAAGTGTTTATGTACGTGTGTAAGGTCGCGATATATCTAAGCATACATTTTATTGTTGAACTAATAAATACATTATTTATATTATTATTATTTAACATTTGAGTTCAGTATAATTAAGTATTATGTCGCTTAAATATATTTCTTTTAATACATATAACGTTTACACGTTAAGGTGCTGTCATATCACGACATCGATAAAATGGAGGGTTTTAAAGCAGTTTATCTCATAAGCAGCGATTAGTTTAAAACTACAAAAAATAATGTGACAAGCTGAACATCCATCAATATAAGCTATTTTCAAGTCTTTCATTTAATGTGAATAACACAACAACCAAACTACTGCTACTAGAGTGTCGAAGGTTCGGTGCTTTGTACCAACCGGACTATTGCTATTGAAAAGGTGCATTAGTTCGGTCAACCGGACTACTGCTACTAGAGTGTCGAAGGTTCGGTGCTTTGTACCAACCGGACTATTGCTATTGAAAAGGTGCATTAGTTCGGACAACCGGACTACTGCTACTAGAGTGTCGAAGGTTCGGTGCTTTGTACCAACCGGACTATTGCTATTGAAAAGGTGCATTAGTTCGGTCAACCGGACTAACAACCGAACTTCTGCTACTAGGCCGTTTTATATACAGGCCTCTAAGTGTTGGCTACAGCCCCACTTATGCCTTTGTAAAGGACCGGATGAAATCTGTGAACATAATGAAATAAATGAAATAATAATAAGACAATTATCCCTCACATGACGGTTAAACTCAAATAGTGAGTTAAAACTCGATGCTCGGACGGCGAGCACCCGCGGCCTAGTGGTCATGACGTGTGACACGGATTGTTGGAGGACGCGGGTTCGAATTCCCGTCCGAGGGTGTGAATTATTCTCTCCAAAATTGCAATGAAAACTATCAAATTGCAACAACTGCAAAAATGTATGTTTTGTTGTTTTTGCAATTGTAATGTGCATTTTAATTAACTAAAGCTTCCTCTTTTCTTAATCCTCATTCTTATTGCCAAATTGTAAGAAATAGGAATACGTGGTAATCAACTGAATTTATTGAAAAGCTACTTATCAGAAAGATTTCAAAGTGTTAAAGTTGAAGATTACATCAGTATTAGGCTCCCTGTAACCCGCGGCGTGCCACAGGGCAGCATCTTAGGTCCTACTTTATTTTTAATTTATATAAACGATCTTTGTTCGTTAGCACCTCGAAATGGGAAACTAATTTCTTATGCGGATGATACAGTTCTAACATTCGCTGCCAAGTCATGGTGCGATGTTTTCGATGCTGCTCAAGAAGGTTTCAATGTCGTTACGAAATGGCTACACGAAAATGCTTTATTGCTCAACATTGAAAAAAACAAATATTTAACGTATTCAATTCGAAGCACCCCAGTCCTAAACAACCTAAAATTATATGCACATAATTATTCCTGTATTTTGAACAATATAGCTAATTGTTCATGTCGAGCTATAGAACCTTCTATTTCAATTAAATACTTGGGCATTACAATAGATAACAATTTAAATTTTAAACAACACTTTATGAACTTAAGTGGATGAATTCGTAAAGTCATGTTTATTTTAAAAAAAACTTAAACCTATTGCACAATCAAACCTAATTAAACAAATATATTTAGCTTTATGTCAATCACTCGTTACTTATTGCATTTCATCCTGGGGAGGCGCACCGAAAACAACCATACTTCTTCTAGAGATATCCCAAAGAGCTGTACTGAAAGTCAGCACTGGTAGACCTTTTCGGTTTCCTACTATTTTATTGTATGAGTCTTGTAATGTTCTTTCTGTTCGACAACTTTTTATTCTGAGCACTATTCTCAGACAACATTCCATGATAACTTTTGAACCCCACATGGAAAAAAGACGAAGGAAACATAATGTTTGTACCCTGCCGGATAAACTCAGAACAATATTCTGTCACCGTTTCTCTTATTTTCTAGGTCCCTATCTCTACAACAAAATAAACAAATGCCTTAACATATATCCTTTGTCAAGATCTGAAGTTAAATTCAAAGTCACGTCTTGGTTGAAAAAACTTAGTTATGATGAAACAGAGGAGCTTTTGAATGTAATATCATAGATACATATCACAGTCTATATTTATTTACTTGTAGTAGTTTTATCTTACCATGTTTGAAAGACAAATATAAATTAAAATTTCAACCAATCAAATATCGTTTATTATATGATGCAGAAATTAAACTCATAATAATTGTTATTTTATTCTCATTTAAATAGCAAGTATGCTCCGTTTCAGTCTTTGTTTCTTTTTGTTTCCATATTTAAGTTATGTACTTAAAATACTTGGTCCTTAATTAGTTTGTATCAGCTCCGTGGTTTTGATTCACAACTGACACCCTCTCACACTCACACATGCAATTACACTGTACACACAGAGAGGAACATTTTCAACATTTTTAACTTTTTTTCAACATTTTTGGTATTTAATGTTTTAATCTATTTAAGATTAGTGTACTTACATTGTTAATTTTATGCCTCAGATTTAAGTTAAAATATTTAAGATTATTAGTAATTAATACGAGGCTAGCTTCATGAGATAAAATAGGGGGAGGGCGCTGTATGCTGAAACACAGGCGATGAGCCTAGTTCGGCGACAGACACTTCAAACATTTTTGTGTAACATTCTAGCCATATTATATAAGTTCAAAACTATGTAAGTGCTAATATTATGAAATAAATTATTATTATTATTTATTATTAATTAAATATCTATTTTATATTTCTTTTTCTCGTAGTCATGGTATAGAGTAGTATGCAGCTCTTAAATAAAACAGATTTGAATCGAGGGTCACGCGCACCCATCCAGTGACGCTATAAATGCCGGAAGAGGCAAACAGCAATTAGCTAGTTCAGAAAATAGGCCGCTCGCATCGTTTAGTATTCTATAAAATAAAATAAAAATTTAATCAAAGAAATCAACTGCTTTCGTTGTCGTAGTTGAATAAATAAATACAAAATTCGTGATTCCGTCGTTAAAATCCTTCACTTGCTCGTGATCCATCTATGTATCTATCATCTATCTATCTCGCTTTAAATCCGTCCTTTATCCACTAATTGTACTTATAATACAGTTGGTTACCTATGGTTAACTATAACTTGCACAATAAACGCATCCTAAGCGATGCCCTTGCGAAGGGAAGCCATGCCAGATATCAATGAAGCTCACCTTTCGAGCCATTAGCCTTGAGCACAGACTAGGTAAGTAATAGCACGCAAGCCAAGCCAGGCTCGGAATTGATTGACATCGATTGTGAGCTGTGGCAGGGCCAAAGGCGAGCAGCGCCATTATTGGGACCATCACTCACGGGAACAGCATGTCTCACAACACAATATTATCTAACTATTGTAAGCTGAATACAGACGCACACTTGGAAATAAGTGTTTGATCGCTTGAAGCGTCAGATTGGACATTCCCATGTGCTTAACCAATGCACTACGAGTCACTAGAAAACTCTTAGAACATTTGGAGTGATTAATATTGCATGTATAATTATTCCTCTCGTTTATTTTATGCTACAACCAAAAATTAAAATTTAAACTTGTAGAGCCTGCGTACTCTCTTCTATTCAACAAAAACATCGCGCGCAGCTCCTACGCTCAGTCCTTCTTTATTACTATTCACTAAATAAGATGCTCGGATTTCGTTTAGGTCATGTGCAACTTTACTTGCTCTGATTTTTAAAATTTAATGTCTGGCAATAGTATTTCATGAAAGGTTTATTGCAGGCAATCCTATATCATCTCGTTTGTTATTAAATAATCTTCATGTTGATATATATTTTGATTGGTAAACAGATCGGTGCAGTCACCTATATACAGGTGTTTGGTAGAGGGACCGACATACCAAATGACCGTGTTCGGGGGCCCACTTGGAGAATACAAGTTGGCCAAAAAAAATCCCAGGCCCCCCAATTTTTTTTAACTTTTTTTGTGAATTTTTCCGTTTTCTCCGAAATCGTACCTATTTACCACCATAACATTTGTAAAATCTGTTATAGACAAGATGTTTTAGTGGAATTTGGTCTCTATACACCTTCAGTCTAAGCAAAGCAAAATTGGATACCTGGATTTTGAATTGGAAGCCAATAATCTCATAGACCTATTCTATATGTTTAAAACCTTTAGTTTCAATAACATTTGATTGGTAAACAAGTGGCTGAAACTTGCTAAAAAAATAATTAATATTGTTTTAATGGTAGCTATGAACATATTTTGATAGGCAATACATGCAAGACGTTTTTTTCTATGTTTGAAATTGGATAAAAATATGTGTCGGTAAGCAAATGAGTAAAGGTTAATGACTTTATATGTTCGGATCCCTTACCTACTATAAGTGTAGTGGTGAGAGAATTAATTTTCATATATGAACCGATTGACAAGTACCAAATCAAATCATAAATTTATTTGCATGAACTGTGGGTACAACATTGCGAAGATATTACAGCATATTATAAAAATAATTCCCAACAAAATTGTGCCTTCATTGGCGCGCAAATATTGGAATACAATTTTTAGAAGAGATTATTAGCAAACACTACATATTAAGTGAAGCTTACCACAATATATCAGTGAATACCACATCTAAATCAGATAAGCCGTTTCTGAGATTACCGTGCACAAACGCACAGACAAACAAACATACAGATAAACAGACAACAATTCTACCAATGTTTTTTTCATTCTATTTTCGTTTATAAAAGTCCCAAAAATGTTTTTCTCATATATCTTCAATGTAAAGACAGTGTTCCGTTATATTTTTATTTAAATGTATAGATGAAGCCAAAGCTCAAAGTCGCACAATGAGCTATGGTTACGCTCGGGGTTTATCTACGTGATCGAATCAGAAAGGAGATCCGTAGAAGAAGGAAAGTCACCAACATAGCCCAGAAGATTAGCCAGTTAAAGTGGCAGTAGGCAGGACACATAGCACGCAGAACAGATGGCCGATGGGGCCGGAAGGTACTGGAGTGGAGACCATGGGCCGGCAAGCGCAGCGTAGGTCGTCCACCGACACGGTGGACAGACAACCTGATAAATGTCGCAGGACGACGTTGGATGCAGGCCGCTTCCAACCTGTCATTTTGGAAAACTATGGGGGAGACTATGTTCAGCAGTCGACGTCCTACGGCTGAGATAATGATGATGGATGAAGCTTATGTCAACAATGACGACATACTTAAGCACTCCGTTTGTAAGTAAGGTAAAGTTTGTAGGTAAGTACTACATTACAAATACTCTTATAATCTAAGACTATTAAGCAATTTGTGTTTTTTAATTTGAATGTTGTAAACACCCATAAGGGGTATATATATCAGAATCAATATTGATTATCATGTATTTTAAAATTTTATAATATATATACTGTTGGTGTTTCGTTGTTAATAAATAAATTAAATAAAATAAGCACACTAATATGCCTCACACTCACAATGCATATTAATTATACACGTACGTATTGATTTATATGTTACACTCAGTGCACGTACGTATATGTACCTACCTTCGTGCTTATAAGTACGTAGGTACGTATTGCGCGCAAAAAGAAGAAAGCGCCCTTCTACACATGCACCTGTTGGCAATGCATTGCCATTCTCCATGGAGGTACCGTATATTCAAATTGTACTTATATTCCATAGTGCCTCGTGGAAATAAACTATACTATTTCCATTTCTTTATTTTTATTTGTTTATTTTGTATAGAGGGCAATAGCTGCGCGTCAAGCAGCAGTTGTCAAAACAAAGTCGTGTCACTCAGATAAATTATTAAACTGTTGATTTCAAGTCTCGAAATTCGGCAGCATATTGAGTAACGATAAAGGGCGTGGTGTCTTCGAGCGGCAAAAGCGGCGCGGTGGCGCCGGAGCTCCCGCCCCGGTCTATTTGCATAGCTAACGAGCAGCCCTGCGCACCCCGCTGCACCCCTAGGGTGACTGGTGTGAACTACATAGCTATACCTCACTAAGATCATTTTGATTTTTCTTGTGAAATCTATGAGTATTTTAAACACTTAAATTTGTTTAGCTCAGTGCACTTTAATCTCAATTCTCAGTCAGGCTTAAACCTAAACCTATTTTACTTAAACCCGTTTCACAACCTATAGACAACTGTTTTGTGTAATTTAAAGAATATTTTAGGCTCCATTAAAAATTAACCTATACCTACTATTTGAGGTAGCATAGGATAGGTATATTTCGAAGGACTACTAACAATTTTTCATAATCACAACTTGAGTTTATATAAAAAGCAGTTTATAAACTCGGCTCCCTAAACTTGAAATCGGACTCATGATTTTACTCTGTTTAAATGGACTCGTATCTACTTTTGCCATTCCTACGTAAATATTTAGTTGTATCAAGTGATATTTTTATTTTAAGAATCAGAGTCAAGTCTCTGTGACTTTACTCTGTACATAAGTACCTAAGTCTATTATTATGTAACTGGCATGTAAAAAATCTCAAAAAACAATGTTTTATGGTTTTGTACACTTTCCCTATACCCGTGCATCATAACGCATACGTAACGGTCAATAATCAGCGACTATCACATGTCAAAACTCGCAATAACATAAATCTTTGAAAATATAACGAAACCATTGTTCGGCTTTTTCCCGCCATGTTAGATTTAATTTGCTGGCAGCATTTTTTTAAAATATATTTCATGGCAACTTTATACTTTATTTATTATTGCTATACGCTGTAACTTTCCTCTAAATTATGGGAAAAATTAAATTAGTACACATTTTATGTGATTGGTGTCGTCATGCCTCCATAGTAATAGTACTCCTTAGAAACACAATTATAAGCACAATAAATGTCATAATATAATCTATAACGATTACATAAAATTGTCGTGTCTCATTATTTGTAACAAAACTCCTCCGAAACGCCTAGACCGATTCTTATAAAATTTTGTGTGTTTATTCAGTAGGTCTGAGAATATGTCCTTAAGTACTTTTCATAATAATATTTTTATATGCCATAGTGCAAAGTGTCATAGTTTTTTGTTAATATTAAAATTTAGTTACGTATTACTTTAATAGCAGATATTTTTTCGTTTATAGTACATTAAAATACCAGATAGAGCACTAATCACTTTTATTTTTTACTGACTACAAAAAAAGGAAGAGGTTGCTTGTTCGACTGAATGTATTTTTTGTGTATCGTCACCGATTTCTCCGTCATTTGTGGACAGATTAATAACATATTTTTTTTGTTTGGTGGAGTAGGTATACTTAGGTGCACAAACTATATAGATGTAGGTGGTTTCATTCACATTTCAACCAATTTAGAGCAGCTGTTTATTACAGTCCAATAACTGAAAAGTCTTTATGATATCATCATTGACGGTGAATGACAATCAATCTCGTAATAAACTCACTAAAATGAGTGAAAAAAAATGTGCGTCTCGGGACGCCCGATAAAAATAATAACTTAACCATTCCTATACTGTGATAATTAAAACAAAAGATTTATGAAACTGGCGTATATTTACGTCTCTGGGACGCTAACTAAAGGTTAAACTAGTCTAGGGCTGACCCCCCCGAAGGGTTCCCGCATTGACGTGGCGGGGGGGCTCAGTAGCCGTGGCTTGGATCACCACGGTGAAGCCAAGAGGAACCCAGGGGCCGCGCCGGCGTTGGGGTGCGCTGGCCGGCTCAGGCGGGGCCGCTCCTATGGGCATTGGCCGTCAAGTCCACATAGGAGTGGCGGGGTCCGGGCGCTTTGGCGCAGACTCGAGCAGGTGGGGCCCGGGCGCTTTGGCGCAGGCTCGAGGAGGGGGGCCCGGGCACTTTGGTGCAGACTCGAGGAGGTGGGGCCCGGGCGCTTTGGCGCAGGCACGAGGAGGGGGCCCGGGCATTTAGGTGCAGGCTCGTGGAGGTGGGGTGCGGGCGCTCGGCGCAGACTCGAGGAGGTGGGGTCGCTGGGGATTATCCCCTGTGGCTGACGTAGCAGGTGGTGGGGCTACGTATCCGACCCACCGCAGGGAGACCACGGGCGTTCAGACACGGGGAAGTCTGGCGCTCATTGTTGGCGGGTTTGGTCTCCGAGGTAGTTGCGGCTTGCCATGTGTTCTGGCGTGCCGTGAAGAGAAGGGTCCGGCAACGGACAGCCACGGCAGATTCGCGGTCATGTGGAAAATCTGTCCCGCATTCCCGCCGAGGGCGGCAGTGACGGAACACCCCGGGGTTTTGGTGGGTATACGGACTCCCACATAACCACCTACCTCCCCGTGGTAGGTGGTATCCATAAAGGATTTCCCCGGGACAAAAAAAAAGTCTAGGGCTGTGGGAAGTTAGAATGAGAGATGATGCGTGAGAGAAATGGAAGCTATACAGATTGGCGCCGTAATGTGTTACGTAACGAATCTGTTTACCCTCCAGTAAGAAGTTATCACTTCATAATCTTTACCAAAAAATGGAACCGACTTCAGCGCCAAAAAGTGTGAAATAGCGCACAATATTGTGATAATAGGTAGGTACATTTGAATTCTCATGGTGCCGACTTCGACAAGTATATTTTGTCACACTTTTTAGTGTTGAAGTCGGTTCAATTGTTTTGGTAAAAATTATGTTTACATAATATTTTCCCTGGCGCAATCACCATAGTTTTTTGAAACCCACTAGTTTTTTAATGGGGTCACCGTCACTTAGATTTGTTTTATTTAAAATGGTTCTACAAAGTGACTTCCTCTTGCCTGATGAAAAGCGAATATGGAATCAAAAAGCGATGACCATGAACAATCGCTACCCCTGTGTTAATCTGAGAGATGCTTTTTCACGCTTGAAAGACCCAGAGTCATAGTTGCAAGGAAAAACGTACGCCGACGGAGCATTCCACAATTTACTTACACGACAGAGGTAAGAACTACCAAACTTTTGATATGGCAACACTGAAGCATCATGTCAGATGTCAATGTCTTTTCTGACGTTCTAAATTTCTGACGGTTATTGGTCATATCCATCAATCACTGTCAATTTTGGAAACTACGTTAGTAGCAAAAAACAAAACGGTTTTATTTTATGTCTCCATTCTCGTACACGCCCAGCAATTTAATTTTTAATTAAAAACATTGAATATGATAGCGTAACTTAATTGATCCGTGCAAGTAATTATTCTTAGTTCCTCTGTGCTGTGTGCAAAAGCAGCTTTAGGATGTCCGTGAGTGCGAGTGCTGAGAACCTTTCTACAGAGGCACAGGTAAGCCCATCCAAAAAAAACTTTCTTACTATTGTTTATTCGTCTAGATTGCGCAGTCTAAAGCTGCTTGCTTTATACGTGCAAGCAGTGAGAATGTACACGTACGATAAGTTTTCCCATCAAAAGACTCATTCATGAGTCATATTGTATGGGTCCTAATACGGAAACTGCGACCTAGCGCAGCGCACATCCGCATAGTCGTACTGGTTTGAAACCCACAGTAGCTAATAAGTTGCTCATCAATGATTTTATTATTAATTTGTAATATCGTTGTGAAAAATCAAGCACAGAGTAGAAGTTATCAAGCAAAAGTAAAAAACTAGGCCATTTGATTTTATTAGGTCACTTGGAATGTTTTATTGATATGTAAAAAAATATATCCAGAACATGTTTCATTGAGCAGTGACAGCCATCTGTTAGTGTTATAAAACTGATAAGAGTAATGTGTCTCGAGGCATTTAGGTACTCATTGTTGTCCTTTGCCCATCCAGCCTTTTACAATGCAAAAACACACTACTGCATACCATTAGTTGTATATACCATCATCAAATGATGGTCTATACATGTGTACCTATGTACATCAGGCAGCCTGGCTGCAGTGCAGCAATTTCTTTACATCTTTCCAAGTATTAGTTTATATATCAATGTATAGGTCCTTAGCTGTGGCTCTTATAACTGAGCTTGAGGTCACCCATGACTATTCTTGGGGTTTCCTAGTATAACAAAATTCGGATTTAGGCACACTGCTTAACTAAATTCACCTCTTAGGATTTGTAAGATAAGACAAGACTTAACATTAAAAATGATATAATTACCATTTTACTATACATATTTTGAGTTGTTGATTTTTCAACTTGCACCATCACTCATGTCATTTAAAGTGAAATTCAAAGTCAAAATCATTTATTCAATTAAGGCTTCAAAGACGCACTACAAACACACACATTCCAAAATATATAGAGCATACCGAGAAGAAGCCGCAAGAAACTCTGGGCCATTTTTTTTAAATAGATGTTTCAATGTTTCTACTTAAGTACTACAAATATTACATTTTATGGGTGGCAGAGTGACAGCTTGCCAGAAGTGGAGTATTCCAAGCATCTTTGTCTTCTATATAATGTTGGACTTTATATTATATGTTGGATAATAAGTTTTTTTTATTAAAACATTTTATACAGTCAACTTGAGTTTTCCCTCTGTGAGCTCAGTTATGTGTTTTGGGATTTTATTGTAAAAACGCACACAGTTTCCTAGGAACGACTTATTAATCTTCGCAAGTCTAAAACTAGGTATAGCTATCCTATATGTATATCTAGTATTAAAAGTGTGGTGATCACTATTAACTTGTATTTATGTAAATTTTATGAACATACATTATATTTTCAAATACATATAAGGAAAGCAAAGTTAACATATTGATTTCTTTAAATAAATCTCTCAAATCTAAACTCTGTAATTATATCGCTAACCAACTGCCCATATGATCTATGCCAAGATTAACATATTGAGGTAGAACTTTCCTTTGTCCGAAAAGACCTACAGATGAATGGGCATAAAGTGCGGGCCACACACTCGAGACCAGAAACTACAAGGAAGCTCCAGCAGTGCAAAGTTGAAAGACAACCAGCAGTTTAGTCAAGTAAATATTCAAGTTGCTGAATCTTGTCCAGCCAGAAGTGGGTCCCCAAATCCTAGCTAATAGCTGAACCATCATCCTGCTCCAGATGAGGATGTTTTATTAGGATGCTGATATGCTGGTCCAAGAACAAAACTTAATAAAGATAGGTACTTACTGTAAATGTATTTCAATGGTTCATGGGACTGACATAGTCACTCTAACCGCTCCAAAAGCCCATTCTAACTAAATCAGTATTTTAAAAAATTTGGGTGGATTTCTGCAAAATCTATTGTATTATTGGCCAATTGTGGCGAATCCCAAGTCAACGGGTTAACCACATCAGCACTGACATTCAAACGAGCTAATCTATCAAATGATACATTTGTATAATGTTTGTATACAAATGTTTACAAATGAGTTTACAACTGGAGCATGAAAAACTGAGCTGGAAGAATAACTATTATTTAATGTTTATGTATCTGTTGATGTTACTTTCTTTCATAAATCTTTTGTTCTAAGCATAAACATGATGCACAGTTTTTAATCACAGTGAAAGGCTTAATATACCAAGATAAATGCATGATACACTCTTGTCTTGCTAAAGAGTCTTACCACCCGTTGAAAAAGGTTCTGTATTGTGGAAAGAGATCAATTTGTTGGAAAACATAGAGTAAAAGTTGCAAGTTTTATAGTAATAATGTTGAAGTGATGTCAGCCCTGGGGTAACAAGGGTCGACTGTTGATAAGATGGCCACAATATCAATCCCCACATTGGGCTAGAGCAGTTCTGATGTCCGCCTATTTAGCTAATTTCTTCTTGATCGATTCCTCATGACTGAAGGTTGTGACCACCACAATGTCAGTCCACCTGGTGGAGATCTTCCACGACTCCGTTTTCCTTTGTGACCCACAACAATGAGCTTTTCTAAGTTGTTAGCGTCTCTTCGATTTAGCTAACACCATCATATTTAAAATGCTGTTGCTAGGCATCTAACAGAGTGTTCTGGCTGGCTGTCCTTGAGAGCCACGAGCTATTCCAGGTCTAGTGTGATACCTTTGACTGCATCATCAACGACCATCAAGTGGGGTATCAATACAGTACACAAAAAAACATTACGGGAGATTGGTGGTGAGTGCAAGATGTGGTCACCTCTACTACAAGTACATAGGTATATCGCAAGATGCAAAGTGTGACTACTTAGCATAAACAATTCTAACATAACTGCAACACATGTTCAGCAGCCCGTAGAGTTACACAGGAGGTGCCTACTCGTTTAATGAATACTTATTTCAAGTTACACCTGATTATCTACTGTATTTATGTAACAACTTAACTTGTAAATAAACTTGCAAATTGGTATGTGACTCATGACGTGAATTATGACAATTCTTGTTTGCTATGTTCCGACTAAACTTGCTTTCGTACGGAATAGGGAAATGCATCAGGTAAATTCGCGGGATTGCAATCCCGTGCCACAGAGCTCATTCTTTGTGCCCATACTTTGCGAGACTGCGTTTCGTATGAGATTTGTAGTTCTAGTTTTACCGAACTTATAATATTTATACTCGTATCGTATCTTTTGGCGATGCGTGACATCAGCCCACTATCACTATCATGTGACAGTGGTGATGTGCATTACAAACTGGACCGAAAAGCTGGACATTTTTAGGTAGACATGTAATTAAACTTTTTTTTTATTATTTATATATGATTGAAACACATTAATATCATTACAAAACCTACAATTCTTAAATTAGCTTCTCATGGTACCCTACACCCAAATATGGGTTTACTTTTTAAATATTTCAAATTAAGAGCAGGTTCAGTTAGATGAACTATTGTAACTTTGAGCTAATCTTATTACATAGACTTACTGATAAATATAAAAGTAAGTAAGTAGTAAATTCGCATTTCTAATGTTTTCCTTTTTTTTAAACACTTAATAGATTCGTTAAAATGTCCAAGTCAAATATTGAGACCACATCTACATGTGAATTGTAGTGGTAGTAAGATACAAGTTACAAGTACAATTTGAAAAATGTAATACCGACTTCCATTCTATTCAGTTATTGGAGTGTATCTCAAAAACTACTGTACAAAATTTGATGAAATTTAAATGGGACCACAGGGAAGTAGATTTTGAAGAATTACGAACGAATCCCGCGAACTCCGCGCGGGATTCGTAACGATTATTAAACGACATTACTATTTCGCTGTCATTTCTGATAAGCAGTTAGTTAGTCACGGTTATTGGTCGACTGTAGACGTGTTTGAGCTACATTAACATTTTCATGCCGAGTTGAACAACATTATTCAACGGTAACTGTTAGTTATCTTTAACAGAACTGACAATTTCTAGCAAAGGTTTAACTAGAAGTAAAGACTAGAGTGTGGTGATTATTCGATATGGTAAGTTATCTATATTAATGCTTAAATTGATTGTCTAAGACGGGCTACTCTTGTCTTCGTGAGAGTGGTTGTGTTTAAAGCTCATGTTTGTGGTTGTTCTTCATCATATAATTCGGTCTAGATTTTTGTTGTGCATGTTTTTACAATGCATTCTTTATCTGATTTTGGGGTTGTGAACTGAAATCACAATTTTAGTCAGGTATATCAAACGAGTGGGTGATATGTTAAAAGATTATAAGTTTTAAAGTATGTAACCACTTTGATAAGTGGTAGTGATAGATATACATTTTAAAATGTGATTCACACGTTAAAACATGATTTTGTAATCAAGTGACGGGACGGGCTAGTCGTTCACCTGATGGTAAGCTGTCCTGCCCAATGGCAGCGGTATTGCGACCCAGATTTCAAACTCCATAGTTCTACGCCACAATGCACTGCGCTCGTCACCCTGATACAAGTCATTTCAGTTCAGTCTCATATGCCGAATAATTTCACTTGCTACAGTGCCTTTCAACATCAACACAGTAGAGCTTTTGCACTATATCCCTTCAATGGTCGATGTCATTATAACAATGCAATTTCTATTGTGTCTGGACGTGCGACCTTTGATGCAATATACACCTTGGAGGAAGAACATCTGGCGCTGCGGTGGTACCTACCAAGACGGGCACTAGCACAAGTGTCCTATCACCTAGTAAATTTCAATAGGGATTTTTATATTAATAATAATAGTTTAGTACAGAAATACAGGTACACAAACATACATCGAGAATCGATGACACCTGCAGAAGTGTGAAACTGAGTTGCAGATATCAACACCCTCCTCTGGAAAGGTTACATGAGGTTCCAAAGTTTAAACACAAAGTACAATTAATTAGCTAACTAACAAATAGCTTTTAGCTTATATATAACAAAAGGTGAAATTAAAACATGATATTCTGTGTGGTATGTATGTGTGTGCTGGGGGGGGGGGGGGGGGGGGGGAAGAGTGTGGATGAGTTATGTTAATTGCAGCACAGTATGTGATAATGTTTTAACCATTCGACACATTTTAATTTGCATTTATGTAAAGGTAGGGAATAGATATTTAATTGTCTGTTTATTTTATTATATAGCATTGAACTAACGTAATAATAATGGAGACTCGCAAGTGCCATAACACATACTCTGTCCGATCTACGCTTAGAGTTAACATTTGGATTATAATTTAATTGAGAATGTTTCTTAAGCACGGTTGCTAATAGAAAGAGTTGCCTTACATTTAGAACTTGCGCTGAAGGATACAACTCATTTGAGGGAAATCGGAGCGGTAAGCTTTCAATAATAGCCCACATAAGAGTTGCCTTACATTTAGAACTTGCGCTGAAGGATACAACTCATTTGAGGGAAATTGGAGCGGTAAGCTTTCAATAATACCCCACATAAGAGTTGCCTTACATTTAGAACTTGCGCTGAAGGATACAACTCATTTGAGGGAAATCGGAGCGGTAAGCTTTCAATAATACCCCACATAAGAGTTGCCTTACATTTAGAACTTGCGCTGAAGGATACAACTCATTTGAGGGAAATTGGAGCGGTAAGCTTTCAATAATACCCCACATAAGAGTTGCCTTACATTTAGAACTTGCGCTGAAGGATACAACTCATTTGAGGGAAATTGGAGCGGTAAGCTTTCAATAATACCCCACATAAGAGTTGCCTTACATTTAGAACTTGCGCTGAAGGATACAACTCATTTGAGGGAAATCGGAGCGGTAAACTTTCAATAATACCCCACATAAGAGTTGCCTTACATTTAGAACTTGCGCTGAAGGATACAACTCATTTGAGGGAAATCGGAGCGGTAAACTTTCAATAATACCCCACATAAAGAGCTCGCGAGTGCAGTGAAGAAGGTTCTCCATTCCATTTCACACGTGTACCTTAGGACCGTCAACCCTTAAACCTATACATATAATAAAATTGTAACAGGTTGTGTAACATATAACATATGGAACTGCTGTTCCAGTACATCAGCCGGAACACGCCACCAGGAGATATGCGTCAGTTTACAAGTGTGGTAGCTATCCATGCAATGACTGAAAGTGTCCTATCATGTAATTTCATCACCATATTATCTTCACCGGGAAATTCGAGGTAGGAACAGGATTCATACCCACCGCAGCCAGATTGGCAGCCATCCATCACTGTCTCTGAAATCGTTTGTTGCCCGTGGTTCAATCGTGTAGTTCTACTGGTTGATACTCGTAGATAGAATCCTTTCTGTTCATAACTGCACTATTCTCCGCTACAGCGCCCTTGGCCCAAAGCTCACAGGTTTTAGCCTATTTGGTGTGACGTATAATGTATAATAACGTATAATAACGTATGTAGGTAAACTCTTACGTGCAAGATTACCTAGCATGCCACCATATACCATCACGGCATCGGCAGTTACAGCCTCTAAAGATACTTACACAGTTGAATTCGAATGTCATTTTGTTGTAGAGTTGCGACGGCGGCTCGATGTGCCTCGAACTAGCATTGGAAGGCGAGCGGCTATGCAAGGCAGGGGACTGCCGCGCCGGCGTCGCCTTCTTCCAAGCGGCCATCCAAGCGGGCACGGACGATCTGCGCACACTCAGCGCCATCTACAGCCAGCTCGGCAATGCTTACTTCTACCTCGGGGACTACAACAAAGCTATGCAGTATCACAAACATGATCTCACGCTGGCCAGGTAAACTATTGTTTAGTAATCTGCCGCGGCGTCTTCGATACAGCTCGTGCCGATTTACATCCATATAATAATTATTTTATACTGGCAAGTGAATAGATGAGCAAGGTGTGCGCCTGATGTAAAACAAAATGTCTGCCCAGCACAGCGGCCTTAGCTGCAATAAATGCGTAAGTGTAAAGTGACGTGTCGTTCACGTATTTTTTGGGAAAGTTTGCGGTTTTTTTCTATCGAACCTGTTTTCTTTAATCGTATATCGGTGAACATATCCATATAAATATTTTGTGAACATTTATTCTACATAAAAATTAATGTCAATTAACCATTTTTAAGGGTTTAGTTTTAAATATTCGTGAGGGCGAATTTTCAAATTCAGAGCATATTTCATCATAAGGAAAGCAATATCTAGGAAGTTGTATAAAGCCTCACATATAAACTTTCATAAGTAAGACCGTTAATGATTACTTATTTTATTCTTACAAGAAAATTTGCAGCTCGCTAGTAAATCACAGTACATATAAGTATACAACCGACGATAAGAAAAGCAAAATAAAGTAAACAATTAACGCATAAATCACTTATAAGATATCATGGTTAGTCAGCTTTCCGACATTAATATCATTATTGTCTGTATCATTGAAGTTAAACGCATTTGTAGACCATGTCCAGTTTTCCATGTATATCTCTATAGTATGTTTGGAGTTCCCTACCTCGAAAGGAAAAAAGAAACCTTTAGGATCACTTTGTAGTCCGTCTGTCTGTCTGCCAAGACCAAGAACCTTTTTCTCATGAACGCGTCGACGTATCGAGTAGAATTTTATATCATTCACTCGGACCTGCGGTCTCTTTTAGCTGTGATAAAATCAAACTTGTATGTAAGTAATAGCAAACAATGGTAATTACCGTTTATGTCACATATTTTGCGATTTTACAGGGAATCTAAACCTACAGGTTACTAGGGCCCGTAGACCTATCATTAGCATAATCAGCATATTTTGTTACCCTAATGCTGGGACTCGAGCCTTCCTCTCAGTGAGAGGAGTTGGGCCATAATCCACCACGCTATCGAGTGCGGATTGGAGAATAGGTTAGTGGCCAACCCATTTCGAAGTTTTCAGGCCGCCCGAAGACCTTCGACATAACCTAACGACTGTTGTCCTAAGACTAACAACCGGGACCGATGACTTAACGGGCCCTCCGAAGCACGGAAGTGCTCAGTTGAATAATGCTACTAGCGGTCACCCATCCAAGTCCTGACCGCCGCAAGTGTTGCTTAACTTGTTGATCGGTTAAGATCGCCAAGTCGAGCTCCGCTACGAGCGCTTCAGTTCCGCTACGAGCGCTTCGTAGACCGTAGACCTAGAATCATGAAATTTGATAAGAAACAATATCTTTCAGCACATCCTAAGGAAAACAACTGAAAACTGTAAATAAGTTGTGTAATAACAAAAAAAGTTAATTTACAAAGTGATTTTACTTATACAAACTTACTATTTGCGGATCGTGCAATAGTCGTGCCTAGAGATCGAAATGCAAAGTTAAGTTTGTTCTTTAACCTAGCTTGTCTTAAAGTTAGAGTAATATTTGTTAGATGGTTTCTTAATGTACGGAGCACTCGGTGCGCGAGTCCAATTCGCAATTGGCCGGTTTTATTTTTTTATTTTCGTGTGGTAATACCAAAATCGATATTACTTGACCAGTGTTTACATCTTCCTTAGGGAAGGTCGACAACGTCGTCTAACTACAAGAGTAAATCCTGTTGGATATGAAATAAACATAATCTACATTTCTTTGTTAGTAATTTGAATGGTTGCCTGTAGACGTTGCGCACCAGTATGTCAATTACTGATCTTACTTACAATCAAATGTTGATAGCAACATTCACTCGTGGATCGTTTTGTTTTCTACGCACCGAGCCCCTTCTGGCTATACCTTGAAAGCTATATATTAAGTCCTATATTCAGTCGGCGTTATTAAAATGGTATCGTAAAGCACACTAAATAAATCACACATATTTATTTCAAAACTTCTTCCATTGCTGAAGAATGGAATTCCTATGGTACATGTTACTTATCTATCTACACTTGACACTTTAATAATCATCTCTATAATATGAAATGGGTTGTCTGGAAGAGATCACTCTGAGCGATAAGACCGCCCATAGTTGCACCTAGTTTTAAGCATTGTTTTTTTATTTTATTTTCTAATATTAAGTCATAAATGTGGTGTCTCAATAAAGTGTTATCTATCTATCTATCTATCTATCTATGAAAATTATTTTTTTTATATTGTTGAGATCAAGTTTAGTAGAATACTTTTCAACTGACGGTGAACTCCTTATGAACTCCACAGGACAATGAACGACAAGTTAGGCGAGGCGAAGGCTTCAGGCAACCTTGGCAACACTTTGAAAGTGATGGGCAAGTTTGCGGAAGCAATCCAATGCTGCAAGCGGCATTTGGAAATCTCGCAAGCTCTCGGCGACCGCCTGAGCGAGGGCCGTGCGCTCTACAACCTGGGCAATGTGTACCACGCGCAGGGCAAGCATCTGGGCCGCGTGGGGCAAAACGACCCGGGCCATTTTCCGCAGGAGGTGCGCGATTGCCTGCTCCAAGCCGTCTCCTACTACGAGTAAGTTGTTTTATACACTTTTTGAGCTCCCGAGATGCAGCCAGCGATGGCAGTCTGTTCATATGGGTAGTTTTTTATACACTACCCCATCAAAACTATTTTTATCATCATAAAAATAATAATAAAACATCCCCATACGACGGAATTAACTAGACTATAGAGGGTTACATTCGACGCTCGATTGATCTGTCGTCTGCCACGGATTGTCGGCTATATGGACCTAAAATTTTACCCAAAACGAGGGTTATGTGTTCGACCGGTATACACAAGTTAGTCCGTTGTGTCCCCTCATAACTACTCAACAGCTCAACTCATTTCGATAAACGATACGTCGTTAGATTCGTCTTCATGGCGCTAGTGTCTTTGGGTATATTATTACCTAAGGACCAAAAGCAGGCTGGGTTTTATGCGCTTCAATGTGGGGACTAAATGTTACCATACTCGGGTTTCAAACTTTCACTTGATTTTCTAACTTCAAGATGTTATTTAGAGGCTTATTTCACAGACTAGCTTTTTACTTGTACATAATAAATATTCCATCAAGAGTCACACGGCCAGACACAATAGAAATTTTATTGTTGTAATGACATCGACACATTAGGGGACATTTTTTTATAACGGTTCATCAAAGTGACTCCCTCTAGCTAGACGAGAAGCTAAGATGTAATCAAGAAGCGATGACCAATCGCCACCCCTATGATGACCTGAAGATGACATACATTTGGTCGTGTTCATTACAGAGGGAACCTGGAACTAATGCGTGGCTTGGAAGACCGAGCTGGTATCGGCCGGGCTTGCGGGAACCTCGGCAACACTTACTACCTCCTGGGCGACTTCCCACGGGCTATCCGGTACCACACCGAGCGGCTCGCCATCGCGCAAGAGTTCAACGACCGGCCGGCCGAGAGACGTGCCAACAGCAACCTTGGCAACTCGCACATCTTCCTTGGACAGTTTGAGAATGCCGCTGAACACTACAAGTAAGTACCTATACTCCTCTAGCCTGCGCGACTGCGATATTAGAGATAGGAAGCTGGCAATCCAAATGTCTCTACGAGTATCTTATGTAGCAGACATTATAAATAGCTATGATTATTTACAATTATATTGGCATCGAGTTTGTTAAAACATGGTGTTGTCATTAGATTATTTACAAAAAAGCTAGTAATCGCAACTATCCAATACGATTAAATTACAAACATAAACTGATTTTACCAAACTCAAAATTAGCAATGAATAGCTCTGGTCCAAACCCTATGCTCGTAAAAATAAGTAATAAAGTACTGGTTCAACTACAAGATATTAAAATTGAGTACATATTTACAAAAACGTTAAAAAAAGTTACCGTAGTATCTCCCAAAATACGAAAGTCTAAAATTAAAGCGGTAGGTAGGTACTGGCTGTTTTATAAATAGAATTCAAAATGTATGTCGAAGACCAAATTAAGAAAATGACCACCAACTTGTTAGGGTAAGTTAGGTCATGTTTTGCTATATTTATAGATCACTTGCATTTTTGGTTGTATTTTCAATGTTAGTGTTTTAATTTTCATGATACATTACTATTTTTCGTGAGAATATAATAATTGACGTTAATTTGCTATATTCGGTGATAAGTAAAACATAAACCAAATAAAGCTTATCATTAAGCCCCAAGGTAGGGTGAAAAGTGGTCAGAATGCTGGCAGCGTTGGCATGCTGGATGGCAATGCTATTTTCTACCGACTTCCAAAAAGGAGGAGGTACTCAATTCGACTGTTTTTTTATGTTTGTTATCTCGTATCTTTCGATAGGGTGAACCGATTCTCAAAATTTTTAAATCTTCAATTTTTTTTTTATTATATCTGGTGCTTCCTGTGTGGTCCCATTTAAATTTCATCAAATTCGGTTTAGTAGTTACACTCCAATAACTGAATAGAATGGAAGTCGGTGTAAAATTTTTCAAATTGTACTTGATTATTTTTGCAAAGTAGCCTAATATTGTGTCAGGAAGGTTCCGAGCATGGATCTCACGATAAAGGATCTTATCGAGTTTATAAACTTAAGATTATCAGCTATCTTAACCTGTCTCTAATATGGATCTGACTGCGATAGCTATATTACGGGATGCCTTTTACCGATAATTGTATCCTATCGAGAATGGATGCTCGCACCGCTGGCTGGTTTGTTGACATCTACTTTGCTCGTAGGAATAGTACTGACAGTGCTCCCTTTTGTTACGATATCAGAGTGATAAATCTGTTAGTTGACCTGCATTGCGATTGTAATGAGCGAGCGACTGTCGATATCATTTAATTGTCTCTCATTTGCGTTGTTTCTTTGTGTAAATTGTTTTAACTATGGATGCACACACGGCTTCGCCTATTATAAAGAGATGCTACGTAGAACTGTAAGCTATTTTACATTTTCAAAACTTGTGCAATCTACTAACAATTTTCCAGTTTTGTGGTTAGAACTATAACTGTTTGGCCTTGTGGCTGCAGAACCGTTCTGTTCTAGACGTACTAGAGCTTTTTGAACCAAACAGACCTGCGATGCTACGTAGAACAGCAAGCTGTTTACTACAGTACTGCGTCTCAAAACTTGTCGATTTTATTAACTTGTTTCAAGTTTTTGACTAGAAGAACTATGGCAGTTAGGCTTTGTGGCTACAGAACTGTTCAGTTTTAGACGTACTAGTATGTAATTGTATAGTATAACACATCTGGTCGATTTAGTCACAATTTTTCTAGTTTTCGACTAGAACTGGTGTTCACGCGAAAGCGTGACGTCACCTCAAGGAATGCCCCGCGCCCGCGCGTTCCGTCGCCGCTGTCCTGCAGCTGTCAAACGACAAGCAGGCGGCTGAAGAGCAGTGCAACCAGTCACACTTTCGGCGCCGTCGCGTCCGCACGGCGTAATCGGCAACCGTCATCAGCATAAACCCTTCGCGTTACGCGTCAGCTCAGAGTGACCTTTAGGGTGTGTTCGGCACGGCCACACACCACTGCCTAAATCAGCCCGTGTTTACACGTAAACCAGTGGCCCAGACGCATTCAGCTCGCGCGCACGCTAAATCACGCAAAATCCGCTCAACGCCGCCGCATTTCGCTACGACCCGGATACGCCCCCAAATTTTACCGACGTAAAATACGCGTACGCGAGTGCGTGAACCAGTGCATCAATAAGACAATACAAACTATAACTACAAGTGAACAACAGTTCTTCAGCACGACGTCCACAGCAGGTCGCCTCCAACGAGGACTCACGGTCACCAGCCCCCGTCAGATCCAGAGCCTCCCGACATACCCCACGAAACCCAGGTACCTAAAAAACACCCTTTCCCACTATCGTATAGTTGCAGGAAACTGCTCAACTAACTGGCTAAACTGACTAAAACTGGATGTTCAGTTCTAGACGCTACTGGGCTTCTTGAACTAAAAACGTCTGAGATGCTACGTACGACTAAATATGTATCCTTGGAACATAAAGTAACTCTTGGCTTTGAGAATTTTGACTGCGGAGGTTGAAAGACGATTCTCGCAAGCCTGGGCCTCATTCGCAACCTACAAGGAAACACGTGGAAAATTAACTCTTCATCTCAAAGTAAAAGTTTTCGATCAGGTGTCATGTCCGTGCTGATATATGGTACAACAACCATATCACTATTTAAAAAGTCACCTGAGAAGTTTAGGGTCGCGCAGAGAGGAATGGAGAGAGCTATGCTCGCTATCACCTTGCGCGACCGGAAACCAAACGAATGGATAAGAAGCAACACGAGAGTGGGTGACATAATGGTCGCAGGCACAGCAGGTCGTGGCAGCATACAATGCGAGGCGAGAGTGGATGCGAGGCGAGTTATTGAGGGTGAGACCCAGGGCCACACAAGAGGGCTTTACGACGACGATGATATTGATAGGTAGCATACATATAATATAAATGTAACGAATCGCTGTATCTACATGGAAGATGTATGAGAAAAAAAAATATTGAGAATTTTACTAACGAAAATAGAATGAAAAGAATAGTGTTTTTGATGTGATTTTTTCCTGTGCGTTTGTGCACCCTAATCTCAGAAACGGCTTATCCAATTTAGAGGTGTAAATTTCTGTGCGTTTGTGCTTCCTAATCTCAGAAACGGCTTATCCAATTTAGAGGTGCTTTTTTTCTGTGTGTTTGTGCACCCTAATCTCAGAAACGACTTATCCAATTTAGAGGTGCTTTTTTTCTGTGTGTTTGTGCACCCTAATCTCAGAAACGGCTTATCCAATTTAGAGGTGCTTTTTTTCTGTGCGTTTGTGCACCCTACTCTCAAAAACGGCTTATCCAATTTAGAGGTGTAAATTTCTGTGCGTTTGTGCTTCCTAATCTCAGAAACGGCTTATCCAATATAGAGGTGCTTTTTTTCTGTGCGTTTGTGCACCCTAATCTCAGAAACGGCTTATCCAATTTAGAGGTGCTTTTTTCTGCGTGTTTGTGCACCCTAATCTCAGAAACGGCTTATCCAATTTAGAGGTGCTTTTTTTCTGTGCTTTTGTGCACCCTAATCTCAGAAACGGCTTATCCAATTTAGAGGTGTTTTTTTCTGTGCGTTTGTGCACCCTAATCTCAGAAACGGTTTATCCAATTTAGAGGTGGTTTTTTTCTAATATAATGTGGCAAGTCACTTCACTTAACATTTAGTGTTTGTTTCATGTCCATCGGTTCATAAATAAAAAAAGTTATCCCACTAATATTATAAATGTGAAAGTTTGGGTGGATGGATGCACGCATGGATGTTTGTTACTCAATCACGGCAGAACGGCTAAACGGATCTGGTTGAATATTGGCATAGAGATAGATTATTGTCTGGAATAGCACATAGGCTACTTTTCATCATCATCATCATCTATCACCACGCGGGTGAGAAAGCCTAATATCATTGGGCATCTCATCATCATCTCATCATCAGCCTGTAGCAGTCCACTGCTGGACATAGGCCTCTCCAATTGCACGCCACTTAGGTCTATCTTGGGCTTCTCGCATCCAGTTTTTGCCAGCCGTCTTGCGCAGATCGTCACTCCACCGTGCCTCAGGACGTCCTACACTACGTTTGCCGAGACGCGGTCTCCACTCTAGAACTCGTTTACCCCAACGGTTGTCGGTTCTACGGCTAATATGGCCAGCCCACTGCCACTTCAGCTTGCTGATCCGGTGGGCTATGTCGATTACCTTGGTTCTCTGACGGATCACTTCATTTCTGATGCGATCCCTCAGAGAAACACCGAGCATAGCCCTTTCCATAGCCCGCTGAGCGACCTTGAGCTTGTGGACCATTCGAGCCGTCAGTGTCCACGTTTCGGCTCCGTATGTCATGACGGGTAGGACGCACTGATTGAAGACTTTCGTCTTCAGGCACTGTGGAATCGGCGAAGTAAGGACTCGACGTAGCTTCCCAAACGCTGCCCAGCCCAGCCGAATTCTTCTATTCACCTCGTTCTCAAAGTTGTTTTTTCCCAACTGCAATGTCTGCCCGAGGTACACATATTTTTGAACAACTTCGAGAACGGCGCCGTGTATCGCAATCGGTTCCGGTAGAACATGTTCGTTGAACATGACCTTGGTTTTGTCCAAGTTCATCCGTAGGCCGATGCGTATAGAAGAGTCAGCCAGGTCATTCAGCATCTGTTGCAGGTCCTGCAGCGTCTCTGCCACGATGACGATATCGTCAGCAAATCGCAAGTGAGAGATGTATTCGCCGTTGATATTAATGCCACGTCCTTTCCAGTTCAGCGTCTTGAACATATCCTCCATTGCATTTGAAAACAATTTCGAGGAAATAACGTCCCCTTGTCTCACTCCTCGATGCAACGGTATGGGACTTGTTTGCTGATTCTGTACTTGGACGGACATGGTGGCGGTTTCGTAAAGACATCTCATCACTTGGATGTATCGCCAATCTATCTGGCAACGCTGCAGGGACTCCAGAACAGACCAGATTTCAACCGAGTCAAAGGCCTTCTCATAGTCCACGAATGCTAGACACAGGGGCTGATTATACTCTTCGGTCTTCTGTATAATCTGCCGCACTGTGTGAATGTGGTCTATGGTGCCGTATCCGCTCCGAAACCCAGCCTGTTCCGGTGGTTGGAATTCGTCGAGTCTACGCGCAAGACGGTTCGTGATCACTCTTGAAAACAGCTTATAGACGTGGCTTAGAAGGGATATGGGTCGATAGTTCTTCAGCAGGGTCTTATCTCCCTTTTTGAAGAACAGGACGACCACACTCCTACTCCACGCCTCTGGAGTTCTCCCTTCGAACAGGACAGCGTTAAAAAGCTTCTGGAGCTCCCTCAGTAGGGGTTTACCTACTGCTTTTAGTAGCTCTGTTGTAACGCCATCCTCTCCAGGGGCTTTTCCATTTTTAAGCTGTCCAAGAGCGATCTCGATTTCGCCAATACTGACTTCTGGCAAGTCTTCGGTGAAATGGCGTGTTAACGTGGCTCTAGGATCATTTTCGGTATCAGGTCGAGATGCATGCGATGCGTATAATCGGCCATAAAAGTCCTCCACTTCCGAAAGGACTGCCGGCTTCGAAGCAACGACTGTGTTGATTGATTGACAACTCCACTAGCTGTGGTCAACTTCGTCAGGTGGCTTCTTCCAAGAGATTGTACGAACACCTTTGACCCCCGATTCTGCTCGATCGCTCTTTCGATCGAAAGAGTATTGAAGCACCGGAGGTCGTGTCGTACGTTCTTGTTGATCTCTCGATTTAGAGTCCGCTTTTCTGACGAAGTGATGGGTGGGTTTTCACGTCGTTCCTTCATTAGCCCCAAAGTCTTTTCTGAAAGCTTGGACTTCTTGCCCTTACGCTGCATGTAACAAAATCTCGTACCTTCTTCCCTGAGGACCCAAGTCACATTTTCGAGGTTCTGGTTTACGTCTGTGGTGGTTTCCACGGCAGCGAATTGGTTCTCCAGGTTTAACTGAAATGTTTCAGATCCTGCAATGGTTTGGAGCAGTGTTGGTCGGAGCCTGGACTTCATCAGACGGACACGTTGCGCCTTGAAGTTGATATTTAGAGAGCCTCGGACAAGTCGGTGATCGCTACCGGTATTGAACCTGTTGATCACGGAGACATCTCTAAATATGTGCCATTTATTCGTCATGATGAAGTCAATCTCATTTTTAGTCCTAGAGTCGGGGTTTAGCCACGTCCACTTCCTTTGGGGCTGTTTCTTAAAGAAGGAGTTCATCAAGAAGAGCCCCTCCCGTTCGAGGAAGTTGACGAGCATTTGCCCCCTATGATATCTGCGTCCAAAGCCATGGCATCCTACTACCGATTCGCTGAAATTCTGTACTCCCACTTTAGCGTTAAAGTCCCCCATGACAACGGTGTACTCCCAGTATAGAGGGCCCTCGATATGTCATCGAACATATCCTCCACTTCATCGTCCGAGTGTGTCGAGGTCGGTGCGTACACTTGCACCACCTTGAGGCTATACCTCTCGGTGAGCTTTACAATAAGGTACGCTACCCTGTTCGACACACTGGACACTTCCACAACGTTGTCAGAAAGGGACTTGTTTACCAGAAACCCAACGCCACCTTGGGATTGTTGGTCTCCCTCTCGGAAGTACATAAGGTGGCCCGATTCTAGGGTTAAGGTGTCCTTCCCCTCTCTTCGGACTTCACTCAACCCCAGTATGTGCCACCTAATTTTCCCAAGTTCCACCTCGAGTTGCGCCAGATGCGAGTCAAGCCTTAGCGTGCGTCCGTTATACGTCGCCAGGGTCAGTTGTTTGTGGTGGCCTCCCGTAGCCCGGAGATTCTTAGCACCCCTCGCCCCGCCGTTACCATGGTCGCCACCATGACCAGGAATAGCAGGGCCGCAGGGAACTAGGGGCCGTGGCTTTTTGTTGTCCTGCATTGGAGGAGTTTGCCCGTAATCGCCACGCTGGGCAGGCGGGTTTGCGATCGCAGGGCGTAGCTTCTCGCACCGGTGACGCTGCTGCCCGTCACCGGCCTGTTGCATTTAGCGACGCCTGTTGGGATGGGTATACCGGCATCGGTCGGTTGTCAGAGCCTCGTTCGTCGATCAGCAGGATGCACCGCGTGCAGGTGAGGTTGACTTGGGTCAAAAGATGTTGGCTCGCCCCTTACATCCCTACGTCAAGATCGTAGATTATGACTTATCTTCTGCCAAAGATGTGTCAGTTTCTGATAGCTTAGTCAAAACCACGCAATGATTTTGACAGCTCGATACAGTAGACGGGCTCGGTGATAGAGTCGGCATGTGGAGCACCACGGAGGTGAAACACCAGTCTAGCGGTCTCGAGTGAATCGCCCCTAATACTTACATGTTATTTTTAAACACAACATAACTAATAGTTTCGCCTATAAATATATCCTCGAAGGGATAAGCAGCGGTATTTTAATATGATACTTTTCCTCATCAGTACCATCCATCACCACGGACGTGAAACCGCGGGGCGGCGTTTCTTGGCGAAGAATATAATTCTTACTTTGTTATTAAAATTATATATATACGAGTATATGCACATATTTGTGTTGATCCAAGTTTTCTTCGTGTATATCCAATAAACTACTGTAGATACATATAATATAATATATAACGATACTATTGTTTGTCTTAATGCATTTGTCGAGTTGTTTACACTTTATTTTATTTTTACATATATGGAAAACAAACAGCTTATAATATTTAACTAATAAAATTGGAAATTAAGAATAAACTAGCCTAAATAGTTTTCACTAATAGACTACTAACAATTAACATAAGTATTGCCTTCAAAAACGTCATATTTACCATGTATTGTATTTATTTTGAGCTCTCGATATTTCGGCAAAGCCACATGCGCCATGTTCACGAGTAAACTGGGCGTAGATCTGCGCGTAGACGTTTTTAAAGTTAATTCTTGCATTAGTGATGATGCCAAAAGTCATAACAATGAATATTGTCCTTATGTTCACGCTAGGAGGTAACCGTTCGTTCCAGATGCACGCTGGCCCTGGCGGAAGAGATAGGCGACGCGGCAGTGGAAGCGCAGGCGTGTTACTCTCTCGGTAACACGTATACATTGCTGCGTGAGTACCGCGCGGCGGAGCAGTACCACGCACGCCACCTGGCGGCCGCGCGCAAACTCCGCGATCGCGTCGGCGAGGGCCGCGCCTGCTGGTCGCTGGGTAACGCGCACGCCGCTCTGGGGAACCACGAGAAGGCGCTTTATTATGCCAACGAACATTTCACCATCTCTAAAGAGGTCAGTGTAATACAATTAAAATTATCCCAGCAGGGATATTACTTATCTTGGTTGCTAACAAATGTAGATTGCAACAGAAAAAAAAATACCAAAAAAAGTAAAATAACTTAGCATTATAGTTTAAAAGTAGGTCTAGGTTATATCACATTATTGTGCGCATGAACTTCGACAACTTATTTCACGTTTTTGACGTTGAAGTCGGTTTCATTTACATGGTAAAAAAAAATATTTTAACCGTTTTAGTGACCTTTGCTACTTATGGAATCGATTGTCATTCACCGTCAATGATGATATCTCAAGATAGGCGTAACCCTTTTTAGTTATTGGAGTGTATCTCAAAAACTGCTGGACCGAATTTGATAACAATTAAATGGGGTCACCTCGGAAGTATACTCTACCAAACAAAAAATAATAATTTTGATAATCGGTCCACGAATGGTGGAGTAATCGGCTAACATACACAAAAAAGCACATCACAATCGAACATATAACCACGTCCTTTTTTGAAATCGGTAAAAAAATGGCGGCTCTATGTCAGTTTTGTGTGTTCCAGTCATTTTTGCTTATTGGAGTTGTCAAAGCTGAAATAGGGCGGCCAATTTCTAAGATTTCAATCAACATTTGTTAGCAAATGAGATACATAATAGCCCTGTTCGTAAAGTATTGTTGACAATAATTATAACTCTTTCACATTCGTTTTGTAGTTGTAGAACTTGTGCAGAGTTCCACACCTTTGTCAGATGTTCAATCGTTACTGTGTTTCTTTGAAGGGCAATGTTTCCAGCGAAGTTACAGGGCTAGGGGTTTAACGTCTTACATCTCAGGGTGACAAGCGGAGAATATTGCCAAGCAAGGTTGGAACTCTTCTCGCATTATAATAAGGAGGTTATAGTTTAAAATTATGAATGGCACTTAACTGTTATGATCAAGATTGAAAACATCAGGCGAGAGACTTACTGATGTCTCTCGGGTGGTAATTAGTGAAGTATACGGCTGCACTAATGGTCATTGTTTCTTGATTTCGTCTTCGCTTTCCATCAGGCGAGAGGGAGTCACTTTGACGAACTATTATAAAAAAAATACAAAAATAAAATGCAATGGCCCAGGTTCGTATCAGTCAGTTCTCCAGTCACGCCCAACATTTGTGTGACGAATACGACAACGAACTGGTTGTTGTAATTGTGTGTGTGTGTGTCCATGCCTCTCGTGACACAGGGAACGTGAGAGGGGCAATTTTTGTAGAGACATACATTGATATATTTTAAAATCTCTCCTTTAAACTTGTCAACCAGATATGTTACACTTTTTCGTCGAAATAGCTATCGCTCGCGAGTAATGTTTGTTTATACTGTGTTGGAGTTTATTTGTATGGACAATAGTTAGACAACCTATCCTTCAATCGTCACTTGAATAGGTTATTCATGTCAAGCCTACGCTACGCTTGATGGAGTTAAACTCGTAATGGACAAGGAAACAGTCTTCCTAGGCATTAAAATTGACGCAAAATTACAATGGGGTCCTCATATAAATGCCCTGTCTGGGAGACTCAGTTCTGCTGCATATGCAGTACGTAAAATAAGAGAGCTAACAGATGCTTCTACGGCGCGGTTAGTGTATTTTGCATATTTCCACAGCGTAATGTCATATGGGATTTTGCTATGGGGTTCAGCGGCTGATATAGAGACCATATTTATCCTTCAGAAACGTGCTATTAGAGCTATATACGAAATGGGTCTCCGTGAATCTTTGAGAGATTTATTTAAAGAAATCAATATATTAACGTTGCCTTCCTTATATGTATTTGAAAATATAATGTATGTTCGCAAAAATTTACATAAATTTAAGTTAATTAGTGATCACCACACTTTTAATACCAGAAATACAAATAGGATAGCTGTACCTAGTTTTAGACTTGCGAAGACTAATAAGTCATTCCTAGGAAATTGTGTGCGTTTTTACAATAAAATCCCAAAGCACATAACTGAGCTCACAGAGGGCAAATTCAAGTTGACTGTAAAAAACGTTTTAATAAAAAAAAGCTTACTATAAAGTTCGACATTATATAGAAGAGAAAGATGCTTGGAATACTCCACTTCTGGCAAGCTGTCACTCTGCCACCCATAAAATGTAATATTTGTAGTACCTAAGTAGAAACATTGTAAACATCCATATAAAAAGAATGGCCCCGAGTTTCTTGCCGCTTCTTCTCGGTGGGTTCTATATATTTTGGAACGCGGCGGTAGTCTTTAAAGTACATTATAATGAAAAGTTGACGTTCATAAGTGCGTCTTTGATGCCTAAATTGAATAAATGATTTTGACTTTGACTTTGACCTAAGGACCCGACGTGTGTCTTTGCCTGTCCAAAGAGGAGGTATATTCGCTACTATAATATATTCCCAAACTCCTTGTTGGCGGTATTTAGGTGTATATTATCAGACCTCTATCAGAAAGTCTATTAATAGACCTCTTAAAATACTATTGTGTCCACTAACCTGCACTTCTCTCGGTGAGAGCAAGATATGTATATAGAGCTACGCTCCAGCAAGCCACAGGACAAACCAAAATTTGACTAAACTGTTGGTCAACGACGCCTCTAGGCTTAATTTTGCACGTATCAAGATTTAATCACGCCCGTTTCACGATACCCTGCCAGGACTAATTTTGCCCCGACTGGCCAACATTTTATTCTACCTTCTGAAAGAGCCAAATCTTGGTCGGCTGTCAATAGTGACAGGTAGTTGACAGAGACAAAGTGTTTAGTTGCATTTTCACAACGAATGGACAGATTTATTTATTTTACTAAACTCGAAGTGAAGAAATTTTTTGAAAGAAACAAAGCCAAGACCTAAGTTATATTTATATGTCTAACTCGTTTTGACAGGTAATGGTAAATGACGTTGTAACGCTCGATCAAATCTTGGCCGAACTTTATTAATTAGGTCTAAGGCTTCCTGGTGTGCTGCCCCGGTAGTGAGAACTCAACGGGCCAATTTACATGAGACATTGTTGTGAATATATCATTCATTGTAATTGGTCCCTTACTGTTGGCCTCATTAACAAGCTCCACGTCGCTCAACGAGCAATGGAGAGGGCTATGCTTGGGGTTTCCCTGCGTGATAAGATCCGTAATGAAATGAAATTGAAATGAAATTTGTTTATTTGCTGTAAATGTGGTACAGTTTGAGGTCTTAAATAATAATAATAGAAGTTCTAATTCACATTCAGCCTTAATTAAAGCATACAAATATTTATGATATGATACATGGTATATAAAATTATTAAATGTCATACAATTATGAATTATTATTAGGTAGTTTAGAGGCTATTTAATTAAACTATTTTGATGTCAAAAACTCTTGTACAGAATAAAAGGTTTTTGTTCTTAATCAATTAAGTAACTCTAGTTTGAACATTTTTATATTAAGAGCTTTTTATATATGATCAGGAATAGTATTATAAACCTTAACGGACATTGCTTGACTTTGTTTGAGATACAAAGTAGTCCTGGGGTGAACATCAAAGACCAGTCTGTCTGGATTGCGTGTACATGGTGCTGTCTTGAAGTAATGAGGATTTGCTTTTACGAATATTAGTACGTAGGAGAACTAAGGTCTCTTGACATGTTCAGCAGTAGACATTGGTTGTAATATATGTGTGTGGGGTACAGCTCGGCGACGTGCTCGGCATGGCGACGGCGCAGATGAACATCAGCGACTTGCGGAAGGTGCTGGGACTGCCCGGCGACCCGGACTCCCCCCCGCACAACGCCGCAACCCCCGCGCCCGCCACCCCCGCCCCACGCACGCTCTTCAATGCGCTCAGGGTCCGCCGGCAAAGTATGGAGCAACTCTCGCTTATACAGGTAACTACTACAGGCTACTACTACAAGTAGCGGCACGAAACTTAACAGGGGGGCTAGAGGGACTATGGGTGCTCGTGCGTAGCCGGTCGTGTGCCGTCCCCCGCCCCGATACTCCGTCTCTCTCTCTGTGTCAGCAGCGCTCGACTGTACCCACGCGCAGCTATCCCCTCCACATCACTACATGTCGCTCAGCGCTAAACTTACGTGCCGCTACCTGTACTAACGTACGATATGAATGCCCCCGTGGCTTCATCAAGTTGCCACAACACCACGGCGTGTGTGATGGTTGCATAGTAAAGCCACGATACTAGATATCAGTCTAAAAGCGGAAGTTTATATTCTACACACAGTTTAGTTTCATAGCCACGGAACATAGATAGAAAGACAATATCGAATTAGTTTTAAGATAAAAAATTACAGCTATTGGTGTAGTAGAATTTTATTGTATGATTTTTGACGCTTGCTTGACGAAACCAAGTTTGTCAATTTTAGAGAGACAACCTAGATATCCTCTGAAGGGATTTGAACCCGCGTCGACAATCCGTGTCAGACGCCATTTACCGCTAGGCCACTGAGGAACACATCCGAGCATAGAATCTATCTCTGGTTGATTTTAATTTGCTGGATGCAATGATTTACCTATAGCTATATATAACACTAGCTGTGCTCGGCGGTATCACCCGCGCGGCGATGAATGATGACGATGATGAATAAAATATAGCTTTCTACTGGTGAAATCGTTTTTTGAAATGGTTATGTAGTTTATGCGTGTATCCGTTACAAACAAACTATCAAATCTATCCTCTTTATTATAGAGTAGACAAGGATTAACGCCAATGTACGAAGAATATGGCCTGGTTTGTACCGGCGTTACTATTGCATATTTTAAAATGAAAAAGTAGTTATTGTGATAACTACTTTTTCTTATATTGACATAACATATTTGTATTGACATAACTGGTAATAGTAAGATACATGGTATTGCGGACTTTATTGTAGATATTGATGTTTTCTATAAATCTGTGTTAGGTCACTTTTCTCTATTATCAATAGTTTCCGCAGCGTACGCGATATAAGGGTGTTTTTTGGTATTTTGTTCACCCCTCGTGTTACATTATCGATGTTTTCAAACGGATCCCTAACTTTTTGGAAATATTATATAGCCTATGTTACTCAGTGATAAAGTAGCATTATCCGGCATGGTTTGTGATACATACCCATGACGGGAATGTATTCAGTTCATACTTTCAATGCGTTACTACATTATATGTATATAATAATAATAAATATAAATATTTTGAAATGAGACTGAAATTGGCAGGTGTCGTAGTCTCATCCATATATTTTCCTTACATGTTACAAGTTCATATCAATAGCCTTGTTATTTAACCTTTTTTGTAATAGATAATCCATGTCACCGTAATCCCAAATGTTTATTATCTTTGTATTTTTTTACATCAAACAGGCCTCTGAGTGTTGGCTACTGCCCCACGTATGCCTTTGTAAAGGACCGGATGAAATCCGTGATAAAAATTAAATAAAGGGAATAATAATAAATTCTTTATTCACCATAGTTTTAGGTACATAATCAACTTAAGCACTATAGGTAATAACTAGCTATATCAGGGGAAACAAAAAATAGATACGAGTGTTACGTGCTAGCTTTGTAGCTGACCACAGTTTTTAAACTAGTCAGGTATTATGTTGTACATAGGTAATACTAGATCCCACACTAGGATTCCCTGTGTTGTGGGATGCTAGTCTCTTCCTATAGTTACAAGAGCTGTGATGTAGGTACCACAGTCACACAGATACAAAAAGCAATTTAAATTCCGTTAACTACTTTAAAAAAATCAAAACTTTAGAAGTAAAAAGATATGAAACAATTATCAAAAGTATAATATCTTCAGATAACGCCAGATTCGAAGAAGAAAGACGAACAGGATGATAACGGCACAGCCACCAGGCCGTCCATGCCGTCCATGGTCCGCACAGAGTCAGAAGAAAACCCGGTCGAGTCGTTCTTCGACTTGCTCAGCCGTTGCCAGTCCAATCGGTATGTATCTGTAACAGGGGTTCTTCACTTTATAGTGATGAGAAAACATTTCACAATACGAGTATGTCTAGCTTGTCACGGACCACACACTATTTGGAAGTAATTACAGTAAATCTAAATAAATAAAGGTTGTTCTATTTATAAATAAAATGTTCCTGAATCGTCAAAAAGAATATACAGATGTGCTATACCCACTTCTAAACCTAAATTTGCCCTAAAACATTACGTAATCATCGTTCCTCATAGATAGAATTTCAAAGGGTTGACATAAATGTTAAAAAATCGCCCGGCTCTATAATCTCAATGGGCGTTCCACAAGGTTCAATACTAGGGCCGTTCTTGTTTTTAATCTATATTAATGACTTACCCTATTATGTAGAGAAGAATCACGAGATTGTATTGTTTGCAGATGACACTTCACTGTTATTTAGAATTAAAAGGCAGTTATTAAACTATGACGATGTTAACAATGCATTAGCTAAAGTTGTGGATTGGTTCAATACAAATAATCTTCTCCTCAATGAGAAGAAAACTAATTGTATAAAGTTCTCGACACCAAATGTGAGACAAGTAGAATCTAATATACAATTGAATGGAACAGGGTTGGACCTTGTGGAGTCAACGATCTTTTTAGGAATTACTATAGACGCTAAATTGCAATGGGGTCCCCACATAAAAAAAAATTCTAGTAGTCTCAGTTCAGCGGCTTATGCTGTTAAAAAATTAGACTATTTACTGATGTAGACACAGCTAGAATAGTTTATTTTAGTTATTTCCAAAGCATTATGTCTTATGGCATACTGCTCTGGGATCATTCTGATGTTCTGTCGATCTTAATTCTATTTTCATACCGCATAAAAGAGCAATACGAGCTATCTACAGTTTAGCTCCCAGAGTTTCCCTTAGACAGAAGTATAAAGATATAAACATTCTAACTGTTGTCTCTCAGTTTATGTATGAAAATCTAATGTACGTTAAGAAAAACAGGAACAGTTTTAAAAAAAGGAGTGATGCTCATTCCATCGCGGAAAGCGGAATAAGCACAAGCTATCCGTACGTGTAACGCGTCTCCACAGAATAAGTCATTCTTTTATGGGACAATGTATACGATTCTATAATAAAGTTCCCAATGTTATCCGAGATTTGCCTATTAATAAGTTTAAAATTACTATTAAAACTAAACTCTGTCAAAAAGGTTATTACAAAATTTCGGATTACTTGGAGGATAAAACAGCTTGGGACTGATCACTCCAGGATCTATCTACTCGTGTATTACCATGTCAAAGTGTACTTCACACTACACACATACTACTACAAAGTGTGTTTCTTCTGTAAATGTTCTTCTGTCCTTATGTCTGTCTATGCATGTTGTAAACAATACTGAATGTGTCATGTGTCACCTAAAGCGTACGAAAAGTGGAGACGTTCAAACAGGTGCCATATTGTCGGTATAATAAGTACTATTTTGAAAAAAATATCTCTCATCAGCACATATGTTATAACAATGTGAAAACAGAGTTAAACTTTAAAAAAATATGCTTAATCCCTAATGCCCTTGTGTGTGGTGACTTGACCATACAAAAACCCATAGTATAGTTAGTGCAACTAACCCCGCAGATACGACGAGCAGCGCGCCACTCTGGCGCCGGTGCCGCGTCCCGCCCCTGCGCCTACCCCCGCCGCCCTCGCCGACAACAAGGAGAACCGTCCCAAGAGCAAGACACACAAACTGCAGCGGTCCGCGAGCAGCGGGAACAAACATACCGGGTATGTCACACACACACACATATTACAATTGTTTAAGAATTACACACATTTTCAGCAAGCTGAAACTAAGTTTTAGACAGTATTATGGTACCGTCTGGATTATCCAGTTTTTGATCAAGTTGCTGCTGTTATCAGGCGCCTATTATAATATTTTTTTGGTATCCACTTAATAACCTGAAAGTCCGTTTTCAAGCGTTTTATATTAATTGATTAATTAAGTTATTACATCTGAATATCTTATATTATCTATATTTAACACTGTAAACAGAAAATACGGTGTTTCATGATAGTATGTGATAATAATACCTATGAGATGCGCAACCACGAAAAGAGTGGTTTTCCAATACACCAATGTTTTGTTTGTATTCGAGACCCCCTATTGGGCCTTTGAAATACATTTCAGTATATGGACAAGTTACCGTAAGAGTAAGAGAGACATGACGGTTAGAAAAAGACAGCATTACATTTCGGTTCCAGGCGAATAGAAACAAAAGTACGAGATAGGTGTCTGTAAGAGAGAGATGCATTATAGTCTAGTACATTCGGTACCATTCGCAAGCATACCTCGTCGCATATATAAGAAGCGGACGACTAAGATGCGTAAAGCCGTTTACCAGGAGGAGAAGGGTTTCCTTTAATAACATTTCGACAGCAACAACAGGAATATATTTAACACCTTATGGAATTAATAGCATTATATATACAGACCAATCTCCAAATTATGTGTGCTGGCCAAAATTTTCGAAAAAATTGTACATTATCAATTATACGATGCTCTAATCCACACGCTTATACCACAGCAGCATGGATTTCTTCGGGGTAGGTCGACTTCAACAAATCTCATAGTCTTTATCGACTCGGTCACTACTGGCATGGACTCGGGTGGTCAAGTTGATGCTGTATATACGGACTACAGCAAGGCATTCGATCGTATTGATCATATTATTCTTCTTGCCAAACTTCAAGATGCGGGCATACGTGGCGATCTTCTACGATGGTTTACTTCGTATGTTAACGATCGATGCCAAACTGTAGTTCTAAATGGATATGCTTCGGCTTCGTCACCGATCCCATCCGGAATCCCTCAGGGATCGATCCTTGGACCTCTCTTCTTTATCCTTTTCATCAATGACATCCACTCATGCTTTGAACACTCTAACTTTCTTTTGTTCGCCGATGATATGAAGATCTATAAAGTGATTGAAACTAGTCGTGATCTGGATTTGTTGCAACTGGATCTAGATAGCCTTCACAATTACTGTTCAAAAAATAAACTCGACCTTAACGTTGCTAAATGCTTCTGTATTACTTTTAGCCGTTCCAAAAAAACTTTGCTGTTTGATTACAAAATAAATAGGCAATCTCTTAAGAGGCCGACCTCTTCATAATCATAATCTTCATAATCTTTTGTGACTCTAAATAGAAAACCCAATGTTTTCAATGCTTTACTAGTTATCGACAACAATGTTCGGACATTGTTGTCGATCTAGGCATTACTCTGGATTCAAAACTTTTATTTGACAAGCATGTAGAGAACATAACTAGTAAAGCATTGAAAACATTGGGTTTTCTATTTAGAGTCACAAAAGATTATAAATCAACCAAAACATTTAAAATCTTATACTGTTCCCTAGAGTCAACTTGAGTATAGCTCAGTTTGGAATCCATGTTACGCTAAATACATAGATATGCTTGAAAAAATACAAAAAACATTTTTGCGCTTTATAAATTTCAAGTTCAAGATTATAAGCCCTGGATATGTGGACAGCTGTAGACGCCACCACTTGCTGCCTCTCTCCGTAAGAAGAGAAGCAGCAGATCTGACTTTACTTCATAATATAACCCTTAACATAATTGATTCGTCGACATTACTGTCGGAGGTTAAACTAAAAGCACCCTACAGATCACTCAGTCGTAGGAATTATTTACAGTTGTATACTCCTCCCTTCATCTCTAATTATCGTCAAAATTCTTTCTTCCCCCGAACTGTCAATATTTTCAATTCGAAATACTCAAAATATGTTGATCTCTTTTCGATGAAGCAAAATACTTTTAAACTTATAATCAACGAACAATTCTATGCAGACTAAATTATTTATATGTCATTGTTTTATTTTACATGGCTTGTAGCAATTTATTATCTTCGAATTAATCTTTTGTATACACATTTAAACTCTTATTATTATTATTATTTTTAAGTTAGCGCATAAATAATGTTACTTTAAGTTAGGATTTTTTCACCTATGACATTTTAACTGTTCCCATTAGCGGAAACTGTTAGGCTTTTGCGTATCCATTCATTGTTTACTTCATTGTTTACATTATTATAATCTAAGCAGCCGTTTGTTTTCCTAGTAAAATAAAAATAAAATTAATGATAGAGGCAAAAGCAGTATTGAAAGAAGAAATCCATTCAGTTCAAAGGCAAAGTCAAAATCAGTTGTTCAGTTTAGGCATCAAAGACGCACTAATGAACGGCAATTATTCATTATAATGTACTTTAAAGACTACCGCCGCGTTCAAGAAAGAGGCTCGATTGCCATCAAGAAATCAATCTGAGGTTTAAGACATAAAAAAGTTAAGAGATCATGGTGGCTCGTAACATTTAACTCTGTAGCTATCGCAATCACACAGGACTTTAAATCTAATGCACCCTTGTTTGAAAGACATCCTGTGAAGGTAAGCTCACAAGAAAGGCGAAAGCGTTAAAAAGAGAGTTTCTTCCCATATCTTGACAACATTTTAGTTCAATCCTTCATTTCCAACAGAAATGTAGCCCTAGAAGTGAGGGCTGCCATCCGGCTCGGGCTCGGTATATAAAAAGTATTAAAGATGCTGCTGTTGCTTACACTCTAGCAGCAGAATATTATAATTAAATGGTCTACATAGTCCATCAAAGGTCATTTGTTCATCATGCGGCCAGACACAATACAAATTTCATTGTTATAATATAACGACTCTTGAAGTCTAAGGCCCTCTATGTAGTGTTTATTCTATATCTAAATGTACCTAATTCTGATTTGTAACTTCGCACACTCGTACCGCCGCACTAGGAACTCTCTGGTCTTTCTTCTCGCACACATTCTGTGTGCGGGGAGATGGGATCAGGGCTGTTCTCTCTTCTCCTGGCGCTTCTCGGCCCATAACGATGAGCCGGTCCTTGAATGTATGTTTAGTAATTTATTATCAAAATTTAAAATCTTTATCCTACCAATAAACAATCAAATTCCTTCATACTCTTCCAAATGGTCGCTAGGTGCCTGGGCGATCAAGCCCAGCCGGGTTCGACCCCTGGTTACCCAGGAGAGGCCCAGCGAGCTGATCAGTGACCGTAGGCACGACCATTGGTGGTACTACCCTATACTCGTCTTCTTCATTTTCTTCTTCGACCTCGTCCGAGGGTCGGACGAGGCGTGACGAGTGATGGCGGTTTAAATTTTCCCCTCTTGAGGTTTTCTAGTTCCGGTGGTCTCGCGTGCAAGAACGTTATCCCACCTATATGTTCGTGGGTGGATTCCTCCGCCTTCGCGAAGGTCTTTGTTGCGAGCCGGCTTACGAATTTTTCTATGGTCTCTTGTTTTAAGACTCGTGCGATGGTGTTATTCCTGACGCACCTCGGCGCGCCTATAATCATACGCAGACAGATATTCTCTTGTGTTTGGATCTTCTTTTTTATTGAGCTTGGCGTGAAGGCATACCACGTCGGGGCTGCGTATTTTAAAAGGGTGCTCAAGTATGCTCTGTATACGAGTAACTTCGCCTTCGGAGTGGTAGCTTGTATTTTAGGACTGGTGAGGCTGCTACGTGTTTACGGAAATTTATGTTGCGATCTATTGTCCCGTCGAGGTACTTTACTGTAGGCGTCCATAGGATGTCCTGTCCTATAAGCTTCAAGTTGCTGGGCAGTCTGACATTCTCAGTCAATATGGCCTGTGTTTTTCTCACATTGATGGCCATCCGCCATTTGGCCGACCATTCGGGTAGGGCGTCAAGCGTGGGCTGGAGTTTCTTAACCGCGTACTCTACGCGGTATGATGAGACGTAGAAGGCTGTGTCGTCTGCGTAAAGGGCCAGTCTTGCCTGCCTGATCACTGGCATCGGTACACCGGGAGTAGCAGACTGGCGAGAGACAGCTTCCCTGCAGCACGTCCGCCATCACGGGTCGCTCCGATGATTGGCAGCGTTCTACGCATACGGTGATACGGCGGTCTTTCAAGAATGAGGCTATCACTTTGACGGTTCTCAATGGTGTTGAGTTCTTCGACAGCTTGTACAGCAGCTCCTCATGCTGTACTCTGTCGAACGTTTTCTCCATGTCAAGGAAAATAGCCACGACTTCCTTCTTGTGGTGGCTTGTGGCCATCCCATTGACAATTCTTGTCACTTATAGCGTGGTGCAGTGTCCTGGCCTAAACCCGTACTGTTCCATCCGTGGTATAATATTTGGTGTTATGTGTGGTATCAATGCTCTCTAAAATAATTTCGATATGGTGCTTAATAATGTTATTGGTCGGTAGCTATCTGGCTTTTTGAGGTCATTTCCGGGTTCAGGCAGCATGATGACGGATCCTGTCTTCCATTTTGTTGAGAGATGGCCACAGCGCATGATCCCGTTAGAGATTCTTGTGGGTGCGGCGATCGTATTCGGCGGTAGGTGCTTGATAGTCTCATTCGTGATTCCATCCAGCCCTGGCGCTTTCTTGTTTGATAGCTTCTTAATTATCCGCCCTACCCTTCCGGGTGAGAAGATAACTGTCGATGTGTCTTCTTCTTTGCGCTCTTCTGCCGCGTGTGTGGTAGGTGTCGTTGCGAAATATGCGTTTGGATCCTCGTTCACAGCAGTTACTTGGAGTTGGTCCAGGGCAGGATTCGGTTGGAATTGTTCCTCCAGATGTTCTGCGAATATCTCTGCCCTGCCCAAGGCTTGAAATTTGAGTAGCCCATCTTTCCCCCTCATGGGTCTGACGGGTTGAGAAGTTTTGGTGAGAGATCGGTATAGGCGATGAAGAGAGGGAATTAGGCGCCTATGTCGTCTATAAGTCTCTCCCACGTTTCTCCTGCGTAATTTTTCAACGCAGTCTTGACGCGGTACACTAACTGGTTTACTTCATGCTTAAGGCGAGGGCAACGTGTCTGTTGCAACAGCTTCCGTTTCCGCACAAGGAGCTCCTGTGTCGCGACAGGCATATACAACGTGTCCCAAAATTCAACGATAAGCCAACACCGGAGGGTAGACCTGCCCCGGACTAATCAGGGAAAAAAGCAAAAAAAAAATATCCCAATTATATTTTAAGTTATAATAAAAAAATGAAATTCTTCAGAAATTGAGACCGTTTATGATATTTTTCACTGCCATGACCACATTTTTTTTAGTATTAGTTTCTTTTTTTTTATAGGCAACCTGAATAGCACTGCTATCTACCACAATTCTTAAAAAATCCAGAATAACTCTTGTTTTATCACGAAAATTAATGAAACTTATTTTATTCCCTAAATTTTTTGAAGACTTTTACTTTTAACCAACTTTAACTTATCGTGGTGTAAAAAAAAAGTATGAACACTAGTATGGCTAGTATTTAAAAAATTGACGCAACTAACCAACATTCCAAAATGGTATAATACTCTAGGAAAACTAGTTTTAAAAAATATGGGCCTATTATTTCTAAACAGGGGCAAATGACGGTCGGGTGTAATAAAAGTATAAGTTCTTGAAAAATGTTTAATATTTCAAAACAAATGGTACAAACAGTTTCACGTGTAATTTTAAAAGTTATTAACATTATAGCAAATGTTCGAACTGTTTGCCACCAGCATTAATACATGCACGACATCGCCTTAAAAATGATCGTTTTATTTGTCTTGCATATCTTCTGCTATTAATGTAATCCGCAGCCTGAGTGATATTTCGACGAAGCTTGTCCAATGTCGCAATGGGTTTTGAGTAGACTCTGTCTTTAAGACAACCCCAATAGAAGAAGTCCAGGGGGTTTAAATCGGGTGAACGGGGTGGCCATAAGATAGGACCAAGTCGCCCGATCCAACGGCCTGGATACTCTTGATTTAAATATTCTCGCACAGGACGGGCATAATGTGCTGGGCAACCATCATTTTGGAACCACATGTTTTGGAGATCACTTAAGGGCACGTCGTCTAACAATTCTTGCAAGTCATTTTGTAAAAAGTTTAAATAACTATTGCCATCTAAGTTTCCTTGTAACTCAAAGGGCCCAATTACTTTTCCATTTAATATGCCGGTCCATAGGTTAACCTTGAATTGATTTTGGGATTTGTCTTGTCTCATCAAGTGCGGATTTTCATTACTCCAACTATGCAGGTTGTGAAGATTTAAATACCCATCTTTCTTGCATGTTGTTTCACCCGACCATAGAATTTTGTCTAGGAATTGGGGATCTTCACTGTGCCTTTGCAGCATCACACGGCAAAATGTGACTCGTAGCTGATAGTCCCGCGGTAATAACGTCTGCACACGCCTGTATGATATGGGTGAAGCTTGTGACGTTTTAATATTCGATGTGCAGAACTTTTCGGGATTCCTGTAGCTTCTTCTATGGCACGTAGTCGAATCATTTTCAATCTCATTGAGAACTTCTTCATTACGATCTAATCTAGGTCTTCCAGCGCTTCTTCTATTGGATGGCATACGACCCTCCGAAAACGCTTAATGCACATTAATAAACACTCGATAATCAGGATATCTTTGAGCATTTGGGTATCTTTCTCGATACAGTCTGCTAGCAGCGTTAGCATTACATCGGCATTCTCCATAGATTAAATGCATATTAGCGTATTCCTGTGGTGTGTACGGTTGCGGCATGTTAAACGCCAAACAGTCCAAAATGCGCCAGAACTCTAAATCACAAAACATACAATCGTAGTCCAAGATAATGACAGGTCAGTTCAGTTTGCAGATCACTTCCAGTCCAAATAATGCCAGGTCAGTTAAGTTTGCAGGTCGATTCCAGTCCAAAAAGCCAAGCCAAAAGTCGATGGTACGAGTATGTACGAGAGCCATGTCAGTTGAATTGGGAACGGTGCGCAGTAAACAAAGGAGCAGAGCGTACTGAACTGACTTGCTGTCCTTGCTGAGAATAATAACAGCTTCTCTACCTGCCCTGTTGTTGTCTTTTTTTAACGTAAATATCTCTATCTATCTATCTCTCTCTAACATCTAAGGTATGTATGCCCCATTCAAATTCCTAGAAATTGCAACAAGAACCCATTTTGGGCATGTAGTAAAAGTGATTACTGACAATTACAATTTAAGGAATTTGGCACCTGTTTAGAAATAATAGGCCCATATTTTTTTATAACTTGTTTTCCCAGAGTATTATACCATTTTGGAATGTTGGTTAGTTGCGTCAATTTTTTAAAAACTTGCCATACTAGTGTTTATACTTTTTTTTTACACCACGATAAGTTAAAGTTGGTTAAAAGTAAAAGTCTTCAAAAAATTAGGGAATAAAATAAGTTTCATTAATTTTCGTGATAAAACAAGAGTTATTCTGGATTTTTTAAGAATTGTGGTAGATAGCAGTGCTATCCAGGTTGCCTATAAAAAAAAAGAAACTAATATTAAAAAAAATGTAGTCATGACAGTGAAAAATATCATAAACGGTCTCAATTTCTAAAGAATTTCATTTTTTTATTATAACTTAAAATATAATTGGGATATATTTATTTTTTTCTTTTTTTCCCCTATTAGTCCGGGGCAGGTATATGCTCCGGTGTTGGCTTATCGTTGAATTTTGGGACACATTGTATACACGCATTAACATAGCACTAACATGCAAGGCCAAATATTTGTGCTCATATCACAATCGACCCCGGTCAGGAATCCAACATGAGACCCTCGTTTTGACAGCAGGGTCACTACCAAGTAAGCTAATGGGGCCGTCAAATAGATACTAAGCATGGTGTGGATCAAAAAATATTGCAGAACCGATAGTATGGTTGACCAAACTTGTTGTTAAAAAACTGTGTTTATATTCGTTTATTGTATTTTAACCGACTTTAAAAAAAGAAGACGTTTCTCAATTCGTCCGTATGTACAGGCTGATTCATTTTACACGAATAAAACTATATTGGGGAGGTTTTACTTTGCATTAAATGGAACCCAGTGGAGTACTGACCAACAAAAACTATGCAAAAAAAAATAAAAAAAATTGTAAATAATTAAGTAGATAATATAATAATAAATAAAAATATGTAAACTATAATAATAATATAATATTAAGTTCGTATGTCGGGAAAGAATTCTTAATCTATATATAAATCAATTGCTGATCGCTTCGTCTATCCCGTTAAAGCTAAAACAACGGCTTGGCCGATTTGATATTTTGTGATTTAGCTCGCTCTAATAAAGGGATGTATTAAAAAACAGTTATAAAAAAAATCATCGCCAACATCATTTATCACCACGCAGGTGAAACCACGGGACGCAGCTACTAACAACTACAGCGGCCTTATTGTCTATCTTTACGGAGAAAGGGAATGGGCTTCATTTTGACATTTGCATGCCATTCTATCCGAAACCCTGCAAGCCTGGCTTTATTGGCTGGAACCAGCAATGGACAATGACATTTCTTTTTCATTCAAGTTAGACAATAAGGTGTGTTTATTGACTTTAATGCCGTTTAGTTTAGCTATTACAGTTCGAATACCATGTTAAATGTAGATTGTCTAAATTACAATATTATAAGGTAACTGGCCGACTCGTATCATAACGAAACGATTATAAACAAAAGAAAACATTGATCCCATGGAGGTTGTTGTTCCAATTTCAGTATGTTTTATTCAACGATTCATTGTTATTCCTGCGCGCATATGCAGCTCTCGCGCAATAACACTGAATAAAACACAAACTTAAATGGGTCACATGACAACACTGTATATTGATATCTATCGTTCATTCGTCCACTCTATTATTCTCCTAGTCATAGAAAAATAAACCGGTGGACTCGACATTCGGTACGATAAGTAATCAGTTCGGTGACTTACACGTTAGTATAGGAACCCGCAACCGCCAGTGGCTCTAGCACGAATAACTGCGTAAGTGTTAAACGTGACGTGTCGTTCACGTGCAACAGTACACACTGATGACAGTTTGTACAGTTGCACGTGAACGTATCTAGGGCAACTGTGACACAGATACCCCCATAGTTTGTACGGGGAAACGTGACGCGTTCACGTGCACGATACTTTTCCGCAAGTTGTTTGTGCTACGGCCTCAGATCCGATTGTCGCCGGGCTGGTGATTGCTTCCTTTTACCTATCACCATTACGAAACATAATGCCTTCAATGTCTGCAAATCTCTTAATACTCCCGCCTGCGTCACCTCAAGGACAATGCTATTCCTACCTATTATTATATGCTACCGACGACGCGACACTTATGCCTATAATCAGAGATCCGCTAAGAAGTACCGAATATGCATTACGTACCAGTATGTCTACAATACAAACTATACCTACAACTACCTACCGTACTACTACCTTACAAACTATATACATACTGAAAAGTAATCTTATAGCTTAACCATTCTCGTATAAAGATTAATCAGGATAGTAATGCTCCAACAGCGCTATTATGTATCTCAGTTGCTTACAAATGTTGATTGAAATGGCGGCTCTATGTCAGTTCCGACAACTCCAGTAAGCAGAAGTGTTAGTAAGTTGATGACAGGAGCTGACAAAAGTGACACAGAGACGCACTTTTTTTCAATTTCAATCAACATTTGTAAGCAACTGAGATACACAATAGCCCTGTAACATGCTCTGAAGCACCGAAGTATTAAACGGCTACTACTGTCCACTTCCCATCCAAGTAGTGATCGAAAGAGCCTTAAAAAGCAACCAGTGTGATTATCAACATTTATACGGAACCCTTGCGTTGTCACGATTAGCTCTCCGAGTAATTTCGCTATCAGCGGGCGGCCACTTGACTCTTATCGCGTCATCTATTGATGTAAACATTACATCTTTCGTTTTCCTACTAGCTCGAACGTGTTTAGTTGGTCAACACTAGACCCGCCGAATTGCCATAAAAAACAATAGTCGCTACATCAAGCTGTCGATTGTTTATAGAAACTATTGTATATCCTGTGTATAGCTCAGGCTCAAGGTAAATGGGGTGGCTGAGGCATGAGGTGGCACTGTGTGCGACGCGGCCGCGCTGTGTGACCTGAAACCTTTTCATTTTCTTACTCTTTGTTTCATCTTGAATATATATCGGACGCGAGCTGCCGCGATACGTATATTTGCTCTCGTGGCTTCTGATAACAATGAAGGCTTACGACGATGAACAATTCGGGTATGTGCTATAAATATGTGTTAGAAATACTTGTGATATCAGTTTTTGAAGTGTTTGGATTTTAACTTTAATTTAGCATCAATATTAGAATTATTTAGTGTGATAAAATAACAAATAATTGTTGGGACTCATCAAATACCTGTCAAGTATGTTAAAATCCTAAGGCTCTTTTAATTGCAGTTTAACGTATAATACATATATAGTCTCTCTCGGCAAACGTAGTGTAGGACGTCCTGAGGCACGGTGGAGTGACGATCTGCGCAGGACGGCTGGCAAAAACTGGATGCGAGAAGCCCAAGATAGACCTAAGTGGCGTGCAATTGGAGAGGCCTATGTCCAGCAGTGGACTGCTACAGGCTGATGATGATGATGATGACATTTATAGTTAAGCAATAATTATCACTAATCAATATGTTTATAGTTTCACGTGAGTCCAAAAATAGTGATTCCACGGATCCGGATTAAAGCCTATATTGTGAAGTATGGGGTATGAAGTGTCTGATTTCTTTTTAAATATCTTTTGCACTACAAAGTCGTGATGTAACTTATGAAATCAAATATTTAAGATAAACATTAATTTATTTTTAAAATATGTACCAACATAGCTTTCTTATATAAAATAATGCGCTGGATTGTTTGTAAAGTGGGCACAACTTAACAAAAGATCAAAACTGAATGTAGAACTAAAACATAATAACTTCAACATTGAAATAGTCAGTACTTATACATTTTTGGGTACGGGGGTTAATTCGGGGTTGAGTTGGAAAACACAAATCGCAAAACTAAAATGGCTTTATTCACCTATGCACTATACAAAACGAACTTAAAGTCGACACGAGTCAGTCACAAGTTCAAGAAAGTCAGAGAAATATCTTATGGGGAAACGGAACAGGAGTGGATAACTTATTTAAAATACAAAAGTAATCGAATAAGAATAATTTCTAACATTAATAATCTTACTCGTGCAGACACTTAATTAAATACAAAATATTGACATTTACATGTATGTTGTAATGCGAATTTGTTTGGAAAAATCCTATATTAGAAAGCGCAAAACCGAGTACTTAATACAAATAATTGTGTTGCTAGAACGAACCGTGCAAACAAAATGTCCTTTCAGAAAAGTCGATTAGAATTATATAGTAAAAGTCTCTACTTCCCGGCAATTAAAGTATAGAATTACCTACTAAATGACATAAGAAGTGAAAAAATATGAAGAGATTTGTATAAAAAATAAAATGCATGCATAATCCTATTAGCCATTTCAGCAATGGAGAAATTAGCTAACATACACTCACTCGTTCGTCCCGTCTCAGTTTATTATTACGGCGATAATCATTTTCAGTACACATTCAAGCATTTGCACTGTAAAAAAAGTGTTAGCCACAAACAAGATTTCAATTAACGTAAACAAGTAACTTTATTCCATCTGAGCCTATCGTGCGCAAGGAATGCAGCAACTACTTTTTTATCTGGGTTCTTCTATAATGTAGATACAATCAAGTTGTGTGACAAATTCAAGTATGTTGTGTGCGTGTGATTGAACCGTTGTTGGTTTACACAACTAAATGTAGAAATCGAAAACCCAGTTAGCCACTATGATCAACTTTGAATGATCTATGTTAAAAATCACATAGTAAGTTTGATTAAGTAAAAATGTTTAAACTAAACAACTTTTAAACTTGTTTCCCTTCACAAAGTCAACTAAGAAACATGGTTGACTATTCCGGACTAGTTATCATTTTTCAATGGTGGCAGTGAACCATGTTGTGATTCGCAAACATGGATTCGCTAATCGAGCTAAAAGTCCATTTGATTAAAGTTTTTTTTTGAGTGCGTTTTCTCTAAGTGTGATGTTGTGTTTCCAGGGCCGACGAAGCGATGCTGGAAATGATAACCGACCTGCAGTCCGAGCGCATCGACTCGCAACGTGCGTTACTCCGCCCCGCGGGCACCGCACCACCCCCGGCGACGCCCGCGGTTGGAGGGAAGGGCTCCTCCCTCCCGGGCCTACGTCACCAGCACACTCTGCAAGCCAAGCCTGAGGATGATTTCCTCGACATGATCGCTCGCGTACAGGTACCAACCCCACCACTCTATTCTTTATACAGCGCTACTAGGGCGGGGCCAGCGTGGTCACTCACTTCGCGTCACTTTTTCGGAACAAAAAGTAGGTAGCTTATGTGTTTTTAAAATCCGTTTGAGCCGCTTCAACGTGTTGAGATTTACTCACAAACTGTTGCTTTTATACTCTTATCTTTTCCGGTTAAAGAATACACCCTCTGCCATCGGGATATTAATCGTAGAGGCGAAAAACCCAAAAAGTAATTTACTTTGCGCGACCAATTAAAAAAAATGAAATCGTGTACGAATTTTTCCAAGGAGATTTCAGAATCATCGCCTACCACGGGAATTAGTTTTAGTTTTTCATCATTAATTCATCATGTGTACAAAGTACATACATTCCATTTCATAGTAAAATATTGTAATATAATATAGTATGTTGATAGGTCGTCGCAATCATGGTTTATATCGAGGGTGTTAAATGTTGCTCCTTGCAAAACTAATATCATCCAAGTTCATGCGCTACAGCACATTCTAGCGAAACTGATATTAAAAATTTCTATAACTCACTACCTGTTACGGAAATTAAAAGAATTGAAAAGATATCCAAGTATAAAAAGGTGCGCATTTACTATTGTCATTATTTTCTGTTGCGTAGGTATGCTAGTAACAAAAAAGATCGATCGAAGATTTGTTCTGATATGCGATGTTGACATCCATCCCTACGCGTCTCGCGCTAAGCCTGCGTAAATCAACGCTAGTAGGGAAGACGTTCTACTTATAGATGTCAGGGGTCAAAAATAGTCAGTAAAGTCAGTATTCAAAGCCACGCATCTATGAAAGTGGCGGTGTTTATAGATTGAGGTATTAAAATTGTGTTGTGTGAGCAATATAAAGTAAAGAATCACTTTATTGAAGATTTTGGGAAGCCTCTTTACTCATCCAATAATTTGGTTTCTGTTTTAAAAAGCTGCCAAGCATTATATTATATGTTTCTTACTTACCACTAATGGCGAATGTTTAATAGAGATACTAGTACTCACAAATAACACATTCATATTTTGAATGATAAATTGGTCGACGAAGGGTCCGCAGCTCTCGAGGTTTGGTCAGTAAATAGTCAGTATTTTAGATGCTTGCAGTCAGGCACATCAGTACTTTTAACCATGGCATCAGTTTCCACCCCTGATATATTTACTTACTTTGCTGTAGGGCTCCCGTCTGGAGGAGCAACGCACAGAGTTGCCGCGGCGCGAGGGTCCGCCGGGCGCTCCGCTGCCGGCCCAACCCCAGCAGGCGCGCACGGTGCCTGATGATGACTTCTTCGCGTTCCTGATGCGCGCGCAGGCCGCCCGAATGGAGGACCAACGCGCCACGGTAACTATCATTGTCATCATCCTCCTCTATACTCTCATCAGCTGCATTTGGCTTTGTTACATTTAGTCTTCTATCTCATCTACCCACAACTCCACTCACGGTCCCGATAACCTATCTATCGTCGGTTCCTTTACTAGAGATAGATATTTGACACTATGTGTATGGACGTTATGTCACATTTGTATCGGTAGTAAGGAAAACTGTGGATAGATAGAATATTGGCACCTGTCGTAACTAACACTACACTTACTTTCTTAAACTAGTTAGTAGCTGTGTGGGTGTCTCAAGTCTGGGCGACATTGTTTTTAAACGAGAACGCCATGTACTTTGTTTATTTAAGAACGTATTTAATAAGATTGATTTGTGTTTTATCGCAATACGTTGTATTTATATAGTACCTCACAATCTCTCCTGCCTGGCATCTGTGAGAGGTTTTTTTAAACGCTAGTTTGTTTAACAGTTGTGTTCATACAAAAACTGACAAAACGTAACGCACCCCAAAATAGTTAGTTATTTAGAATACGATGATTATACAATTATAAATAATTATAAATAATATTTAGATGCAATGATCTATATGCGTACTTGTAGTTGGGATACAATTGTTTCCCTGAAGCTCAATTCAAAAGACTGTTTATATTGGAGACTGTTTATACATTATTAGTTTATTAGATATTAAAGTGTTAGTTCCTAATATTACAATTACAATAACTTGCCTAAAATACCTTGTTAGTTATTTTTAATAATTTAGTTTTTCTTAGGCTTATTTCGGGTCGAAGCTACGTGATGGAATATGTACACACCAGTAATATATATATATAATTTTATATTTTTCACACTTAAAGAAGACCAGTAAAATATATTTAATATAATCTTTTTGATAATTTTTGTGTTATTCTATTGTGATCAACTTTTAAATTTTTTTAAGTACAATAATCATGTAAGAACATTCAGGTTGTCTTATATACGTAATGTATTCTTATTTCTTCTTAATTATTACTTCTGATTAATATTGTCACCAATAAGGCCCACTTGCACGATGTCCCACTAAAACTTCGTTCTGTTTAATTCTTTTGTTTGTATAATGATGAACAGAGCGAAGTGCTGACTACGTTTACAGTAAATAATAATTGTAATTAGGGAATATCGTGTAAGATCGCTCATAATTATCTTATCATAAAATAAATAAGTACATACTACTTTTTAGTAATTGTGGGACGCCTATCGAATAAAAGATTATCGTAAAGAATCACACTTGTATTTACATGTATACCAAAGGAATCAAGATATTTTATACAAAGTTCAATTGCTCCAACCAGTAATTAGCAGGAATATATTGCGAGAACGGTGCGTATCCTGAACGCAAACAAATGTATTACAAGCTAACAGATATAATTATATAAATTAGTAGTTGACCCGCCGGCGGCTCCGCTTGCTTGGTCTTTGTGTAGTGGCGCGAGAGTTATTGTTTAAATTTCAATCACTTTTTATTTAAGAACCGATTGACATGAAACAAACACTAAATGTTAAGTGAAGCTTACCTCTATAAATTAGTAAAAACCTCATCTAAATCGGATACGCCGTTTCTGAGATGAGCTTGCACAAACGCACAGATAAACAGATGCACAATAAAACAGATATACATTCTTAGATTTTGTTTTTTCTTTCTATTTTTGTTTATAAAAGTTTCAATAACATTTCTCATATATCTACTATGTACACTTGTACATACAGCGATCATTTTTATTATATGTATAGATTAATGAACTATTAGTTTCTTCCCGCGACTATGGCTACCTGTGGAACCGAGATAGATAGTAATGAGGAGGTAAGTTATCTCCGTACCAAATTTCATCCATATTCGTTAACCCCCCTTTCAGTGGGAAGAAGTAACACACACATACTCACTAACAAACTCGCACTTTATCCGAGATATATTTTTGAGAACTATAGAATGTTCATTGCATTCACAACACAATTGTACATGTTCAAGATTTGAAGTTACTCTATAATTCCGTAGCCTAGTTTATTTGAAATCAATTCGGAGACGTTTCTAACATTTCAATGCATTTGCGAAAATTTTACTACATTTGAAACTAATAAACACAATGTAATCGCGCATTTAATAAATAAACCAATTTTGATTTTCAGATTCCAATACAAACCAATCGCGACGCGAAAAACGGATCCAACTCGAAAAAGTAAAACGAGATGTGGAGGAGCGAAGTGGCGAGCGGGAGTGTCCACTTCGCTCGTTGTCTTGCGGTTACTCTATATTAGTATCTGCCCGTATATACATAATGTTTATTTTTGTACGTCTCAGTGTCGATATAAACCAAAATCATTGATGTAACAGTGATGTCGCCTTACAGATCTCTTCAAAGAAATTACGAAATGTTGAAATTAAATGTTATATAAACCCTCCTCTAGTTAGGCCTTCGTTAATAATTGTATTAGCTATGATAATTGTGTCCGTTCGGTAAATAATAGGGAACCACTCGGACTGTCCAACGCACAAACTCCATTTGGGACGTGACGTTTTGTCACACAGTAATCAAATTTATTGAAATGTTATTTAGAAGATTAGGGTTAAAGTTAGGACATAGAGAGTTGGCTATATGGAACAGAATTTACGAAATCTATTAACTGATTCTTTACATAGTAAATGAAGACTAAACGAAAACCCCACAAGGCTCGATTGCAAAAGCTGGTCTTATTTATTTATTATCGATAATAATAATGCTTATTAACTGTGCCTTTATGAGGCTAAGGATGAAAACGCGTTCACGGATTTATTAGAGTATTGTTATGCATGTTTAACCTACATTCCAATGTTGTGTACCTAGATCTCTCAATGTCGAATCAGAGGGCTGATTCTGGAAACTTTCGACAATCTTTGGAAGGAAGTACATATTTTACTTCAATCATAATCACGTACGAAAGGAATCAATTCTGAGAATCGGTCCCTGACTTGCTAGACTATTGCCTAACCCAACTCACAACATGCTTTTGTGATTTATGACAACTTTATTCTGGTAAATGTATTTCTAGTGACACAGAATAATTATGTTGAATGCTCATAAGCGCATAGTGGATTTGCGTATTCGTTCTGTATCAGAAACCAGTATTTCTAAAACTCCGACCCATGAAACGCGTTATGGTCCATAATATACGAAAACGTGATACACTTATTGTGTAAATACGTCCATATTTGTAAAATGGGAATCGAGTCTACATTCTGTGTTGCTTAAATAATATATATTTGCCATCAAAATCGTAGCACCACCTTACAGAATCAGGCATTGTTGGCGTTGCGTTAGATAATAGGTAAATGTTTCTCGATGTTACAGTTTACCGTGACGCTGTTTCTCTTGTACATGACTAACAATATTTAAATGTTGAATTTTCTTAAAATTTTACGATTCATGTTCACGTTGAAACTTTTCTAAAATATGTGTTTAGTGTTATATTCGAAGACTATTACATAATATAAATACCCTTACGATCCAGAAATAAATTTCAAAAATTGTTCTTATTGAATGACCATAATTAACTTAGAATTAAATGTTAAAAACACCACTTAGATTGTAATTATTATAGCTTTAAACCATTATGAAATTCATCTCTAATATTTACAAGATAATGTTTAACTGATTTGCAAACTGTAGGCCACGAGAGCTGTTTCGCAAAAGTAATATTTTGTAAACATTTTATTGAACGTGCCACTATTTATTATTTGGCAATGATTATTTTATATTAATATACACATATGCTAGCATAGATTAATTTATTCCAATATGAATCATGTGAAATGGTTGTAAAATGAATTTTATATTTATAAGGCATTTAGTGCCGCTCGCACGACGTCTCACTGTATAAGTTTAGCGCTAAACTAAATGCAGAACATCGTTATCTCTGTCTTTTGCTTGTGTACTGATAGAGACAGAATGACATCTAAATACGTTTAACATACGTATATTTGTTTAGTGAATGTCGCGCGAGACGGCGTATAGATTTTAAGTTTTAGTGTAAAGTAAAACGTTTCTCTCGTACGGCTATTTGAACTGTAATTTTGAATAGTAACCGATTCAGTTGTTACATAGTGAGGGGTATCACACGAGTGCGGTTGAGAGACCGTAAGAAGTTACATCACAGATATAAATCTACAATAGATAACGCAAACGCGTGTACTTCCCGCGTTCGAACCCCGACCGAGCGTCCAGGTTGGCCGCCGCTACTTACAGTGAGCGCAGTGTCTGTTGTTGCAGCCGGACACGCGCCAAAACTAATGCGCGTGATAATTAACTACAATAGCCCAAAAATCTCGAGCACCCAAAGGCAAGGACATATTTCCTATCACAGGTTATTTTAAAGGTATATGCGTAAAAATTAACGTAATTCAATTCATTAAAAAGTCGGCACGCTTGGACAAGTAGTGATACTTGCGTCATCTATTGTACATATATATCTGTTAGTTACATGCATTACCATTGTTCAATTGCGTCAAACATTAATGGCTACAGTTCCGTCCGATTACTAACTACGACTTATTAAAAAATGTGTGTGTTTTGCGCAAGCCCTGCAAACCACCGCGGTTATGGCCCACACTCTCTGTGAGAGTAAAGCTTTGGTTTCCTCCAATAACGGTGGCGGCATTAGGCGGACGTAATATGATGGCCGCAAAAAGACGGCCGCAGGCACGTGGAATGTTCGAGACTTCGACGGCCGTCTTTTTACGGTGAAAAGACCACAAAGTACGTGTCAACGGTTACAAATGGACGACCTTGATTTAGCGTTACTCGTATATTTGGAAGATGAGCAATCATCAGAAGACGAAAATAATCGTATGGAGGAAAGTGATTTATACAAATCTCGTACTACCGAAGGTGTTTTTGAAATTTTAGTGCGTCGTCATCTATACTGCAATGACGAAAAGTTTAGGGAATACTTTCGTCTTACACCAGTTTTATTTGATTATGTATTAAATCAAATAAGAGATGAATTGAGCTATAATCCATACAACAGACATCAACAGCCAATATGTCCAGAACAAAAACTATGTATATTTATTAGGTAAGTCTAGACGGAACAAAAACAACATATTTTTACTGTACATATTTATTGAAATCTTGTGGAATCAAAACTATTTGCCCTTGGTCATTTATAGAAATTGTGGGGACTGGTGAAGGAATTGCAATTTGCTCTTGGTCATTTATAGAAATTGTAGGGACTGGTGAAGGAATTGCAGTTTCTGAATAATCACTACCACTTGTGCCGGACCTTGGTGATACGCTGATTAGAGGTGAATCGACGGAAATATGACGCAATTCAGCGTTACCAACCAACGCTCCAATTTGCATTCTAATTTGTGCTTGTTCGTACCTTGGCAGCTTCTTAACAATTTTTGCCATGGAGCTGAAAAAGAGGTCAGTTTCATCCAACTCAATTTGGGGAGATGGTTTTTTGTTAACTATTTGTTTTAATAGATTCAGGCGTTCCTGAGCGTGTGAATTATTTTTCCGTTTCAGGTTACTCTTTATATTGCCATCTTCTTTGTACGTTTTATTAATGTTTTCATTATTGTTACTATCTCCTTCATTATTTTCATTGTTATGATACGTATCAGTACTAATATCTCCTTCGTTATTAAATGTCACATCTTCAGTTTCCTGATTTTGGAATGCTGTTTGGTTTCTGCTATTTTGAGTATTTTCTTCTGGGTTTTCAATGTCTTTTACGCTAGTAATGCTGTTTCTTTGTGAAGAAGGAATGCTGTCGAGGAAAGATAGAAGATCGGATCTCTTTTTCGCTGCTTCTCCACAAGAACCTGTACCAGGTTTTCCTTTTCGTCGAATGTAATAATCCCTAACATAGCACCATCTCTTGTTGCAATCAGTGTCTGCAAGAAATATAATTCTATTAATTACAATATTTTTTTATTTCAGACATTTGGCTACAGGCGAGTCTTTTCGGTCACTTGCGTTTCAGTATCGAGTATGTCATAGCTGGATAAGTGTCATAATAAATGAAGTCAGCGCGGCCATTGTCAAGAAACTGTTGAATTTAATTATTCCATCGCCAACGGAAAATGATCAAAAAAATATCAGTGACCAATATTTATCAAAATGGAATTTTCCGAATTGCGTGGGAGCGATTGATGGTAAACATGTCAGATTGAAGGCTCCCAAAAACAGTGGATCGTTATACTATAACTACAAGGAATACTTTTCTATGGTTCTGCTTGCAGTGGTTGATGCGAATTATAAATTCATTGCCATTGATGTTGGTTCTTATGGCAGAGAAGGAGATGCTGGCATTTACTTAAAAAGTAAAATAGGGAAAAAGATAAAAAATAATACTTTCAATATACCAGCGCCGAAAGCCCTGCCGAGGACAAATAATATTGTACCACATGTTATAGTGGGAGATGAAGCTTTTGCTCTTCACGAAAACCTGATGAAACCCTACCCAAGACAGCAATCTACACATGATTCAACAAAAGCTGTATATAATTACAGATTGTCACGAGCACGAAGAACCACTGAAAATGCATTTGGAATTTTATGTGCTTACTTTAGACTGTTTTTCGTACCTATTGCTACTAATCCAAAAACAACAGATAAACTAATAGTGAGTGCGTGTATTCTACATAACATATTACGAGAAGCAAAAGTACTAGCTCCTGGTCAAAAACATATTGATGACAAACTTCCATTACCTGATGAAAATTTAATACCTATGGCAGAGCATAATGTTCGAGCCAGAGCTAATCCCACTCAAATTCGAGACATATTTAAATCATACTTCAACGGCCCAGGAGCCGTTGAGTGGCAACAAAATTATGCGACACAACACTAAATATTATAATTATAACAAACTAGGAAGCTCGGAGTTATTCGTAGTGCTTTATTTAAAAAGTACCTAAGTATTATAATTTCCATTGTACATACCTGTTTTATTTAGAATCTCCCCGACTTCACACCATAATTTTTGCTTCATCTGTGTCTGTCTGTAGTCTTTATGCTTTACATTATATAATATCTCATGAACCCGCACAAAATCAATTAAAATTTCGTCGTCCTCGCTGCTCCAGTTGTTGAAACTCATTTTTTACAATAAAAAATATTCTGAAAATGGCTTCACCGCTATCGAAAAAAACGTTCACAGACCATCCGACACCGACAAGACGGCCGTCATGCAAATGGCGGCACCGCTTTCTTATGTTGACCGCTCCCTAGGAAACCGCGCCATTTTGTTTACATAGACAACGTTCTCGTGACGTCATTCACCGCTGTATTACGGTCGCTAAATGACGGCACCGTTATTGGAGGAAACCATAACTTAAGGCCTTGGTCCCAGCTACGGGACCCTAAAATTATATGCTTGGTCGAGTTTTACTGTCGTTGTTTGATTAGTTCTTGAGTTCAACTCAAAGAGATTCATGATATAAACGTTAAGCTCGGATACATTATTATGTCCTACTTGTAGGACATAATAACATAACACAGGTAGACGTAATGCAGGTGATAACCTTCTGTTTTAGAACGCATTCCAGATTATTTACAGTTTGAATGTAGATACAATGTGTGTAGCGTAGCCGTACGCATTCCAACACAACATTATATTATAGTGTAATGTTCATGTTATAATTCAATTGATGAATGCCATTATTGACTATACAGATATCAGCACGTTGTGACAGAGAAATCAGCAATAAATTCGTTGAATACGAGTAAGTTAACCGTAGGTAGTTAAGTATGAGAGTGGTTTGCAGTTGACTAACAGGCGAGGTTCGACGTGAGTGCATGTGTTGTCTCGGTGCTTGCGGCGTGCGGTACCAACATTGGAGGCATTCCCTTCCATCTATGACGCAGTCGGGCAAATAGATATTACTTGGGCCAATCACTGCGATGTGCATTTAGTTTTGCAATGCAGCCGTGCGATTCTCTAAGAGCAAAAATCGTTGTATCTTTGACAACATCCGAGAAACAAATGACGAGATGACAAGAAACGTTGGAAAAACCACCTTATGTGCAAGGGCGATATCTCTAAAGTATTTGACATCGGTGAGCTCGTCGACGAATCTTTGCAGAATCACACGGCTGGTTTGATTTGTATTTGGTTATTAAGAAAAACTACCTTCATTTACTGCTATTTAAACTGCCACATAAACATGAAATTAAAAACAATACGCTAAAATGTAATTAGCTTGCAAGAGAGCACATTTTAGTGTAACATGATTAATTGTTAGGTTTCGTCTCTGTGGCGTGTTTATTGGAACCACAATCATATTTCGCTGTTGCTGTGTGTTGCGAACGAGCCACGTGCATTGTGGTCAAAACAGTTTGGTTGTGAAGTCGTTAGGTTACTGGAGGTCCTCTCGCGTTGTCCATGTTCAAACATTTTTATAAGCTTTTCAAATAATCTCGCCATTAACTTTAAACTATAAACTGAATTAACATAACTTTTCTATCGACTTCCAAAAAGAAGGAGGTACTCGATTCGACTGTTTTTTGTATAATGTTTGTTACCTCATAACTTTCAATTGGGTTGACTGATTCTCAAAATTATTTTTTTGTTTGAATGCTGGTGCTTCCCGTGTGGTCCCATTTCATTAAATTCGGTCTAGAAGTTTTGAGTTACACTCCAATAACTGATTTTTACCAAAGTAATAGAATGGAAGTCGGTATATAAATTTTAAATTGCACTTGTACTATACATTCTCGGCAGTACAAGTTTTTGACAATAAAATTTTCGCTATTTCGCTAGTCCTATATACCTAAAATTTAAAATTACTGTACATTATATTTATCTTGTTTGTAGTTATAAAGATGAACGGGCGAATTCATGTAGGACATGTAAATATTTGAGCAACTGCCTAGTTGTTAGTCCTAATATAACCGAGCAATCGCTTACAACAGGTCAGGACGTCATTTTGAAATAAGTCTTTCCCTAATAGAGCGAATGTTCTCCGTAACTTTGTCGCTAAATCTTAAAAAACTGAAATCCATCTAGGAATATATATCATACTTCCTCAGAACAACAATGAACTTGTCCTTAGATTTGCACAAACTCAGCTAATTACGCCCAATAAATTGCTAATAGATTGAGATTACGGGCAGATAAAACATAATGTTTAATTTGTATACCTTTCATCACGTGCTAATATTATCTGCAACGCATAAAAATTGTTATAAAATAATGTTTATACCATTCCCACTCTAAAAAGCTTATTTTATTCACTGAAAACAGTGAATAAAAAGGCCTTTTAATCACTATTTTGATGTTTGAATTTAAAACACACCAATATATTCGATCTCTGTCTCAGTGCTTATACAACTTCTTTGCGCAAAGAATACTCGACATACAAACTCTTTGTGCAAGTAACTCCTCGAGATTTGATTAGTTGATATTTGCGACAAAGAGTTTAACATTAGAATAAAAACTGTATTGTGTTCTTAATAATAATAATACGACAACTACTCTTTTTTTAGTAATTGTACCAATTTTAACGTGCATTTTAATTGACTTAACCTTCCTTTTTTCTTCATCAAATGTCTATTTTCGCTTAAATTATTCCTTTTTCTCGTAGTCATGGTATAAAGTATAGTACGCAACTCTTGAATAAAACGGATTTATATCGAGGGCCATGAATCACTCGCATCGCTCAGGATTCTAACACTTGAATAACTCGCTGCGCTCGTGATTCAGTTATTAGAATCGTTTACTTACCTTTGATTTATCTATGACCCTCGCTTTAAATCCCTCCTTTATTCACTAGTTACATAATATACTATTAATCATCTTTTTGGTTTTAGTTCCTTTTTTCAGCTTTTTCCTGTTGTTGTCCTTGTTTCAGGAGCAAATAGCATTTAAAGTTCAGTTTTGCCGCGGCAAATGCACCAGAAGGATTTGTTACTATGCCAGATGGATAATTCTGTTGTAATCTTTTATTTTGCATGAATTTTCGTTCACGCTTTCCAAACAAGATGTCTCCATGTTGAAAACTCGGCATTCAATAATGGCCCAATTTAGATTTTAATGTTAACATTTTCGTTTTATTTAATGCAATACTGTCGCAAGTATAAATACGTACCCTGGGATAACTATGGATATTCAGTTCAGCTGATATTTTAATAAGGATCTGGCTGATGTGATGAAGTTTTATACATGTTCATTTAATAAGGTAAATAATTGGTCATATTTATCATTTTACCATAAATACGTGTTCCCAATGTTGACACGTTCCCTGTCCTGTATAAGTTGGGTAGTATCAACTATATAGTGTCAAATCAAATCATTTATTCTGTATAGGTATACGGGGGCACTTACAAATTGTCATTTTACATTTTTTAAATTTAAATTTAAATTATTAATATTTTTTTAAATCGACAACTGGAGCGGAATGCGATCACGACTGAGAAGATCCGGTAAGAAACTCAGCGGGCTTGTCTTTTATGTCGCGTGATACACCCTTGGATTTCTCGCGATAGATAGATAGATTTCTATACTTTGAATGAGCTGAATTATACGCATGAGTGGTTACTGTTTTTAGTATATAAAAATGTACGATTTTAATTTTATAAGCAATTTGAAAAACCTGGTATTTGCAATTTTATTTTATCTAATATATGAAATGTAAACATGATTTGTATTTACCGCGTTTAGCAAAAATGTGTAGTTATACTAAATCCCCACACGCAGAAGTTGCATACAGTTGGGACCTAACTACTGCGTCCCAGCAAGTAGTAAACATTCCGAGGAGTAGAACGTTTTTCTAATACTCAAGCAGGTTCATCCCTGAAAAACTAAGCCAAAGACGGCAACGACCTCCAGAACTTAGACTTGGTAAGCTTTGGCTTGGTAACCGGTGCCTGGGCTGGGGTGCGGCGCAGAGAGGTTGCATCCAAGGTAGGAGGGCGGAGGTGAATGAATGAGAGGCGTGGGGCTTGCAGAGCGCATTGACCCCAACGAACTCCAATAATAGACATGTCTAATAGGGCTGTCCTAAAAAATTGGATTAGTAATTATATTTTATACTTTGGCATGTGAATGGTAGGTCGCTATGCACTCTTTTCGGTGTTATTACACATTTTTGTTAAACGCTGTATGTTTTAAGGAAATAATTAAAAGGTTTTGTGGCGGAATGTTTTCTGATACTTTAACTAATAACGTGCAGCAGTAGTAATCCATTTGTTATTTCGTATTGTTGCGCAAAGCAATTTAAACTGGGATCAAGTATTGTATCTAAAGTGAACATGTATTCTCGTAAAAGGTATTCAAATTATCAATGGGATAATTACCATGTACATTTTCTATGAATTTCCGATATTTCGGCACTGTTGCAAGCGCCATGATCACGGATGAACTGAGGAATTGCGGTTGGGTGAATGTTTTACGAGCAGACGAAACGGTCTACCCTCTTCCGTACTCGTTTGCTATGCGAAAGAAAATGTACATGGTAATTATCCCGTTGATAATTTGAATACCTCTTATGTTTGTGACCATGATAGTTTAAAAACTTATATTGTATTGTCGTCTTTAATAGTTGTCATAAAGCTCATGAGGGGTACATTTTATACTACTTAAGGACTTTATGTGAAACGATTAAGACTTCTGCTTTGAACCAAATAGGCATTGCCATGCACCAACTGCCCGAGAGTGATATGTGTACAGCGATTCATCCATCCGAGCTTGGCTTGACAATCTACTGCCTGCTCTTTCCGCACACAAATAACAAACAAGTTATGTACATAATTCTACATGTTATTGTGATGCATGATTATGAAAATACCAAAATAATTTCAATGTTAATTAAAAGTGTAATTGTAAATTAATTTTATTTTTAGTGTGTAATTGTTTATGATAGATCAATAAATGCCAAACTTTTCCGTGAATATCACATATTAGATACCTGTTTTATTTCATATATCCACTTGTTCCATCACCTTCCACAGATGTGCAGTTTTTTATTTGGTATTATATTCAATACAGAATTACAAATTGTCAGAGTTTGGTGGCTAATTATTGTGTATATATTCTAATATATATATATATATATATATTCATACTTACGCCATCTTGCATAAGATTCACTAAATTAGATAGAGTTTATGTCAAACATCAGCTTCCAAACAAAATACAGCAACAGAAAGGTGTTTTACTTTTGACTATGAAACGTGCAAGGGGCGTGTTGGTAAAGTAGACTATATTTTCATCAAGTAGGTACCTAACGCTGTAGTACCTAAGAGATCCTGCCAATAGATAGTGGACAACAGTGACCGACCCGTGGTACAACTGCGATGTTCAACTGTTTGTACTACGGAGAAGTAAAGTTACCCATGGTTCAACTCTTTTTTTATATGGTTCAACTGGTTGTTCTATGGGGAAATATCTTTACCAATGATTCAACTCGAGTGAGTTATTCTTTCCTTGGTTCAACTAGTTGTACTACTGGGAATTGAATTTATCTATGGACCAACTACTGGTAATAAACAGGAAAAGTTTATCTATCAATTCTGAAGTGCAATAAAATTACTACCTCTTTTGATTAATTGTCTATTGATGATTAACCCGTCCGCATCAGCGCAAAAAATAACAATAGATTTATGAATGAAACTTAACTCGAATGAGTCTTGCTGATTCGGACAGATTAAAACGTTGACATTGACACTTAGGTTAGTTAAATGAATTAATTATTTTAAATGAGTTGAATCATTGGTAAAGATATTTCCCCATAGAACAACCAGTTGGACATAATTCCACCGTTGTACCATGGATCATAATCATAAATATATAAAAAAAGAGTTGAACCATGGGTAACTTTACTTCTCCGTAGTACAACCAGTTGGACATCGCAGTTGTACCACGGGTCGGGCACGTGGACAACCGTAAGAGATTCGAAGTGTGCTTCTGTTTAATACTTCTGTTGTAATATTGAAATGGTCATCTGCATCTGGCGCACAAGCAAGCGCCTACAATCCTGTGCTCCTCTCAGCCAATCGGTAACAGTTGGGTACATACTGGCAAGGCGGGTATCCACTCTATCCACCGGCCAGACGTACAGCCATCTAAACTAAACCCAGATCTTTAGCATAACAATATGAAGAAGGTAATAGCATACTGAAAGATTACGAGTGGTTTTTTATTGATTTAATAATATATGTCGGTTGCTGGGCAAGCGTATTGCTTAATATCAGGCGCGTGTCTTGCCCGTATCGCTAGTTTAAAAGTTACGGACTCGTATAGATGTTTGTTCAGTTTTTAAAGATACTAGTGACCGCCCGCGAATACTTTCGTGTGAAATAAGATCGCGTTAACTACCCGTTGAGTTAGGATATGTAGGTACATGTTATAGATAGACAGGTGTTACCTATAATAATATATGCGTTAATTCCTAGTACAAAACATTGCACTCTAAATTTCATCGGAATCTGTTCAGTTGGGTTTGCGAGATTGAGTTATTATATTAATACATCTAAAGTTCACACCTATACTACAATAAAGAGGATAGATTTTTTTGTTTGAATTGTTTGTTGGAATAGGCTCCGAAACTATACTGCACCGATTTGAAACATTTTTCATTATTAGAATCCCACATTATTCCTGATGAACCTAGTCTGTATACTTCGATTTATCATCATAATCCATCACCACGCGCGTGAAACTGCGGACCGTAGCTAGTTTTATAATATTAGTGTAATTATTTGCGTTAGTTTGGTACTATGGTAACCTATAAATTGTGATTTTGGTCCGATTAAGTAAATTGTCTATGGTTCCAGATTATTATATAACTATTAAACTGCTATGATAGACTGTATGCATTATGTTGAAGTAAACTTAAAGGTTTTGTTTTGTATATATGTTTATTCAAACGGTACATTAAAAATAAAATGACCCATACCATAATACACCGTAAATGTTGTAGATATTAACATTATGTTTAAAATAATACTAAGACAACATGAATTCTTATAAATTATTGGTTGATTTTTAATATATTTATTTATAATTGCATTGAAAAAGTAGAAGCTCACAACATAACATTCTTTAGTTATGTTGTGACTTGTTAAAATTGATTTTAACAAGTCACAACATAACTAAAGAATAAATAATAGACAATACAAGATACAAATATTTAATAGAATAATTAGGCCATAATAAGTTGAGTTTTAAACGCATCCAATGAGTGAGCATTAAGTTAATAAGTTAGGTTGTATGTTGTTGTACTCAATCGATACTATATATTGATATTTGATATTGGATATCAAACTATATATTTTCTGAAACTATATACTGATGAATACGCGTCATATTGTATGCATATATACGATATGTATATATATATAGATATTGTAATAAATCACTCATGATAATATTCTGTGATTTTGTTTTTTATTCGTTATTCAAAGTAGTAAGATTTAATATAGTTCAGTAAATTTTATTTGTTTAAATTTACATTTAAAAATGAATGTTGTTTCTCTTTTGATGATGCCAGCCGGATAATATACCAATCTGTAATAAACAGCTGAATAGTTATTTCATGCAACGCACTCGCTCTCGTATCGAACCAGCCAGAGAATAAAGTACAATAATACCTACTAGGTACTACTTGGCGCGCTCATTTATTCGGTTCGATTCGATACGATATTTACATCGGACCTCGGCATCGGTGCTCGATGCGCGACATGTAGCAATATAGTTTATCAGCGATAGGTATATAGTTTCAGGGCAGACCGACGTCCGATTTAAGATATCGCAATAATATATAGGTAGGTTCAATATCTAAGTATACCTATATACGAGTTCGTTTCCTATCACCCACTCCTATAGTGTAGTGAAGTAGACCGTTTACGAATGATGGCGTGCACTGAACTCTTATGACGTCTGTGATGCATTACATGACAAAGAGACAAGAGTCTACTATAATTCGGCGCACTGTAGCCGCCAACACTCGCTGCACGGCTTAGACCTTGTTTCAGTTGTTTCGTCTTTTTCCAGAACTTTCAGAAATCTTTATTCGCGTGGTGTTGCGCAATAATGTCCACTTTAATTTGTTGCTGGGTATTCGACACCACTTCAGTTTAGATTTAAATACCTGCCGCGATTTCCACATATCGAAACCCCTACCTGAGGATGGTTTACCAAGCAATAACCAAGTCTGGAAACAAAGACAAGCCGTGCAGTGAGCGCTCTTAACATGCAATGTTTATTCCATGTAGATACATATATTCCTTTTATTAGTGCCTACACTTTTCTCTTCATAGCTCAGCCTTAGTGAGAATAGAGATTATAGTTTTATATAATATCTGAACACATTGTCAAAACATCATGAAAATGCATGTCAAAATCAATCAAAATAAATCATTTATTCTATATAAACCTACGGGGACACTTACTCGTACAAATTCACATTTTACAATCTTAAATCTACAACCGGATCGGAACGCGACCACGACTGAGAAGATCCGGCAAGAAACTCAGCGGGCTTATCTTTTTTTCTTTTTATCGCCAATTTCTTAATGTAAGTGGGTATATAACAAATGTTCGTTTATTTTCAGCTCTAATGTGTTGCCTTATAAAAGAGACCATAATAATCAGTATATACCATAGTAATAAGGTATCAGTAGGGCAAGTCACGCTAAAACTACACTTTGACATCGATACTACGATGTACACGAGTAGATAGATCCTGGAGTAATCACTCCAGGATCTATCTACTAACTAACCAGTCCCAAACTGTTTTATGTTGTTTCAAGTTCAAGGTCTGAATCACAATCACCCCATTTAACTTTCTATCTGGGCGGGTGGACGAAGCACTTCGAATGTTTACGATACAATTTCACGTACAGGTAAGTTCGTTTAATCAGTAAAAGTATTCTTGTGATTCGTCCGAAAATATTATTCCAAGTTATTTTATATAACACAAGTGGGGAGTGAGTGAAGGGGCGTCGCAATAAAATTAACAGGAAATATATAAAAATAAGTGATTAATGAATAAACTTATTAGATATACTATTACGAAGAAGATATATATATAATTAAGTAAGGTCGGTTGTTTGGTATCCGCTTTGGAGGTTTTAATTATCTAATTCATCAATTTTAATAATTATTTCATCACTTAGAATAGTAATTTGATCAATTTTATTTGTAAGTAAAGTAGTGAATTTGTTTGATAGTTGATCAAGTGAAAGACTTTCTTTTGGAAACAAGGAACTCAAATAATTTAAAACTGAGCTTACATCCCACGTGGCATTATACTTAGGCAACGGGGCTCTTAGTTTTTAAATATTGTTACATAATCTTATGTTTCAATCAAAGAGAGTGCAGCTCGGTGACCATTGATTGTTGATTGACAACCATAATTAAATTTCTTAGTAAAAATTATATATTGATGGCGATTGAAGGTTCGTAAATTTTAATGCCATTTTCAGTTCCAAAATCGTGGACACGCATCGCTGTAGCAACGCAGTACGGATAGAGACGCAGGCTAGTATTGGACTGAATGTTGTGGTTGCTGGAACAAGGTATTACAAATCTCATTAAAATATAACTTGACTAAGTCTGAGGTGAGCCGATTCAAAAATAATGGATACCAACGTTGTGAAGGCCAATAAGGTACACCCATTACCTATACCTACACTGAGCTTTGTCGTCTAAAATTTTACGCAAAGCTTTAATAAATAGTAATTATAGCAACAGGTGGAAAGGCATAAAACACTTCTCGAGACCAGTCGAAAGTAAAAGCATCAAACGCGAAAGCATCAGGGTCTCTACACCAAGAGAGACCACTTTTTATTAATTCGGGTAGCAAATAAATCAATAGACGATTGGAAATTTAGCAAATTTCGATACCCGGAATTCGTTAGTTCCCATTCTACTTAGGGATGTGTTCGAATATATTCTCGGTCAGCGATAGTGTTTTCCGATGATTTAAGATATGAAGCTGTAGTAATTATTTTGTAAGATTCCCACCACTGCAATATATCCCTTCTGACAATGTTAAACTGAGGGTATTTAACGCCTCCATGTAGTTAATATAGCTCACAGCGGTGGTATTGCCAATCCTTTGATAATCATAAAAACGTTTCAAATATTTTTAATGCTACCAAGAATATATATACTACTGCATCCTTGATTCTACTAAGTTATGCAGCTAAAATCAATTCGTTTAAGTAGTTGTTGAGTTACACTCCGATAACAGAAAAGTGTTACGCCTAGCTTGATGATATCATCATTGACGGTGAATGACAATCGATCCCGTAAGTAGCAAAGGATGGTAAAAATGGTAATTTTTTTTTACCAAAAATGGCACAGACGCCAACACTAAGAAGTGTAAAATATATTGTCGAAGTCGGTACCATGCGCACAATATTGTGATAATAGGTACTTTATAGGAACTATCATGGTACCGACTTCAACAAGTTATTTCGCACTTTGTGGCGTTGAAATCGGTTCCTGTTATTGGTAAACATTTTATTCTACGCACGGAACGATCAATCGCATTCTCCTACCAATTTAAATCGGGCAGCAATGGTTATGGTATAGCAATAATTGATTTTTAGCCATCGCAAATACGTTTTAAGTTAAGAAACTGTAAACGCTGTAGTTCTATTTGTTTTGTATGCAACCAAACCATCCATATTCCATGGCAGGGCAAGCAGTGAATAACAGATCTAAGTATTGATATAAGTTTTTAAACTAACATGGTCACTAATGCAAGAATTAACTTTAGCAAGCAGATATTTACCATGTATTTAATTTGAGCTCACGATATTTGGGCACAGTTGCATGCGCCATGTTCACGAGTAAAAAGTTTAGAAAAAGTTTTTACTCGCCGCTTCACCGAATCTTCTGTGACACTCATCACAGAAGATTCGGCTAACTTCATGGTAACTAATCAATTCATTATCTTTCTCGCTGGTGCATATCTGTTAGGATATTATTCTACCAAGAGTTGTAATACCGGCTGCTATCTGGTTCTGTCGTATTTCTATAGCTTTGTCCCTTTTGACGACCTGTTGAGAAACTGCACCTTTAATCTCAGCATTAGGCTGTGGTGCAGCTATGTTTGTGCAGTTTCCGGGCATTAAACATTTATTCAAAAGTAGCCAAGCTGGAAGTAGCTAAATGAGCAAATGTAGATTCTACTTATTTGTAAATATCTACTCCATATTTGTTAATTATTCAAATATTACTACCGGATTAGAATTACGTTAAGTAATTCTTGCGTTTTCTTCACCTATACAACAAGGGAACTACAGTTTAAGGCTATAATTGTATACTTTAAGTCCTAAATACTGATCATTTCATCATCATCATTATCAGCCGGAAGACGTCCACTGCTGAACTTCTCCCCCATAGAACGCCACTTGGACCGGCTACTATACCTTCCTGCATACAGCGATTCCCCGCGGTTTTGACAGCCTATTTTTCCAGGTGCGTGGTCGCCACTCGAGAAACTTTATTCTCCATCGGTTATCAATTCTGCGAGCGATGTGGCCTAGGCTGCCCATTGCACTTCAACTTGCTAATATTAACCGGCCTACTACAGCCACGTCGGTGACCTTAGTTCTCTATTTTATCACGCAGGTAAACCCCAAGCATAGCCAGAGGGCTATGGAGAGCCATTGCTCGTTGAGCGACTTTTTAGCTTGTTAAAGAGGCCAAAAGTAAGGGACCATCCTAGCGACTATTCTGATGCACCTTTTATTTAGACTTAAAGCATCGTTATAATTCAAATGCGGCAAGATAGTCCTGGAGACTACTCTGATGCATTCGTTTTACACTAGACACATAACAGACTTTCGGATTCAATGCGGCGAAATAGTCCTGCAGACTATTCTAATACACTCGGAAAACGTTTATTTAAAACTGAATAAAAATCAGTACTTACAGTGGATAACTTCTTGTGGTGTACTGGCCTCAATGAGTTTGATGATGAATCTGAAGATGGGCACGAGGATGATGGGGATGAATCTGGAGGTTGGCACGAGGATGATGACGATGAATCTGAAGATTGGCAAGAGGATGATGACGAGAAATCAGAAGATGGACACGAGGATGATGAGGATGAATCTGAAGATTGACACGAGGATGATGACGATGTATCTGAAGATTTAGACGAGGACGACGATGATATATCTGAAGATTGGCACGAGGGTGATGACAATGAATTCACAACGAAAGGGTTACGCTTTTTACATTGCGAACTTTTCACTTCTTTTTCCAATTTCCGCAACTTCCTCGCTATAAACTCCAAACTACTGTCGTTAGCACGTTTCGGCATGGTAATTTGCTAACTTAATTAGTGCAAGAGATATAACGGAACTAGTGAAGTGGTTAAGCACTGAAATGCGAATGAAGAGCGACGGATACAAAGTAGGTAAAGGGGGGGTGAGATAAGGTGGGGGTAGGGTAATAAAGGAGTGGCTTATTTCTCAAAACTATAGTGCTGAAGTTGTACCACTTACGTTTACTACATTGTGTTATATAAAACTTGTAATAATATCTTCGGACAAATCACGAGAATAATTGATTTTTCTGATAACTATATGCCTATTTCCACCGCATCGCTGTGTTAGCGGAATATTTCTGTTGGAATCATTCTATCATGGGTTCTGTTTGTAGGTTGAGGATTTTTTTAATTTATTTTTTAGACAGAAGTTCTCTGTTGCACTCTGGAGAGAGTAGGTATATTAGCAACCGGGCGTGCGGTCAGAATTAAAATGCTTTTACTGGTACGGGCGATATACTCGTAGCAACATGAACTTCATGTTTCGGACGGATTTCACGCGCTGTGCAATATTTAGACATATTTCCACTACAATCTCGATTCGGTACGGCAAGATAGTATTTATTAAACTAATGTTATCTAGCCCGTTGTTGTAAACACCAGAAACCTCCTCGCTTCGCTTACCTTAGTTAATGACTGGGACCCAATTATCCTGTTAATTTATTGCTACACTAGCTGACCCGCTAGTGGCTTCGCACGCTTTGTAGGTATTGGTGTAGTGATGGAAGTGCCTCTTTTGAATCTTTTGAGCACGATACCCGGCTCAGACATTTATTGGGTTTATCAGACAAAGAAATTCTCAATAGAAGTCCGGAATCTGGATCTCCGGAGTACCCCTTAGATGGCAATAGGTTCGCCCCCTATTACAGGGACTAAATATAGGTCTACATATCCGTCTGGCGAATGTGTGTGCCTACCTCTTCCAGGATATATAGGCGTGATGATTTGTAAAGTTGTATTTAAAAGTATTAACATGTATTTTATTATTTACGTTCATAGTTATTTTTATGGTGAGTAAAGTTAGTTTTTGCTTTGGGTGCAAACTTTTAATCACGAACTAGCGAAGTAGCCTAGACCTGAATCACGAGCGTAGCGAATGATTCTAATATATTCTACTAAGCAAAGTGAGTGGTATAAAGGCACGAGGCAAAAACAAATTTGCTCTCGTTTGAAACAAATACAACTTGTTACCTATACCAGCTAGAAAAGTATAAGTAAAATAAACAATTAAGACAAAGGGTACGTACTTACTCGGTTACCTTGTTTTTGATAATTTCATATTATACGAAAATAGCACAGCCTCAGAATAAGTCTTAGCACCTTTTGATAGTCGCCAATTATTAAATAATGCGTGCAGTGATATGTTTCAGACTTTTCTGGTAAAGCTAAATTCATGCATCATTACAAACTTGCTCTCACAAAAGTTTTACAATTATGTTAATTGCTGGGCGCAGTAATTTTCCATAAAATATTTAGCAAGTACCACAGTAGTTTACTACTTCAAACCATCCAATTTTTATACCTAGTCTGATTTATTTATACATCCAAAGTTGTTACTAAATTAAACTGGATCACACTATTTCATTTTTTGCGTTTTGAAATAGTATATTTTTTGTCATTTTTATGAAATCCAAACCGGCAAGGCTATTAGGTATTTCAGTTGCATTAAAATGTTGATTAATATCTTTAAAAAATTGGCGGCTTTAGATCGCGTATTCAGCTCCAGTCATCAACTTACTAACATTGTTGCTTACTGGAGTTGTCAAAACTGACACAGATCCGCCTTTTTTAAGATATAAATCATCGTTTGATTGTAACTTAAATATGTAATTGCACACCTTTTGAGCCATGTTTATAAGCTATTTTCGAAGGTCATAACGAACCGTCTCAGTCGCAGGTTTGATGAATTCCAGCCTCCGGAACAAGCCGGTTTCCGAAAAGGCTATAGTACCATGGACCACATCCACACGCTACGGCAAGTTATACAGAATACCGAAGAGTATAACTTGCCTCTTTTTAGCGTTTGTGGACTATGAGAAAGCCTTTGATTCGATCGAGACGTGGGCAGTGCTTGAGTCTCCAGCGGTGCCGTATTGACTATCGGTATATTGAAGTGTTTGTAAAATAACGCCAACATGTCAGTCCGAGTACAGGAGCAGAGTTCGAAGGCAATTCCATTGCAAAGAGACATAGCCCAGAAGATAAGCCAGTTAAAGTGGCAGTGGACAGGCCACATAGCACGCAAAACAGATGGCCGATGGGGCCGGAAGGTTCTGGAGTGGAGACCACGGTCAGGCAAGCGCAGCGTAGGTCGTCCACTGACAAGGTGGACTGACGACCTGACAAAGGTAGCAGGACGACGTTGGATGCAGGCCGCTTCCAACCGGTCCTTTTGGAAATTTCTGGGGGAGGCATATGTTTAGCAGTGGACGTCCTATGGCTGAGATGATGATGATGATGATGATGACTGCTGATATGATTAAGTAAGCGATTATAATATCACAGCATAAAAATCGTAACTTTACATAAACTGTGATATTATAATGAAAAATTGACGTTCATGGCTGCATCTTTGATGCCTAAATTGAATAAATGATTTTAACTTTTATGCTAGTAATTATTTTCTCAGTAAAGACTATGATGCAATTATTAACAAAGTAAGATATCAATAAATAACATACTAAGAGCTAATTGCTAAGTCAAATTCAGTATTTGAATGCACCACGGACTAGTTTACTTTGTTCATCGCTATGCAGTTCCAAAAGGAGCTGTTCGAATTACTTTACCTCACACATATGACACACACGACATTTTACAAACCCAAATGTGCTCCTTTTCGTGCAGAAGAGGTTGCAAGCAAAGTTTATTATCGCTAAGTTTGGAGTGAGTCACACCAGCAATACGTTTGAATTTTTTCCTTGTTAGAAATTTCTGAACCTTACGCGTGCGTAAGGTTCAGGGGGTTCAAAGTCAAGGGGTCAAGGATTTACAAATATAAAAATGAGCCAAATTCTTAATTTTAGTTATTATCTCGTTAAGTGTATAGGTACCTACGTGACTCGAATCGCGCGCATATTGCCTATCGTATACTACTCAGTCATGAAAGTACAGGGTAACATCAATAATACACAAAATATTACCTAGTTACATACAAATTTATTTTATTTCATTCAAGGTACCTATATAATTCAATCATAAAACGTTTTGTAAACGCCATTTCCGCAATTGAGTTGAATTCTCGCCGCGAGTTCTCCTTTATGTCTGTCTTCTACTTCTACATTCTTCATTTGAGTTTAGGAAAAAGAAAGAAGTCGGCTGGAGCCATATCTGGTGAATAAGGCGGTTGCTCGATGGTATTGGAAGGCGCATTATCGCGGTGCATAATCCAAGAATGTTCCTTTAACAAATCACGTTTTCGTCACAATTGCTCACTCAAATAATACTTATTCTTCATTTACCGTTTGACATTCCAGCAAGAATACCGAGTGCACTACACCTCGATAGTAACAAGAAAACAACAGACACACAACTCATTGGTTGATCCCTATATACTTACATAGAGTATACTTACTCTGAGATTGATCCATTTTAGTACAGTAAGTAGAACTCTTTGGGAACGAGTTCGCCCGGGGTAGTACTGCCACTATACCTTCCTCTACCGCGGAGCAGGATTGTTCGTATTGCGTTCCGTTTGAAGGTATGGGTGTCGGCGAAATTACAGGCGCATGAGACTTAACCAACTCCTTTAGTTTGAATGGCGTTGTTTGGTACGGCGCAGAACAATTCCGATGTGTGCAGTACGTAACAAGGTTATGTAAGGCCTTAATGTGCCAGTGTTACGGGCGCAGTGCAGTAAGTCTCTTGTGATGAAATGCATCTGTTCTAGATTGAACTTTCATCGCCTATTCCAGAAGAACCCTTTTGGTTTATGGGATTAAAGAATCCTATATGTTCCACCATTATGTTAGTTATAACTGTATCAAGTTTCATAATGATTTATCACGTAGTTTCAGAGTGATGCGAGTACAGGAAGATATGTTTTTTACTTCTATATCGATGACAAAGTACAATTCGATTATAATTTTCAAGTATATTTTTTAGAGTACACATTTGGCTCAGTTACAGTTATATTATAACGTATAGATTTGTTAGAAAGCATGAAGAAGGCATAAAATAGATTAACAGTTTGGTGATATATAGGGGTGACATGGTGATGGATACATAATTATTCTTTTAAGACTTCATACAACGCTTTGGGGTAGGAAATTCTAATCAGATTATTGTCCGGCGGGTATGATGTTATTCAGTACATTACTACCCTAGGAATACTTACTTTCTGTTAGAGTTGCGTGTTAGAATGAGGCATTCTTGAGCAGGTGGTAAATTATCTTATGTATTTATTAAGGTATAAAAGCAAGGGGAAGTTTGATACTAAAATAAAATACAGACATTCTCCAATAATTTGATTTATTTGCCAAAAAACTTAGATCTAAATTCACAATAATTACTTAGATTTAATTCACACTATGAAATGGCGCGACATGTACTAAGCTGAGCTCACATGTGATGAAGGGCTTACGGGTAGAATCTGGTCAGTGTCACACTTCAATAAACGTACCCAAAAAGTAATTGTTACCTATTGAAATCATGTGAAAATCGCCTAACTACACATTTATCAGCTAAATTCCATTTATTTTTTATGAGTGCGAATAACTGATTAACCAGTAGCCCTCAACTTAACTTTATACGATCCTCGATTTGATAAATTTCATGTATATTTTATAGGCTGGCTAGGATAAGGTGTATTCAAATACATATTGTTATTTTACAGACCCGACATATTTGGGGCCGGGGAAGCAAAAATTGTGCTAACTAACTAAAACCGCAACCGCCAAATTGCGACGGCTACGGCAGCCACCCTTAATCCCCAAAAGTCGGAATCCGTCGTGTATAACATGAACATCTATGTATGTATGTAAGTAAGTAGTCACAAGATACGGATAACACTTTGCGTATGTTGCTATTATCACAAGCACAGAGCGTGCTCTGCGCCCACCGGCACACGTTAACTTGTTATAATGAACTTTACGTTTAAGACTATCTATGAGACATAATGTTTACTCGACGTGCGTGACGTCACAGAACATATTTTTAAAAACCAACTGTTAGTCCATTACAATTTCATATACCGCATGGTCACGTTGAGTTTGGGGCTGGAGGGTGGCCAAAAAATTAATTACTAAAATTGGCTAGGGGTCCCAACCGTCTATTGCGACGGCAAGGGGGCCACCCTTGAACCTCGAACGCCGCCGCTACCACGCGTTACATTACAACCTGAAGGATTAACATTTCACTAATATCATATAATTCCGTCACAATTATGAAACATCTAAGTAACATTCTGTCCCTAATCTACTCTAAACCCGTTAAACGTACGCAGTGGCTTTACAATAAGTTAATATTTACCGGTGAAGTTACTCGCGTAACTGTACAATATCATCTTGTGTGCTGATGTGTGTGTGCGTGTGTGTGTGTGCTTCAACTATAGTTGTACATCAAACCGAAACACCGTCAACTATCGAAAAGCGGCTCAACAATACAGTTAACAATTAATTTTGAATTTGTTTTATACAATATATATTTTATAGAAATGAAGTCACCTGAGCAATTTGGAAAACATATCTAATATTTGACCCATCTCAGGTTAACGTACAGTTTATTGAATGTTTTGTAGTGTGAATGTAGTAACCGAACATTTATGCAGGGGTCACGGAGAATTTTTTTTTTTGAGATTTTTTAATTTTTTAATTTTTTTTTGCCACCCGATTGGCACCACCCGGGGACTACGTGTAGGGCTTCGCTGAAGGGTTCCCTCCTACGGACGCGGGTGACTCAGCCCCCAAAACATCGCAGTTGCTGTTGCGCGGAGGAATGCTGCTCATTCCGCGCTGGCTCTCTTTGCCGGTTCACACGGCACCCACGAGACGATACGGGGTGATCACATTATAACGCCGGGACCACACGGCGACTGTTTGTCTCTCAATATACGTATATGATCTATGATTTGTTAAAAACGCAATAGTTTAAACACATGTTTTAGTTAGGGTTTATTTGTGTTGACAGAGATTATGTTCAGAGAAGTTAATGGAATCGATTAAACGGCGTAATAAAGTGTTAAGAGGGTGGAGGGGGTGGAGGGGGGTACAGTCACCCACATTCGTAGTTCATAACCTTTCAGCAAAACTGTACACTCGGTTCCTGGAAAGTGCCAATCTGATAATACACCAGGTGGTAAGACTCTCGGCTTTGTGGATATCACCGTAGTGAAAGATAATCTAGTGTTTATAGTACACTCGAAGAATATCTGACAGTGCGGCGAAACCCACTAAGACGGTAAGTAGCTCAAGAGGCTTACCATCGGGAGCGACAGTTTAACGACATGTCGGGGTCGGATTGTTCACAAATGTAAAGCAAATAAATTAAAATTAAAATTGATTTTGTTACAATAAATGTGATTAAATTACTTATAGTTTGACAAACTGACAACACAACGGAGAAAAGACTTCGACATGAATAGCGATGACTGCAGTTCAGTTGTCAAAGATAACAGAACGGTAGTAACGAGCCATGGCTCATGGTCACCAACAACGCGGCCAAAATACATTGTATTCGATACTAGAACAACTATTCATTGTGTCACTTTAACAATCAAAGAAAATAATAAGCCGTGAAGGAATGTCTCTATATAAACTTAACAATAACCAACACACTGCAGGTGTCCCGTTTGCATAAGATCAAGCCTCCCATGACATGTTACTTATTTAACAAAACAACACGCCTTAACAATAACAACAGTTATAGTATTTCTCATGCTTAAGTTGGAGAAGAGTTCGAACACGTTCAATGTCAGTAAAGTTGCACATCACAATATTGTTCAATACATCGATACTGCAGGGTGGCTCCTGTATTATAACAAAAATGCCTACCAAATTTACCGCGTCGCGGATGTGTGCATATTTTTAAAATTAATAATATTATATTTTGTAAACAAAACTCTGTATCAGAAATCTCTATACAGTTATTTAATGAAATGTAGTAGAATGCAGACAATGATCTACGGTTCTGAATGCATAATAAAGGATTTAAGTTACAGGATGTATTTCCATAAAATTTAAACACCTTAATACTTCCATGTTTTGTTTGAGTGGAAAGTATTTCGGGAGGAAGGTCTCGTGCAAGCGGCTCTAACACATACTGTCGAATATACTCTTAGAACATAATAATTATAATATTTTCAATACACATTCAATGGTTATTACTTTAAATATAATGTTTTCTTAATAATAATTAAAATGTGTATATAAATCTTATATCTATTAATTATAATTTTTCTTTCAACAAACGAACGATTACATAGAATATATAGACATAATACAATAATTCTTTAGTTTCTAGATTTATTAAATACCCTAAAATGTTAAATTTTATTTGTGTTTCAGTCAAACGTCAGTTCAGCTTTTAAGCAAGAAATTGGATTGGTGGTCAATCGCAACCTCGTAATCGCTGTCAACTTTACAATCAAACACATTACAGATATTAAAGTTTAAAATAAACGATTAAGTTTCTAACATGATCGCGATAAGGCTAACGCTAGCTTTGTTAATAACATTTAAAATTCGTATTTTATTTGGTGTTTAAATTCAAACTTCTTTAAATAAGAAATGTTCTGAAACTCAAAAGTTTCTGCACCAGCGGCATCAATTATGCAAATAAAACAAAATTGTTAATCTATAAACAAGATATCTTAAAGATAACAAATCTTACAGAATAACATATTCATAAATAATATACTTGGGTCGTTTTAAAATATTTAAATCAGTTCAACCATCTACTTCGGGCAGAATTGGAGTTCGGTATGAGTTTATTACGATAAATATTAAAAAGATACTTATGTCACAAATTGTTTATTAGGGACAACAACCGCACAGAGCCCGCTTGGCGTATAACCCAGATACGTCTGAGAGGAAGATTCGATCGAGTCCCAGCAGTGCACACGTATTAGGCTGATACTTTACTATAATAAAATAACGAACAAAACGTTCTAATCCAGCTCGAATATTGAACTAAATATGTAGGAATTAAACTAAAATCGACGGATGCGTAAGGGTTCAAGTACTTAATTAATCAATGACGATTGATTGCTAGATTAATTAATCATATGTGCATCTTTGATGCGTAAATTGAATAAATTATTTTATTATGAATATTTTATTGTTACTTTTGAGATTTACTAGTATGAACTAAGCTGTTTTTAAATTATTAGGTAGTATTAATATTTGTAAGCTCTTCGTTGTATAGCTCTTCCCCAAAGTGCGCGACGGCGCCGTACATACTCGTATACCTACATAGGAATTCTTTCATCACCATTCTTAGACTGTGTTGGCTTGACGGGATAACAACTTAACTAAATGTATTATTATTTGTAGTTTAAAGGAAAACGACAAGTATTTGCGGAGGTGTACGACATGACTGGTAGGCAAACTACCAAATTCAATAAAAATGGCTTTTGGGATCCGCATCACTTGTACTGCAAACATTCAGCAATGCATACACTTCATTAGTAAATCATGACTGGGGCTGTACTTTCTCTTACAGATTGGACTCGACATGCACTCGATTCTGACTATTTCAATGCTGACTTGACTCGACTGAAACTTACTCGACTAAACATGCATTTTTCTATTTTGCACATGGACTGCCTTACTCAGTCGTCTACAATGTGCCGCCATCGGATCGACCAACACCAATCGCCACAAATCGTTGAGAATACGACTTTCAGCATGTGCGTCAAATAGTATTATAATAAATATAACACAGCTATATTTCGCCAACTTCCAATTTAATGACAGGCTTGCGATTGTAATGATAATTGGCAAATTGACGTAACTTTGTATTTATTATTGTGACATAAATATAATTTGTATTCAAAAAGGAAATTTCAGTATTAGTATAGTATTTAAATATGAATGGCTAACGTACTTCAAGATGAAAGAAATAAAAAGATACTTAATAAAAAACTGGCCGAAGTATATGTAACCACAAGCGACATTTCATCACGATTGACGTAGTACGTCACACATTACCGACGCCGAAACAAGCGCATCGATCATTTTAATTTAACTGTTAAGTTTGTAACGCATTGCCGTTTGATAAGTTCTCCAAATGTTTTATATAATTAAACAGTAAAATTCTTGAGGTTGTACAGTTATACCTCGACGGAGAAAGTCTATTGTGATATTGAAATGTCACTGGTTGATACTACTCATTGAAATTAGACAAATTTAAAAGGAATAATTAGTGTGTGTTGATTCTACTTGGACCCCGGTGTTTCGAACACGTTGCAGTTACGCTGAAGTATACACGATTATTTAGTCTGGACCAACTTCATTTCAAAACAATCGCATAACCCTAAGAAATCATTACGAACCTATTCATTACTAAATATTGATGTTATTCCCGGCCACACCGATACAAACTCAATCAATGTCATGTTATTACATACATTTACCTGACGTTTTACGTACTAACAAACATTCAACGAACAACATTGTCAAAGCAAATAAAATATTTATTTATAACAAGAGTTATCTGGGAAACCCAAAATGATATTTGTTAAATCTTCTAATCTAACGAGTGACAAAATACGATATTATTTTGACGACCACAAATACACACTCTAATTTGAAATGTAACGTAATGATGAATAATAAATAACATACATGTTTTTTGCAAGAACGAGATAGTAACACCTTTTTGATTGATCATACTTGAACTTGAACTTATTGAATTTTAAACCGCCACAAAACTCTTAAAATTTTCTCTAAAAAAATCTTGAAATTAGCAAGGTGCCGGTGACAGCTCCTTCTAACTTACTTGAGATAGCTCTTGTAAAGAAGGAGCGAGTGAGCAGTATCCCTGTCCTGCTCCATCATGAACAGCATGTCACGTTGGTTGATGCGCTTCAGGCGCGTGCGCAGCGCCATCTGGCTGCGGCCGCTCTGTCACAAGAAAGGTGGAAATATTACCGTGAGGTGCTTCGTGACAGGATTTCTATCTTAGAGTGGTAGCTAGGTCGGGTAACGGAGAGTGCTATATCTCCATGCTGTGGTTGCTTATCCATGTTATTTATACCAAATGCTTAAGACGTTGGTAGGCATCGATCCAGGGCCGCCTCAACAGCGCCCAATCCTCATCACCGTCGAGCTACCCTCGCTACTACAAATGAAAAAGCCCGGAGAAGGACATAGGACGCTATTCTTAGAAGAATCTTCCTGACGTATATTGACAATGCGAGGCCACAAACCAACGTTGTTTTTTGTGTTGTCTTCATGTAAGTATTTGAATAATTTGATTGACATTGAATTGTGTAATTAATATTAAGTAAATTTAATGATGTTAATATACAATATATCAATTTTCTTTTACTACCATAGCAAATAATTATTGTTAATTGTTAAGCACCTAATTATCTCATTTATTCACTGACAAAATAATATTAATTTTGCACACCCTTTTACCCGTAGGACCATGTATCTCGCCAGCCGCCATCGTTATCTCAAAAAGCATACTACTTTTCCAGGAATTGCGACATGTGATGTAGAATATAGTGGACTGTATAATAACCCTAAGATCTCTGTTTGCAAATAAATTAATTTGAAATAAAGAGGTAGTATAATATGTGACTTACGATGCCGGCGCTTTGTCCCTGCGCGTTGAAAGCAGCGTCTCCGGCAGCGGAGGAGACGGGTCCCTCAGCACGCGGCTTTTTCCTCGGCCCGATGGCTTGCAGCGCCGTCAGATTGGCCTCACGCTGTCTCACTTCCTCCAGCTCAGCGCGTTGCATCTCCTTCGCCTGACCATTACAATTCAATAATAAAATCCCAAAACACATAACTGAGCTCACAAAATTCAAAAGGACTCTAACAAACATGTTAAAAAAGCATAAAAAGTACGACATTATATAGAAGACAAAGATGCTTGGAACAGTCCACTTCTGGCAAGTTGTCATCTGCCACCCATTAAATGTAATAATAGTAGTAGTACATAAGTAGACACATTGTAAAAGAATATCCCCGAGTTTCTTGCCGCTTCTTCTCGGTGGGCTCTGTATATTTTGGAACGCGGCGGTAGAGTCTATACAGTACATAATAATGAATGATTGACACTCACAAGTGCGTCTTTGATGCTTTAATACAATCATACCAGCCGCGGTTTCAACATTTGGTGATCGATGGTGGTGCTGATGAATCAAAATATGCCTATGTTCATCAAGGATAATATAGAATTCTAATGATGGAAGAATTTGTCAAATTAGTCCAGTAGTTTCGGAGCCTATTCAACTCAAACAAACAAATCTTTTTTCTTTATAAAATTAGTATAGGAAAGTTTTTAGCAAAAGTAATATTTATTTTAAACATGACATTTCTGATACATACACAATATATCAGAGAATTATGAAAGATTTCATAATTAAACAAAATGCAACTCTATGCACTGCGAATATAGAAGTTGATTAGTGTATAACACAATCTCAAAATGATACAAGCAATACTGTGCTATAAGTGATTACTGGAATACAAATAGGTGTAAGCTTGTATAACGCTGAAGAAAGTCTGAGTTCCTAGTTGGTACCAGAATGTTTGCGAGTTCTGGCTGGTGGCTCTATTTATTTAGGAATGTGGCGCGAGTCTTACGTTACGCCACATCATCTATCAAAGTTAACCCTACATTCTTCTCTTCTAATTAGATAGCAACATCTACAGATGGTTTTAACCGTATTTTTTAAATATTACAAAAGCTGTGTGTAATTCTGTCACTGACAGTACAAGATAGCAAAGAGCGCGAGGTGTTCAACGAACCTTAGCCTTGAGCTTGGCTTGTTCAGGATCTTCATTCTTGGAGCGAGACTTGGCGGCACGCAGCAGGATCTCCCGCTCGGAGTCCTCGCGCCGCTTCTTGTCCACGCGGTCCAACTCTTCCAGAAACTTCAGCTGGCCCTTCACATCTTGCGTGGCTTCGTATCGGCTGTCAGTCTGCAACAATGTGGCAATACATGTCCTCAACATCGGTGATCAAACACACTAATATTAAATGCGAACGATTGAACGTTTGTTACCTCTTCGCGCTGGAACGACGCTACGGGTTTGGACGAAATGTGCAATAGTGATAGTTTTTACTAGCCTAACCACCTAACCATTCAACGCGGATGAAGTCACGGGCAGACAGCTACATGATGTGTGTGTGATCTCATTGATCCGTTGCATACTGTAACTACGCGGCAGTACACAAACTACCGCATTTAAAACAGTTGTGAAAGATAAAATAGCCACAATAAAAACGCGGGTGATAATGACTGCAGGGCAATGAAGGAGTACTGACTAGCGATGTTGACGAGAATACTGGTTTCGATGTTATGAAGTAGCTAAGTGTTGCAATACTCGTCTAATGTTCTTAGCTGCATCAGCCTGTATGAGCGGCCGCTTCCCGTCCGAGTTTTAGAGGGCAAGAGGACGGGAAACTTGTCCGTTCCGGTTTGGCCGAGGACAGCATTCATGAAGCCGTTGGCCTTCACACGATCGGAAATGTTCTATATATAGGGCCAGGGTCGGCCGCTAGCCTACGCGAGGATAAGGCAGACGTCCCGCTTGTGGTCTAGACAACATTTAAGAAGCCTTAACCTTCCGACGAACGGAATATTCCGACTATGCATAATGCCAAGGTCGGCCACTACCCTTCATCAGAACAAAGAAAATATAAACAATGACGTGGCCAAATGCAGTGGGCAAAATGAATTGATAAAGATGATGAGTTTTATTGCAGACTACAAATTTATCTTATTATCTATTCGACCTATGCCCTGACTGTATAATCGAGAGTTCTAGAATAAACTTTGTTACTTATTTATTAATTAATTAAATCTCACGGCTCATTCAAAGTGTTTCGTTTGGAAATGTTATTACCAATTAAAAATGACTTTACCTATTAACTTTATATCATGTTTATTATAATATATCAATCCTGATATAAATGCATAAAATTATTGACATGGGTTGTACGAGTATGGCCAACTGGACAGAGATTAAAAAGTTCCATCAAAGGAACTTTATGATAGCTATATAGGTAACTAGCTGGTGCCCGCGACTACGTCTGCGCAGGATTAGCACTTCGAGTAGCTTATTATCTTCTCCAAAGGCATATCTATGTTTAGACCAAAATGTCATAAAATATGTACATGGTCAAACGCAATTGCTATAATAGTATTATATGAGTAAATTTAAATACTTAGTATATCAATCAGTAAACACTAATAATAAAATACTGGACTTCGTACATACATATATCAAATTAATCAGTCATTATATTTCGTCACCCTTGACGGTATTTATTGACTTTGCTTTTGACTAAGCTGACACAAACTTTGACAGAACTGTCATCGTTTCGATTTTGACGTAGGTGGAGATCAAATTATTTTGTCTATGCTGTGCCCAAGCGTAATACGCTTTTTCACCCGCTTGGTGATGGTTGATGATGATGAAAATTATTCTATGTGTTAATCCAGCGCCTCATCTACCTCCAAACCGAATTTCATCAAAATGTATCCCGCCGTTTGAGCGTGAAAGAGTAACAAACATCCACACATCCGTACATCAATACTCACAAACTTTCACGTTTATAATATTAGTAGGAAGTACGATGATAAGTATATATAAGTAACAGAATCCCCACATAGAAATGTCGTGTCACATTTCAGCCTAAATGAAACTTGTGTGGTTTGAACGTTATACTCGTATGTTCATATCGAATAGAATTCCCAACGGAAATTAAACGGAAACGGACAACATAAACTGTGTACATAACGCCCTTTTTATTGGAAAAAATACAATCACACGCTTAAGAAGAAAATATTAATTAGCCATAGTAGCTTACTTATACTTAAATAACAATTGATAATAATAAAAAAAACGACTTCTACAGCTGAAGTATGAAATTTCTACGATGTACGAGTATTCATGCAAATACCTTTTGACAATAGCTGTATTAACTATGGACCTAAACAGAAGGAACAAAAACAAAATTCAAATCATTTGATAGAGTAAAAACTTATGCGTGTCCCCTATGCTTAAACGCGTAAATCGAGCACGACGTACCGCATAAGCTAAGCCGTGTAAATAACTTTTGAATATTTCTTCCACACTAAAGTTAAACCGTTAATGAAACACCTTTCTCCACTCGTCACAATAACGATACAAAGCATCATTATAAAACCTATTACATACGCGTGAAAACTGCCACAGGACAATGGCACGACGCACACGCTCCTAAGAACCATGTTTACGGATATATCAGTAATGAATACTCTACTTTAATTGGGGGAGGCCAATGTTCAGCACTTGGACGTCCTACGGCAGAGATGAAGATGATGAATACTCGAGTACGAGGAGACTATTATTATCGCTTCAACAGTGTGTCCAGTTTTGTTCTATTAGTTGTTCACACGGGCAAGTCGTTTGCTTGAGTAAGCGTAAACTACAGTTGCAGTGTGACCCATATGCGTGAACCAGCACAAGTTTGGTGGCAGTTTAGTTAAGTCCAACTCGCCTAATAATTTCACCTGCTGTAGAGCCCTTAAACCCTATTAAGCTTAATGTTTCGACGCAGAATATGTGTAGACTGCTTTTTCACATACCAAGCCTGACACATGCAGAATAGTCCTACCAGCTAGTTTGTCACGTGACACCGTAATATGAGCAGCGGGCCTAGCACGAATAACTGCGTAAGTGTAACGTGACGTGTCGTTCACGTGCAACAGTATAAACTGTGATGTATCTAGGGCACACGTGACACAGATACACTCACAGTTTGTACGGCGAAGCGAGACGAATACTTTTCGCAAATTGTTTGTGCTTACGGCCTCTGGGAGCAGAATATTAATCTAATTAAAAAGTGGAATTGTTTTACGTTAAGGATACGATTACGTTACAGTTTTCGTGCTGAAGGGTACTACTACTAGTTGATGGGTACCACGCGGTAATCACGTGTAGGGATTTGCCGAACGATACATTCCTAAAGAGGAGGAATACTAGCTACAACACTACGAGTATTTACGTGTACAGCATTCTTACTGGCTACAATTATGAAAACAGAGCATATAAAAATTCTGATAGGATTTCAATATTAGTAAGATTTTTTTTATAGAACACATAACACTGGAAACTGGGATAACGTAACAACGAGACTTTAAACTTTAATCATACTAGTGTGAAGACAAGGAAACTAACACTACTGGACTTGTGCAACACGTGTTCCGACTGTGACCCCAGAGAGATATTCCGTCCGTTTGCAGTTATAATGCAAGCAGTACGTTTGAAGCATATAGTCACAACTGTATTAGTTTTCCTAAAACTCAATAGTGATATCTCACGCAGTTAAACGAAACAAATGAAGCTTTTAACTATACTATCACGAAGACAAGCTTACGCATAACCTTACAACTTCTCAGCCGACGGCGAAATTGATATGTAATCAACTCGGAGCATAGGTTATGCTCCGAGTTGATTACATATCAGTTTCCTACATAACAAAAATACCTCAAAATTGAATGGTCCATGCAGTAATTAGTAATAGTTCATAGAAAAAATAAATATGAGTAATATACTAGGCGACTTGAGAACCTTAATTTTTTTTCAGAACTTTGTTAATAAAACGAACCACGTAAAGGAATAACACTGTATCAAATAGCTGTAGTGCTCGTAACTGCAACGCTATTGCGAATTCGCAAACACAAATAATACACAAATCTAAAAAGAAACATTAAATCGCAATATACAGTTAATTGTAGATATACTAACAAAATAAAACTACAACTAATAACAATAAACATGTGCTATAATGTACATACACATAATATAACAAAATAATTCAAGCAATATAATTAAAAATTAAAAGTTATAGAAATTAAGTATACTTACTCATCCTTCAGCAGCATCAGGGAGAAATAATGTTAATTGAAGAAACTGATTCGAATTAAAAGTATCAAACGCATTATAAGAACTGTGAGGCATTATTTAAAAACAAGCAAGTTAATATTCAAGACGTCTACACCCAAGCGCACACCGGGCATGTCTGACTCTACTTGTCAGCTCAGTCCCCTTTATACCCTCACCGGCATCAATAACTGCACTTACACTCACTAGTATACGTATGTACTCGTATTGATAACTCGGGACGCTTCCAGAATATTCTTCTTTAACTTTGTCACCATCTGCCTTTAGAACAAAGGATTGTATGGATCGAAAAAGCTACTGGAGAATAGCTACCGGTTACCTGCAGTTACTTTTACGTTTATAATACTTCACATACTCGCAACGCAAGTAAGGAGTTTATTTGGTCAACACTGTAGCGCTTCAGATTGTCGCTGCGTCTAAACACAATACAAGTGCATTCACAATAATTAAAAAAGTAACACTACTCAGGAATAAATCGCGTTTTTGAGCGATATTGTATGTTGTGGTGACTTTGTTGCATTCAGTTAATAAGGAATACACAACTAACTTATTTCCACTTCATTTCATATTAAAAAAAGATGATACAGTAGACATTTTTATCGAGCGACGGCTAAAAATAGAGTGAACTCTGGCGCAGTTCATGGGATCGCTTCATGTATGCAGTTGCACACACGTACATACAAAACTACAACGCATTTACATACATTTGCTGTGAAACTTTCCACTTGTACTCGTAACTGCTCATAAATAATGTTATAATTATTATATTTATGAAAGCTCTGCCCGGTTTGTAAATATATAGAGTAAACAATACATCTTCTAGTTGTACAATTGTCCACTCGTATCTTATCTTATGTACTTTATTAGTTAAACAACTTGTTGGTATGTCTCTGGAAGCTTCACCGCTCTTGGTGGGTAGGAAAACCTTAATAACAGGTACTCTACTGTCGAGTAGTATGTAACCATTGCCGTGTTTGTTAAGTGGATGGAGAGGACTTTTGAGGCTAAATAGCTGTCTCGGCGAAATGAGCACAACGTATTAAGGAATTAAATATAACTTTGCCTTCCTTGTATATACTTTTTAGTTTATTTAATGTAAGTTCGTAAAAACTTATATAAATTTAGGTTAAACAGTGATCATCGCGCGTATTGCGTATAACACTAGGATATGAGTAGGAGTCAGTCTAAAACTAGACGCTGTAAACTAGGCTTCGCAGTCTTTTAAAATAACTAAATTAGTGCCTTTTTGATGTGTAAATAGATTGATACTGGCTGTAAGTGTAGAACTATTGTTAGAGCGGGTAATTAAAAATATGAACTGCATTGCTAGTTTTGTACTGGTCGTGTAACTGTATTTGTACTAGAATGTTCATCGCTACACGAATAGGAGGGCGTATCGAATAAAAATTGCCATCCGTATTTCAAATAATACTTTTTCTTTTGTTGGTTTGATATGAATAGATCTCAAATTGTATTTTCATATAGACTGGGTAAAATTTAATGTACATATGAGTTACTTACGTTCACATACGTTTGAGTATTTAGTTAGACGTAAATGCTAGCGCCTACTAATAGCACACTTGTACAAGTTGTTGAGCTTAGGACTCACATACATACAAACGGGTAGATTGATCTTATAATGGTTCCTTTGTAGTACTATGGAAAGTTGATATTTGTGAATAAAACGCTGAAATACGTGATTTTTAGCTTATATTGAGATTGTTTGAAGTAAGTAAGCTACTCGTAGTAGCTCGAGATAAGTCCGAATGTAGTTGATATCATTTGATATATATTTTAACTTATACGGTTATACTGTACATTGGTTATAATACATGATTAATTGCTCGAAAATAACTGTAATCAAATATAAATTGGTAATAAACATTAGTTTTCCTATAATATTACCTATCGGTAAACCCTACGGGTATAATTCTATTATATTCAATACTAGTATTAAAAAAAAACATTATTTGAAGGGCCACACTTTCATATTATACTATAGTAACTGGGCTCCCGGTTTCACCCACGTGGTGATGGATGATGATGATGATGTATCAAAGTATATACCCTGTGTTCATCTGGATAATGTAGTGTTCTAATGGTGAAAGAATTTTTCAAATTGGTCCAGTAGTTTCGGAGCCTACTCAATATATGTATAGAAAAATGTATCTGGACCATGAGGTTTTTCTACAATAACGACTAATAATGTTTGTAATAACAGTGAGGTTGTCCGTCGACGTCTCGGTCGGTATGTGTACCGACACAGCCTCCAGACGAACTATCGTGACCACTGCGTAACTCGGTTAGTAGCGGTTATGACTTCGATACGAAAGTTCCCAGGTTCGAGCTCTAGTGGAGGCAAATATTTGTGTGTTATTGTGTGTCTCTATGCCTCACGTGACATAAGATATCCTAGCGCGGGGTATGAGTGTGAACTCACACTCCGACTCTGGAATTACAAGGTGGGGGACGTAGATAGCGCTGGGTGTACACTCACCATTCTGTACGTAGTACCATATATATTATCTACATATACAATACAACATACATAGTGTACACCTGTAATTGGTTATTTACAAGCGGAGGGAGGCAGAAAGGTTGTCTGGTCATACCTGTTTTTATTCATCTGTCCGATTATCATAACATGTGATATGCTACTGGCACCAGGTGGTAGGACCTTTTTAGGAAGTGGCAGTTTACGCGGGTACATAGTCAGGCGTCATGCTTACAATGTAGGTAACACTTTAATACGGAAATAGGGAACATCCACTGACTATGATAATTAGAAAATTGAATGAATATCATCCATTTATATATTATATTTATACCACATGTATGTTGTACTATATGAAAATTTTGTGTTTGAGTCTGTGTGTACTACTTCTACATATGGTAAGTGAAATTATGAATAGATATAGTTTATATCCGGGTTTACTAAAACCATCGATCCGAATACGTCCATGCAAGCGGATCGGCAAGTAAAAAGTAAATTATACCTAGTTGGATTGGACGAGGAGTATTTAATTTATTAGAATGATTTCAAAGTACTGAACAAACACTAGAATGTAATTACACTGTAATTATTTATTTTTAATTGACTGATGAAGGAGCGGATTTACTACAAATAATGATTAGAGAGCTGGCAGGCGCAATTTCGATACGATTTAGTTGTTACTAAACAGACATTATTAATAGTGAGAAATGTACCACAAATACAATAAGGATGCGTGGTCAAAAATTGGCAGCACTTCGGAGATGTTACAAATGGTGATGCTATGATTTGCTCATGTCAGTCTCTGGTACTGATGCTCAGAGTCCTTACAAAACACTAAGAAAATCGTAGAGGTGTTTACGTGTACGATTCTACGATTTTGCTTAACCAAGATAAAGCCCTATGATATCACAAAAGTCAATTATTTTAATATGTTTTGCCTGCGGCGGTGATGTGATTTTTTGTATTTATGTTCTTTTTGTCCAGTTTTGTCCAGTCCAAGACAAGAGTCTTCGACCAATGTGTGTTACCAGTGATGACTTATGGCACTGAAACGTGGTCTCTTACTATGGGCCTCATAGAAAAGCTCAAAGTCGCACAACCAGCTATAGAGAGGGCTAAGCTCGGGGTTTCTCTACGTGATCGAATCAGAAATGAGGAGATCCGTAGAAGAACGAAAGTCACCGACATAGCCCAGAAGATTAGCCAGTTGAAGTGGCAGTGGGCAGGGCACATAGCACGCAGAACAGATGGCCGATGGGGCCGAAAGGTTCTGGAGTGGAGACCACGGACCGGCAAGCGCAGCGTAGGTCGTCCACCGACACGGTGGACAGACGACCTGAGGAAGGTCGCAGGACGACGTTGGATGCAGGCCGCTTCCAACCGGTCTTTTTGGAAAATCATGGGGGAGGGCTATGTTCAGCAGTGGACGTCCTACGGCTGAGATGATGATGATGATGTCCAGTTCAGTTAAAACTAGTTCACAAACCACTAAAATATACTCGTAAACAATAACAACAATGATCGCATTCGCTACCCGCACAAGTCGCGGGAAACCTCAATGTCATAAATTTCAAAACATTGTACAACTCGAGATCTGTGACCAAAATGTCTGCCAATCTTTGGGAGGCATAATGAATCGAATGGAAGCTACTCGAACCACGAGCAAATTACTTACTGGTTTTGTGCATTTTTAAACTACGTACCGCCCGGTGATAACGCAATACCCTGGATGAAGAAGAAGAAGATCTTATTGATTTCGACCATCAGCCCTAACATTCACTAATTTCAAAATCACAGATTATTTTTTCACGTAATCGAACGATGAAAATCGGACTACTCCGTATAAAGTAATGCGTAATTTAACAATAAAAAAAATACCCGTCGACTTGGACCTCTTCCTTTTGGAAATAGGTTGAAAATCAGAACTTATTTTTACAAACTAAAATCATTAAACATCTAACGCAAGAAATAGCGACGTCAAGCGACTGGCCCAAATGTTGTCTTCATCTAAACTTGAACCCCTATCAACTCGTGTGATTTACTCAAAATCCTGGCAAGCGTGCGTTCTGAACCCATGGCGTCAGTACATGGTTGGTTTAACATGAATGTTGTTACAATAAGGAAAGTGTTAAATTGAAGCACAAATACAATACGTGCAGATAAGTTAAAGTGTACATTGGTCGAGGGAAAGGGTGACATCATCAGTATTTATCAGAACAGTCAACAGGTCACCGGCGTGATTGTGAACTCGTGTGGCAGTAAATTACTGTTGATTGTGCTCACTCAATCAAACCTAACTACAGTGTTGTCGGACACATAAACTGCATCGGAGGCACGTAGTTTATTACTTTATTGATAATGTCTCCGACAGTATTGTATGTGCATTTATCAGGCCAATGCGACGCTGGGCAATGGCCGCGAAATTTTCCACACCACTTAGACGATATCATACCTAAAGGTTTGGTCAAGCTGTTTTGAATGTTGAGTCAATTTTGTGATGGCCGGCAATAATAAGGATCTTTTCAGTCAGTTATCGGTTAAAGTGACCTGACTAAAAACACAACTTTATGCATTTAGAAGAAGGTAATTTCTTTCCTGATTTTGAATTAATTGATTAATTTTGAAAAATCTTAGTCACAATTACATCAAAACTAGTCACAATTATATAAAAAAATTAGAATATGTTATACTTATGTGAAATTGTGTGAATTGCACTTTCTTCACGCAGTAAGGGCAAAATGAGGTATTGTTTTGCATGCAAATAAAAGTATGGGATGCCTATAACAGGGTGTTTTTATTATATATTTTTTAAAGCACTAACGCTTGATTACCGTGGACAACATTTACAGTTTCAGAGAGAAAAATATACATCCTCGGTTGGGTTTCGAACCCGCATTACCTGACAATTTCCACACGACTGTGGAGAATGTCAGGTAATTGGCTTAAAATAATAGAGAATTAAAATTACATTCACACATCTGACGGCAAGATTCGGTGGCCTAGTGGTCATGACGTCTGACACGTATTTTCGGAAGTCGCACGTTCGAATCGCGTCCAAGGATGCGATTTTACCCTCTAAAATTGCAACACCGTGGTTCTCGACAACTTTTTATATGTTATATGATAAAGTGTAGCCTAGCCGATGTGCATATCCTGAGTGCATACTATTTCGCTCTACATTTTATTGAAATCCATTTCGCCTAATTTAGCAAGCAAAATCCAGACATATAAACTTTCACATATTAGTAGTATAATATAAGGTAGGATTGTTAGTACATTAGATATTAAAAATGCTTCAAAATTCCCAATACATGAGACCAGTTGTCATTTTAGCTTTCGCATTTCCATCGTAAAAAACGATAACAATTACAAAAAATAAAAATTCGTGGCCAAACGTAGACCTACTTTTTTAGAATTTGCAACAGTTTTAATAACCAATACTCTCTATATACCGATCTGTTTACTGCGAGGCTAAATTATTTCAAAAGGGATGCTTGTTCAACTTTCTTCAGTAAGTGAGTGATTTTGGAATAATCCTTCTGGTTTATGTTGTTATTTATTATGTCTAATATCGATTGCGGATAGTTGGTAGGTATTTAATTTCTTGCTCAATTAAAAGACATAATAAATCTAAATTATTATTATAACACACAAAATAATAAATTAAAATAAAATAAACATCAAGCAGGCTGCGTCCATGTTCGAGTCAGGCATTACCTAAGGACAAATACACAACACTTATATGACAATTGTAATCGATGGCTCCGTTAATTCAGTATATAGTGTTCCGTATAGCAGCATTCGAATCAAGGGGTCGCCGGTTCGATCCTCGACTGAGGCAAAAAGTCTTTGATTGTCAGGTCTGAAAAGTTGTTATGTGTTATTGAGTGTGTCCATGAGTGTAAAAAACTATACAGGTAAACTTTTGGTGTTATACGATTTTGAAAGCACACACACATTTTTTTTAGCGATACCAAACATTGCAATTAAAAAACATCTTCGGACAGGATTCGAACCCGCGCCTTTCGACAATCCGTGTCAGACACCGTGAACACTAGGCGATACGAAATTTAAGTACGAAATACTACTTTAAAAAACCTTCTAACCGTTGGATAATGCTGTCAAGCAATTTAATAGATGTCGCTCCGTCCCCTTACTTAGTGTGGTAAAATGTGATGCTCGGACGTCGAGCCTCGTTGGCTTAGTGGTCATGGCGCCTGACACGGATTGTCGGAAGACACGATGCCGCCCGAGGGTTTAAATGTTTCTCTCTAAAATTACAATGTTATATAGGTACATTATATAGTGTGGGGTATGGAAGTAGGGAACCCTCAGTGTAAGGGCCAGAATCACACTTGTCCGGTAATAAGCAGCGTGTAACCAACAAGGGTCTCAATTTGAGAGGCACGTGTATGGATGGCGAGCTCTATCTACCTTTACCAGGTCGATACGATGCTGTGCGATGACCGCCAGTTTCTCCACGAGGGTCTTCAGCCGTTCGTGCACCGCGTGGCTGAGTAGGGCCGCCACTTCCGCCGACGGTTCCTCCAGCCCGTGCTTGGCGGAGACGGCCTTCGCGCGCGCTTGTAGCGCTCCGCTCGGCACCAGGTACTCGTCTTTGCAAGACCTGCATGGATATAATTACGCTTTATTTTCTGTCACAGTACAAATATACTATCGCACAGACGATGTTATTTGTGAGCTATTTTATTCAGCACCTAAAATATCTATAACATGTCAAACTGTAGGAAAATCGGTTCTGTTGTTATGATGCTGTAGCGTGACATCCGCATATTTATTTATTTTGTTTATTCATATTTTGTTTCAACGGACTCAAAGAGTATAGATCGTAATCCACCACGTGGGCTTAGTGCGGTAAGCCGCCCAAGACAGGACCCGAACCGACGGTTTACATGGCTTACAAAGCACGGAAGCAGTCAGTCCAAAATATCAATAGAGGTCACCTTCACTGCTCCACCCACTAAACCTAACTTATCCATCCTTGATAACTTCCAAACAACTTTATTTATTCATAAAGAATATGATTTACATATTTTTTTATCCATACCAAGCTACCTGGTAAATATCGCTTTCAGTGATGTGACCACCTAATGTACGACCACATATTTGTTTTTATAGATATTTTATCTTCAGTGTTAATAAATAATAGGTATATGAAAAGTATCGCGGCTAAGTAGTTCGTCCACGGAATTGCCTCAATGCCTGTTTATGCCGCCGGCGCCTGAGAGTTTGCAACCAGTTCTTGGACGTCTTTCAAAGCTTTGGCTGGTGATATTGCAACATCGTTAAGGGCAGCTTACTATGTAAGACTTAACAACCAATGTCACATCTGAGCAATAATTAAGGGAACACTTTACGAGCAGAAGACTTTAAATATGCTCATACTTAAAGTGGGATAGCAATAGCAGTGTTGAAATACCGCGCGCCGGTTTTGATCTGTGTATGATCTCGGCGTCTACAGTGTTATTTTTGTTGTGAACTCACTCTGTGGTTAATTTTTATGGAATTTACATGTGGTCACGTTTAATTTGTGGTAATAACTATATGTCGACACACGCGGAATGACAGACAAATTATTTTGCTGTACTTCATGACGGATCGCACACGTACTTCACACAGATCAAACCGCTGGACAAACGCCAAACCCAACCTCGGATTTGAGCTTTCATTTCAGCTCAAGTTTCAAAAGCTGTCACAAAACCCTAACGGTGTGTTCCGCGACTTGTCCTTAAGAGGCAGACGCTTTTCTAGATCTAGCTAGTGTAATACCACCTCCGACCGCATCATCACTGACCATTACGTAAGTTATTAGTCAAACACTAGTCTATCAATAATAATAATAAATATGCACCTAAATATGCATAAAACGCACCTAATCTGTGTGCCGATCATCTCAGTGGAGCCGAGGATCCTCTGGGTCTCCTCCGCGAGGTTCACACCTCCCATAGCAGCCACGTCATTGATATCGTCGTCACCGGCCATCTTGTCGTCCGAGTACTGCTGCGACGCGAACTGGCCCGAGCTCTTCCGCTCTTTGTCCTTGAGCAACGATTTCCCGGGGGTAAGGACGGTGGATAGAGCGGCTGAGGAAGGCCCGGCGCCGCCAGAGCGCTGCAAGTTCCCCTTGTTAGCCAAGCCCTTTCCACCGCCGCCCTTGCTCACGTTGATCTTCGTGTGGACGGGAATGTTCTGAAGTACGGAGATCGTACTGCCCTTCGCCGCTGGTTTCTACAACAATAGGGCAGTAGAGACAGTCAAAAATAACTTACAATGTAATGTTTACTTAATAGTTACTTAATTTGGATTAATTTATAGTTGGAGCAAATTACTCAATGAATAAAAAAAATGTAATATGCATTGGATTAACTGTATTTTGAATAAACAAAATGTGTACAAAAGTTTCTAAAAGTCGCGTGACCACAAACGGAAGTAGCTGCGGAAATTACGAGTATGTCATCATGGCAAGAACATGATAGTGTCGTTGCCTTATCAACAGATTGAGAATCCAGCAAGTGAAGAAAACGTCTAATGTTATTGCTTTAAAACTAAATACATACAAGGTCAAAGGACAAACTGTAAATCCATAAGCACGGTTATAACCGCAACCGCAAATAATAAGTTTGTTATACATTTATTATGTTAATTAAATATCTAAGTTTATAATAATATTCCATTATTTTTTTTCTTTTTACGAATGAAAAAGGATCTTGACAGACAGACAGACAGACAGACAAACAGACGGACAACAAAGTGAACCGATTTCTATGTTTTGTTATTTTGGACCTGCAAATCATCAAAATCGGTTCACTTTGTTGTGTATGTGTACGTGTCACGAATTTTAGAACTTTATTTCTAAATATTTCAGTAATCTCTGATACGAAACCTATTGTGATTTTTTTTCGATACTTATTTATATATAATATTAAAAAGCTAGACGGGCAAGTGCTAATGATGGTAAGCACCTTTTGGCAGTTGCAGGGCCACCCAGAGGTTTGAACTGAAGTTTTAAGTGGCGTTGCAGTGCGCGTTTCACAAATAGACCTTACTTTAGAGTTGCATTCGTCCAGTAATGTCACTTGCTGCCGCGCCATTCGCACTCTTACACAGTAATGCGCGTACGGTTCCTTCGTGGTAGAATATCTGGCATTGCGGTGGTGCCGACCAAGACGGCGTCTTGCACAGGAGTGCTACCTCCTAGTAAGTCAGGTTCCTCGACTCTTACGATTAGAATCCCGACGGCGCGGCGGAAGGAAAACTCTTATAATCTGTAATCACGGCTATTTTAATAAGAGTAGATACAATAATTAAGAACCCAATTAAGAAATAAGTCTTAGTTAGTTTGCTCCGGCGCTATTAGATTAGGCGCATTCGGTACCTGATTTTGAAGAGGAATTTCGAATATGTGCATAATTGGTCAAGTGGTTGCCGAGATAATAGGCTGTGAAGTTCAAAACTGGACGGTTGTGGTAATATTCGGCTAAAACATTTGGTAACAACACTATTGGTCAAGGTCTTGCCAAAATAAATACTTGTTGTTTTTATGTTCGATGACCTGCAAATAATTTGGATAGCAAATGGTATTTAGATAGTGATCAAACTACGAAAACTTGCAGCTGATGAGGACTATGCTAGCGAGGTCTATACTGTTCGCAGAACTACAAGTAACTATTTGGCCGACTTTCGCGTCCAAACAGGTGACCAGTTTCATACTGGCATTGTTACAGCTTCAGACATCGCTAGACAGTCCGATAAAAGTGTGTATGCCTAATATAAATCAAATACAGAAATATACAGTTAACTCGACTATAACAAATACTCTAGAATAAAAATATTCGCGCATTTAAAATTAGGTAGCTGTAGAGAAGCCAACTGTACTGCAATATTTATTCAAAATTACTATGTAAGGCGGACGAATCCTTGCCTCATGCATTTCACATGTTATTGATGTGCGAATGCATCTACTTTGCCGTGGATACCGTTATGTATTATTATTTCAACGATCTGAATAAGCTAGATTATTTCATGATGTTCAAACTGAGAGACAAAACATCATATATACAGTTTTTTTGTTTCTTCTATCGTCAAATTACTACTGTATTCCTGTGTAGACCGTGTTTTTCAGTGGTAGTTACCGCGCTGTAACCCCAAAGCCGATTGGGCCGGCACGACCGGGGAAGTACCACACTCCCACACAACACCGACGTGAAGTAACATACCTTGCTATTGCGTTTCAGTCGGTCTGTGGGAGGTTTTAGAAAATAATAACGCCTGTGTTGTTGTTACTCGACTACGACGTTGGCTTACTGAGCACTAGTTCTATAGCTATGCCGAGTTTCTTAACCTACCTACTATAACGTAGTGTTGCCATTTATTGTTTTTATATTTTGTTGACTCCCCTTGGGTATGAATTATTTAATTAATCGTTTTTACCATGTTTTTGTTTATTGAATTATAATCACGATGTATAATTTGACATTACTTTATATAAATGTGTGTTATGTTATAATTACTAATGTATTACGATATGTATATATACGCTATTTGTATGTCTGCACGTGCAATGTGCACCCGCAAATGGCATGCACATGATTATTTGATTGTAATGATTTTGAACTTTGACGTGTAAATTGGCTTTATTAATAAATTGATTATGATTATGATTATTGGTCTTACTTCCTTTTGAGTAATGTATAACACATATTTTTGGCATATGGCTAAGAATTATCTAGATTGAGTGCTCAAGGCAAAACTTGAACAAAAATATGGCAACGATAGATTTGAGAAATCATTGCCATTCAACGTCGCAATGTTGCCACGGGCACTGTTGCGAGCTGGCGCACTATGAATGTAAACATATCATAACGTACATTGCAATTCTAGACGAAAAATACACATCCTCGGAAGCGATTCGAACCCGCGTCTTCCGGCACTCCGTATCGCACGCCATGACCATCGAGCCCTCGAGGCTTACCGTCCAGGCATCGAATTTTATATCTCTACTTGACGTTAACCGTCGTTTGGGGACGGCGAACCTAGGTAACCTAGTAGTGGTCACGGCGTCTGACATGGATTGTTGGAAGACGCAGGTTCGAATCTTGTCCGGGGATGTGTATTTATCTCACTAAAATTGGAATGTTTGGTCTCGCTAAGCAGGCGTTATTGAAAAAATATCATATCGTAATTTTTTTATCTATTTTTGGTCAAATATGTACCTACTCGTTTTTTTATTAAATTGATTTTATACATTTTATTGAATTTTTTAGAGCACTAACGCCTTGTTGATACTCATATCATGTCAATAACATTTGTTTACTGAGGTCACCCCGAGATATTGTTTTTTTAATATCGTTCGCCCGTAACGTAACGTAACGTTCACGTGAAACAATACAAACTGTCATGTATCTAGGGCACACTGTGACACAGATACACTCACAGTTTGTACGGGGAAACGTGACACGTTGACGCTTACGATACGTATACCTACTTTTCGCAGATTGTTTGTGGTACGGGCTGCGGCCCCTGAAGGCGCTTTCCGCTCGATGTACGCTCGGTGTAAGTTGAATGTTATCTATAATGTACTTACTGTCTCCTGCGCGCTATCTTTAATATTAAGTGCCTTTGTGTGTTTATTTGAATAGACATCATTGTTGCGTTCATATCTGTCTGCCCGATAACGGGTGAACTATTACTTTGAAAGCAATTGTTTATGTCTTTGTTGACTAGTGGAAGAATAATTTTGAATAGTAGCAAAATGTATGTCGTAAGATGTCAGCAGTAAGCTATATTTTCAACCGACTTCTCAAGAGAACCTCTTCCTTTTGTTTTGGGAGTCGGACGACTTGTCGACGAGTATATTCTTTTATGTATGATAACGGATCACTTTTTACAGAGAAGTCCGATTTTTTACCGATTTCCAAAAAGGAGGAGGTACTCAATCCGACAATATTTTTTTAAAGTTTGTTACCCTCATAACTTTCGAATGGTTGAACCGATTCCCAATTTTTTTTGTTTGAAAGCTGGTGCTTCCCCCCATGTAAATTTTATCATTAAATTCGGTTCAGTAGTTTTAAGTTACACTCCAATAACAGATTTTTACCAAAGTAATAGAATGGAAGTTGGTATTAAATGTTTTCAAGTTGCACTTGTGATAATTATTTTTTGTTTGGTAAAGTATACGTTTGAGGTAGTCCCGTTTAAATTTTATCAAGTTCGGTTCAGCAGATTATGAGTTACAATCCAATAACTGAAAAATGTTTCGCCTATCTTGATGATATCGTAATTGGCGGTGAATGACAATCGATCCCGTAAGTAGCAAGGGTCACTAAAAAGGTTCTTTCACACTTTTTAGTATTGAAGTCGGTTCAACTTTTTGGTATTTTTTTATGTACACCGTAGTTGTTAGTATCAAATTAACATTAGTGCTCAAAAACGGCTGACTATTGCTCAGCTACGAGGATAGACACAGATAAAATATCGCAGAATATAGGTACACTAGACCAGCCATTACATTCCAAGTGGGATTCAAGTCTGTAACTGTTATCAGTTACCTATTACTTACAGCTAACATTTCTTCTTCACTTCATTTGATTCTTCATTTGACTGCGTCCGACATGATATACTTGTCAGAGAATTACGAGTACAACACTACGGCATTAGGAACATGGCTATATATACCTTTTGACTTCATATTTAAATGATAGAATTGATATTACAATTTGTAAGATTTCATTTCATTTCACTTATAGCTTTGGTTGAGTAACTGCATGGATACTTAAATATTTTGGACATCGAGTCATATTTATCTGACAGGATGCAAAAGGTTGGCATAAATGGTGTAACATCTTCAGGATCTATAATTAAAATGGGTGTTCCACAAGGGTCCATTTTAGGGCCTTTTTTGTTCTTAGTTTACATTAACGACTTGCCACTTATGGCCAAGGATCTTTGTGATATTGTTTTATTTGCGGATGACACATCTCTGATTTTTAAAGTAGATAGGAAAGATAGCACACTAATTCAAGTAAACAACGCTCTATCTAGTATATCTAAATGGTTCTCAACTAATAATTTACTTCTGAATTAAAAAAAGACAAAATGTTTGAAGTTTTCTTTGCCTAATGTTCCATATTTGGAGTCCAACGTTACGCTTGATGGAGTTAAACTCGTAATGGACAAGGAAACAGTCTTCCTAGGCATTAAAATTGACGCAAAATTACAATGGGGTCCTCATATAAATGCCCTGTCTGGGAGACTCAGTTCTGCTGCATATGCAGTACGTAAAATAAGAGAGCTAACAGATGCTTCTACGGCGCGGTTAGTATATTTTGCATATTTCCACAGCGTAATGTCATATGGGATATTGCTATGGGGTTCAGCGGCTGATATAGAGACCATATTTATCCTTCAGAAACGTGCTATTAGAGCTATATACGAAATGGGTCCCCGTGAATCTTTGAGAGATTTATTTAAAGTAATCAATATATTAACGTTGCCTTCCTTATATGTATTTGAAAATATAATGTATGTTTGTAAAAATTTACATAAATATAAGTTAAATAGTGATCACCACAATTTTAACACCAGAAATACAAATAGGATAGCTGTAACTAGTTTTAGACTTGCGAAGACTAATAAGTCATTCCTAGGAAATTGTATGCGTTTTTACAATAAAATCCCAAAGCACATAACTGAGCTCACAGAGGGCAAATTCAAGTTGCCTGTAAAAAACGTTTTAATAAAAAAAGCTTACTATAAAGTTCGACATTATATAGAAGATAAAGATGCTTGGAATACTCCACTTCTGGCAAGCTGTCTCTCTGCCACCCATAAAATGTAATATTTGTAGTACCTAAGTAGAAACATTGTAAACATCTATATAAAAAGAATGGCCCCGAGTTTCTTGCCGCTTCTTCTCGGTGGGTTCTATATATTTTGGAACGCGGTGGTAGAGTCTTTAAAGTACATTATAATGAAAAGTTGACGTTCATAAGTGCGTCTTTGATGCCTAAATTGAATAAATGATTTTGACTTTGACTTTTGACATGTCGCTCGTAGAAACCCTGACAGCCTAGAGAAGTCATAGTGGTTGGCCAGGTCGACGGAAACAGACCATGCGGTTGCTCACCTACCCGATGGTCAGACGCAGTAAAGAAGCTTACCGGCCTGCCTATCACCAAAGCTATTAAGACCGCCGAAGACAGAACTGATGATGATGGTTAAGTTACGTAGAAACAAACCAAGCATGGTTACAATGTTGTATGTGTCATAAAATACATGCGTATTTAGGAAACGTCACTTAGGGCTTCCAATTTCAAATTACTGCACAAGAGTGTAAAAGAAAAAGCGTAGCAAGGATTGTCGGATTCATGAAGGTTTGAGGTACGTTGTTAAGTTTACTGCTACAATTAAACGCTAACCCATATCATATGACCTAGTCATAGAACAGCGAACCTAAGAACCTGTGTGCATTATTACAATGACATAAAGCAATTAGTGTAAAAACTATATTCAAAAAAGTACAGTTCAATACATATCAGATATTATACAAAGGACGAGCCCATTCCACTACAAATATAAACGTAAATAATTCGTAATAGACAGTTTACATTCCACTATCTATTCCGAGATCTTTGCCAGTTTTATTGACGTACAATAATTACTAATAGACATTATCGAACTGCTCCGTAAACGGTTATGCGTGATCATACATACAAAAGTATACGGGTCGACCTGAGAACATCCAACTTTTTTTGGAAGTCGGTTGAAGAGCTTCTGAAGCAGTTTGTCATTTTTCGAATAGGTACACCTATGCAAAAAAATATTGTTTTCATCACACTATTCAAAAAATAGCAATCGGTTTCAGAGAATAGTGGCAAAGGAAATCTAAAAAGGTATGCCTTATTTGCAAAGTTCTGCGGCGTTCTTTAACATAGTTTTTTAACATAGCTTTCATTAACATAGCTTTTTCTATCTCTTTATATATAGCTTTTTTCTCATAATTGGATAAAAAATAGCGTGTTTCACTCGGGGCAAAGATATTTTGTTGTCAGGTGCTTATTGAATTCTTAAAACCTTTAAATTGTTCCGTTTCGCTCTGAATTAAAAACAACGCCCTTACCACCAAATGTTGCTTTGCTGCTTGTAACACAAATTACTAATGTCTTGATTATATTTTAGTAGTGTTGTTTTTTTTAATGTTATTAAAAGGCGGAACAAGCACGAGCCTACCTGGTGTTAGTGGTAACTCTGCCTATAACTGATACCTTTTTTGTTCGTTTGAATACGCTCCGAAACTACTGGACAGCTTTGGAAAATTCTTTCACCATTAGAATCCTACATTATCCCTAATGAACATATGTTATAATTTTGATTCATCATCATCCAAAATCGCGCGGGTGAAACCGCGGAGCGCAGCCAGTTGTTAATATCTATCTACAGTTAAAAACTTAACCAGACCTTTAGCTTTGGCGTAAAAACAATCCTCTATCCATCCAACAAGAAATACTTTCGTATTTGTGTGCGAATGCCTATATATGAGTTATCATGAGACGCAGCACACAACGATTGCGCTGGTTTGGTGACAGTGTCCTAATTGTCCAATGTTCGTTGATTGCACGTTGTAAGGCATCGTGCGGCATGGACCTTCAGCAGATTGATAATGCAACTGGGACGCAGCAGCGGTGCGCACGCGGCCTTACACTCATCAACTCGTATTACGGCACCTAGTACTATCCACTACTAAAAATGTATTTACTTTGAAAGTAGATTCGCTGTTGTTTGCCGTTTCTGACAATAAAATATACTAAACAATATCCTACTAAGGCTACGTTCCGGGAAGCGCCGTCAACGCTCACAACTGTCGCGCCCCGGTTTAGCGTTCCGGTTAGAATGAATGCTTGCAATGTTCAACCCAAGCGGAACGGTTACGCGGTCGCGAAAAGCGCGCCAACTTTTCTGTCAAAATCGATAGAATCCTATACATTTGATGCGTGACAGTGACAGTTCCTAAACGACCGCCAAAACCCACCTACGATCTGCGAGCGTTGTGAGCGTTTTCAGTGACGTCATCGATGACGTATCGAGTTCGCTCACGATGACCGTGGGCTTTTAAGGGAATGGGTGTGCGAACGCCGCGAGTGATTTCGGCGCTTTCCGGAACGTAGCCTAATACATATCTCTTTCATCTGTTATATATAAAATTAGTTTAGCTTGACGAATTTTAATATTATTTTTGTTTTGTAGCTCTATTAAATGAGCGGTAAAGAATAAAAACATCTTCGTTCGTCATCAACGTTTCAACCTTACCATTAAATCTGGTACCACCATGTCAACATAGCAACCTTAAAATATTATTGGATTACGATAGGCGTTTTGATGACGTAATATCAAATATTTCTCGCAATTCGCATACGTTTTCATGACTTTTGACACTAAGTTGTGTTCCAATATCAAATTTTTGAAGATTCGTACTCCCGTATCTTAAAGTAGTCATCTTGCAATGTTACCATTAAATTTGGTTGACCGTTTTGTGTCGGTGGAAGTACGATAGTAAGTATGATTATTCGAAGCTTGTTACAAAACGCTCCTGATTTATGACAGTTTCGTAAAAGGTGGGAAGTAGGTCAGGAAGGTCAGGACCAGTGGCAGTGGTTCAAAAGGCCGGGTTGAGACCAACCGCTCCAACCGGCCAATTCAAACATTTTTTTTCTTCTACCGACTCAAATTAACCTGCTCATTTGGCAGCACTAAGCGCATTAAACAGGTCCTTCATGCGCCTGACCTATGATCGTCGTATCAATAAGTAATAACTCTACAATCACGAACTCACGTCTACTTTAAGACAACTATGGAGAACAAACTGATTACGTTCCGGTAAAAAGCTTATGTTAAACACAAAATCATACAAAACTAAAAATACTCGATACTTACACAAATAACTATGGTTAATAGTATATATATGGTTAAAATACGACGGATATGAACAGTCACTCACCAAAAACTTATATAAACTTAAAAAGTATTAGAAATTTAATAAAAACTTGTAGTAAAAGTTTAGGCATTAATATGAATAAGGTGATGTATTTGAAATATGTATAATTTTAATAAAATTTGCGTGTTAAAAATGTATCTATAACTTTTATTTCATTATTAATTACGTAAGAATAACAAAATACATAATTGTACTTCATATTAATCACTCTAATGTACTATGATTCTATTGTGTTATTTTTGATTCCGGTACCTTCTATTAACAATATTTTGTATTTATTGTGCGTAAACGCCTAAAGAAGTAGTAAGTAGCCTAAACGTACAATTTAGATTCAGAGACAGAGAATCTAAATTGTACGTTATAGGCAATCGCCTGTGGCCAGAGGAGGGATGCCGGCGGAAAGCGACCGGAAACAACGGGATGCGGAAAGATGATGATCTCGGTCCGTAGCCGAGATCAGGAGAAGTCTCTAAAAAAGTGGGAGAATGTTAACTGACGATGATGGCAAATCCTAGGAAACAAACGGGTAAACTAATCTAATCATAAGAAATTATTGTAAATACTATTAGGAAAAATGTTTCTTAAATATACATGTTCTGTAAGATAACAAACCTGGGTTTAGGAAGTAAGATCTCTTAATTGATCGTTTTGCACATTCTATATGTGCGTTCTAATCAGAAGTTCATTATATTCTAATTTTTTTAAATGTATGAACCTTCTACGTTACTAAAAAAAAGTTGAACAAAATCGGTAAAGGCATTCTCAAGTTAAAACGTGATCAGAAGAATAAGGGGGTTCATTTTCATATATAGATAGTTATAGGATATTTCTTCACCGAATAAAGTGAAAGCTGAATATTTACTTTATAAATTCTAGAACTCGTATACAATGGAAACATAATATAACGAAAACGGTTGCGGCTACTTGTTACTAATTAAAGGACAATTTGAATCAATTGAAACATTTGAATCAAGTCGCCTGTTAGTTATCGGCATACCGGGCCGCAACAATCGCGTCGCTACGCACAACTTTACACTAGTGTGCATGCACGAATAACTGTAACGTAACGTGTCGTTCACGTGCAACAGTACACACTGTCATGTATCTAGGGCACACGTGACACAGATACACACACAGTTTGTACGCCGAAGCGAGACGCTTACGATACGAATACTTTTTCGCAAATTGTTTGTGCTACGGCCTCAGCGCAACAGTGCACTGTGCACTCTTCACTTTAGTTCATCCGCTCATAAATGTTGACTTACAGTGTCTGTCAAACATAAATACAGTATCACTGATATAGCTTGCACACCAATGCTTGGAGGCCTGCTCTCAACTACGAACTACGAAGTTTCGTTTGATTTCTACTAACTAAAGTAAAAATACAGTGAAGGGTGATAAAATGTAACGACAGGTTTTTTTCATGGTGATTACTTATATTATTTCTATTTAGGTAGTTCTATTTTCTGAGCGATCTAGTATATAAACAAACAAATTACTTATTTATTAATGTGCAGCAATGCATAAAGTAGGAGTATGTAAGGTCATAACTATATGAAAAAATTGCCATGTGGTATATTTTGTATAGGTATATGTATTAGGTACTATGCAAGTTATATTCTTTATTTAAAACAATCCTAAAACGAATTTAAAAGACAAGTTACGCATCTACGTAAACAAATACAAATTACACATAATCATGTTAAGATTCATATTATATCATCATTACCTAAACATAAATAATATCTATTACGATATTTACGTTTTAAACATGTCATCACCCTCCCCATCTATTTGTGCTCTTTCACTTTCACAGAAGATAACGTGAAATACGTCAAACGCAATTACATAGTTAGTTTTTGGGAGTAGGCCTTCTGAATACTTTGCACTCCAGTGGCACCCAACAAGGATAATTGTTAATGTAGAGTGATTCGTGGTAAATCCATCTTATGTAAATGTTACAGAACAACACTGTGGTGGTATCAACCTTGCACAAAAGAGTAGAAAGGCAAAGATAAGCAAGTTTCTTATATAAAATTCACTTAACCCTTTGCGTCCCAGAGACGTGTATATACGTCAGTTTCATTCACAAATCTTTAGGTTTATTTATCACGGTACAGAAAGGATTAAACCCTACGAAGAAATAAGTCTTAACCCATAGTTTAAACACGGGACTATCTTAAGTCTACGTTTTGTAATAAGGCGGCAAAAGTCTGTCATTAGGTATGACGTCACACTTTCTACGGCAATTGACGAAAAGTTACGTCTCATTACCTTACACACACACCTACACTCGTACGTCACGAACCCATCATCATCATCATCTCACTCGTAGGACATCCACTGCTGAACATATACCTCCCCCACAAATTTCCAAAAGAACTTTTATCAGGTCGTCAGTCCACCTTGTCGGTGGACGACCTACGCTGCGCTTGCTGGTCCGTGGTCTCCACTCCAGAACCTTCCTGCCCCATCGGTCATCTGTTCTGCGTGCTATGTGCCCTGCCCTCTGCCACTTTAACTGGCTAATCTTCTGGACTATGTCGGTGACTTTAGTTCGTCTACGGATCTCCTCATTTCTGATTCGATCACGTAGAGAAACCCCGAGCATATCCCTCTCTATAGCTCGTTGTGCGAGTTTGAGCTTGCTTATGAGTATAGTAAGAGACCACGTTTCAATGCCATATGTAATCACTGGTAACACACATTAGTCAAAGACTCTGGTCTTGAGAAACTGATGTATTTTGACGAAAAGACTTCGCAAAGATTCCGGAACGTTCCTAACGGTAAATAATCAAACATGTTACACGTCAAAACTTGAGGTAAACAAATCTAGAAAAATAAAACTCAACGACAGCCATTGTTGGGGCTTTCAATCAATAAAGTGCGATTTAAGTTTTATTTAAGTACTTTGTTGCGAGACTGAATGCTGCAACACATTTGTGTACTGCTAGTGTTTGCATGTACTTACTTAAATAAATCATTACAGACAGTTGATATCCTAGATTTACATATAGGTTACGTTTCATCCAAGAAAAATGTTTACGTACGATATAAATTCTCAGCACGGCCCGTGATGCGGCATCGGCGCCACGAACTTGGAGTAGTAGGTATGCAAAAGGTTATATACCTCTTTGGAAGTATAACGGGTAGATTACATAAGAATGCGCCGCCTATCAAATGATCATTAAGAACGCAGGCCTGATAGATTCTGTATTCGACTCGAAAGGTTGAAATAAGATATTTTCAGCAGTCTACTGATACTACAGGAGACCATTTAATTAATAGAATTTCAGGGAAACGTTTAATTCAGTAGTAGCGTTTAATTCAGAAGATCAACAGATCAGAACAGATAGAAGAGACAGATAGATATCTCTAGATGAGGCTCGTTACTGGATGGACATGCTAATTGTAATGAGTATGTCATGCGCTTAATATACGGTTATGACTGCAGAATTAGTGTTATGTAGGAACGTGTGAAAAAAGAAAAATATACGATCCCGAAAAATATCTTTGGCTTTCGCAGACCTAGGCTGAACGATTGCAAAATGCAACGCGCTCACCAATACAAAAAAAAGTTGTCTGTGACACGGATGAATAGATCATTGATCTCCTAAGACTATGTTCATAAATTTATGTAACATATCTACAAGAGATCACGGCTTGTGTTTTATTTGATTCTAGATAAATTATAGCACCTACTAATCACGACTAATTGTCTTCCTTGCGTAAACTTTGAGCGCTTTGCTCGAAATCAAGTCCAAAACAATGGTTAAGCAGTTAGCTGACTTCTAATGGCATAACAATGAGTATCAAAGACAATGCGGCATATCCTGAGAGCATAGGACATACCTCGCGCGAGTGCTGCGCCACGGAGACGTTGACTTGTGTGGACGCAGAGAACACAGACGAAAGGTCCACTGGCGGTGGTAGCGACAGAGTCGACTTCAGGTTGCATCTGCCATTCTCCGATAGTTTAAGCATTACAACTGGGTGCGCGATTTTCGATACTGGATCACGTCTGACAGCGAACCTGCCACCTCGTGAAATGATCCCAGTGCACCTTAACGCAGCTCGGGATTAATACGTGAACAGTCTTCGTGACGCACATCGTCAACCTTGCAACGAACAGTAACACAGATCGGCAAATTGTTTATTAATACATATTTTCTTTTCTTTAGCTTTTTACCCGACTACGGCTAATCCCAACAGAATGATTATTTGTTTTACCTGTACGTTTGTATGTTTCTATGACCGCTCGTACCTACTCGACCGATTTTGATAAAATATACTATTGATATTATTACTATTGATATTGGTGTTTGCGACAGTTTATTGAATTATTGGCATTTGACTCTTCAACTGTTAGTCCTTGACGAGTTTAGAGTGATGAGTGCAGCTATTTCTAGCGCCCGCCTGGCTAGCTACCACCGTCCTTAAGTTTGGAAACAATATGTCGCTTAACATCTACCGGTTTATAAGCGGTCCTTGAAAGCTAGTCCCCATCTAGGTCTAATTGTAAATCTAATTGATTACAACTTCGAATGCATTCTCGCTGACCATTAATGTTCCTATATCCAAAAACGGTTCGTTTTGCCTACGAACCACTCGTTACTTTTGATACATTTTGAACGAGAAAAACGTCAAAAAGTAACCAGTCGTAAGCAAAACGATCCGTTTTTTAATACTAGTCCGGCGTTAAAGATAATACACTAGCCTATCGTTATAGTAGTAAATAGTAAGCCATTTTTCAACGTTTTATAGTACTAATAATTTAATAATAATAAACTAGGTTATGTACACGTAGGCTATTGTTTATTTTTATTACGGTGTACGTTAGGGCAGTTCTATTCTATGTTTTGGTATAATACTTATTAATTATGTACAAAGTGATATCATTTTATCACTCCTAAGTTATTTAATTGAAAATATACAGCGCAGTAAACACAAAAGAATACAAGATTTACAAAAAAAATATCGTCCATACAATGTGACTAGTTGTATTTAAGGCTTGCTGCGGAACTGTATTTAGCGCGGTATAGCGTCGCAAAAATATGCAAAATCTGGATGTGGAGCGATCAGCGTCACACCACACGCTCTATTATATAAGATGCTTCATATCCGAACAAATAACGACAATAGATCGATCCAAACACCTACGAGAGAGATATGGATCAGAGACTCAGACTGTCTGCATTGTTTATGTCCTTGGAGGTCGACACACAGAGAAAAGAGGCCAGTACAGTGCCGCATAGAACTTTATCTCCTGGAAAATATGTTAACGTAAACAACAAACCATTATTAACCCTTGAAGTAACGTAAATATAAAAATCCTTTGACACCAAATAGAACAGAAAAAGCGCGCGAAAATTGACTATTTAAAAAATTATCGGACATATAACAGGAGCAAAATCGTAGTAAAACACCTATTTGTTCTATTTTATATCTGTAAACAGCGTAAATTTACACTGGTTACCTAGTACATCTTCCTTTATTCTATAAATATGTTGTTAGCTGTTTCTGTTTACTCAAATTGTATACGTAAAGTCAACCAATAAAACACATAATAACTCAACGCAACAAATAATAACAAATGAAATATATTCTACAAAGACCAATTTTATCTCTCAAGCAGGTGTAATAGGAGTATACATACAATCACAACGGTATAATAGACTTTGAAAACCTATACTACCTATTTTATAAATTGTCCATGATAAATCCACAAATTGTCATACAAATATCATGCTCTAACGCTAGCCAGTTAGAGATCAAAATCGTAGTCCCACTCGTTATCACAACAATATGGCGACTGCTTTATCAAATTATGGGAATAGCTCACAAAAACATTATATACGAGGATTATAAGCTTTTTCATACCACCTGCTCGAAAATGTTCTATTACATGTCACGCAATTTCTGTTAGAGCACGCGTATTGGTGGAAGCTTGTGATGGAAACTATATTAACTACGTTATAAATTATATTTGGAGAAATATACATAAGAAAAACGAGACTTGATCGAGTGACACATTTTTAATAACTTACTTCAGAATCTGACAACATCAACTCAAATTACCTCGAAACCTATTTGCTTATAATAATTTCAGTGGCCAGTTCTAACAATTTCTACGTTAAAGCAAGGCATACGCGGGCTGTAAAGTTGTATGAAACTCCCTGGGGAGTAAAGTGATTTGGATTTAGAACGGTAGTTGTAGGAAAACTCATCGTACGGAGACAGCATACAGAAAAAAAAGAAAAAAGGCGCGATTGTACAATAGGGCCGTGTTGCCTAGTTAGCCAATTTTTGGCTATATAAGTCTATACAACATTTAGGTTTGATTTAGCCAAAAATATAAAATATTATTAGCTAAATTTTTTAGCTACATATTTAGCAACTGTTTCCTACTGACAAGGTTAAGTAAAATTACAGCCAATTAATATGTAACTCATATTATTTTATACACTTGTATACATTTCATAGCACTTGTTTTCACTCACTACCTATATCTGAACGAACGTTATCTACAGAATACATCAATTTATGCAGACGTATGCTTCTTACCAAATACCCATAGAAGTGTTGGATCAAATCGGAAACCATGAAAAATATTCTTTCCTTATTCCTAAAAAATGAGAACCATCAACCTCAATTGAGTACGAGGGCGGCACTGAAAGTTTCGGGAATCAAGGAAGTGACACAACATTTACTATTTAAAAATGTATTTATTGCTTTTGGAAGTATTCTCCGCGAAATTTGACACATTTCCCATACGATGGAACCAATCATTGAAGCAACCATTCCATTCGGAAGTTGGGGTCTCCAAAATGGCCGTTTTGTAGGCGTCCACAGCTTCTTCAGGTGATGAAAATCTCTCTCTGTCCACGCAATTTATTCTTTATTTTAGGGAAAGTATAGAAATCATTAGGGCTTAGGTCGAGGCTGTACGGCAGATGGTCTAATAATTCTATGTTTTCTTGCTCTAAAAACTCTTTTGTTCTGAGCGCGGAGTGAGAACTCGCATTGTCGTGATGGAGGATGATGCGGCGGTTGCAGTTCTCTTTACGGAGTTCAGAAACGACCTTATATATAACGACATTTTTTTTTTGGGGGGGGGGGAATGCTGTGCACTTCCCTTCCGTACGGGGGTGACGGAAGGGGGCGTGTGGGGCTCAGACCCACTAAAACCCCCCCGTGAGCAGTCCTCCGCCAAGGTGGAACGAGACAGGGTCGCGCTGGCAGTCACCAACTCGCCCCAGCGGTAGCCCCGGATTGATCTTAACCGGGCCTCAGCGCCTGTGAAGGGATGACCTTGCTCACCAAGGTCACCACCTAGAGGTGTAGGGCCGTGCAAACCGGCGAAGAGTCCCCCGACTATTCGCCAGTAACCCCACTACGGAGGAGGGAGGAGACGAGCAAACCGTCTCCTCCGTTCCCCCGGTCGTCTGCGCCGGAGCGGGTCAGCTCGAACATCGTTCTCCCTGATCCGCTCCGCGGCCTCCTTCTGCGTCATCACCGCTTCGCAGAAGGTGGCCACCACATGCCACGCTCTCTCGCTGCTGAGCATGGAGATCACCACGCTCGGCAGGGAGAGATCTCCGCCTATTTCCGCCGAAAGCGTGTGCCGCTGCGGGCCCCATGCAGCACACACTTCCAGCGTGTGTTGCGCCGTATCCTCCTGCGCCCCACACTCGTGGCAGGCTGGGGTCGCCTCCCGTCTCGCGATTTGGTGCACGTACTTTCCGAAACATCCATGTCCGGAAAGCACCTGCACCAATCGGAAGGTCAGCGAACCGAATCGCCGCCTCACCCATCTCTGGAGGACTGGGCGGATGGCCTCCACCGTCCACTGCCCAGGGATTGGTGGAGCCAGGTCCTCCGTCCACCGCCGCAACAAGGCAGCCAACTTACAACACAGTGTCACAGGTTTCGCCGCCCTGCGCAGAACCCTGGAGGAGCAACCAAACACGATAGCACTGGTCCAGGAACCATATCTTAATCGTGGAAAGGTGAGTGGTTTCAATGCCTTAAGGGGAAATGTCTTTAATGCCCCCCTGCAAATTAAAACGCGGGCTTTCATCTATGTACCGAATTTATACAAGGCCTCTTTGTTAACACACTTAAGCACTGATGACCTTGCTGTAATCAAGCTGGAAACGGGCCTATATGGACCACTCAGTAGCGTTATCATAGCATCGGCCTATATGGATATAGAAGATGAAGCGCCACCTGCAGCTCTAGAAGAATAAATGCACTTTTGTGCAAAAAATAAACTTGAATGTATCATTGGATGCGATAGCAACGGACACTGTTCTGTCTGGGGAAGCACTGACACAAACGAAAGAGGTAAGGATCTATTGAACTTTATCCTCAAACACAACCTAAAAGTTCTCAACCGAGGCGCAGAACCCACTTTTGTGACGTCTAGGGCAAGGACGATAATCGACATCACACTAGCTACGAGCACAATCACCGAGCTGATCGACGGATGGCACGTAGCAACAAATAAAATCTCTGGCTCTGACCACAGAAGGATTAGGTTCAGCCTACAAACGGGAAAGCACGAACCACGTACATATAGAAATCCTAAAAATACTGACAAGTCCCTCTTCAAGCATACTTTAGAGGAGGCATTGACAACAATACCAAAAATAGAGGCGTCTACACAATTGACTCCGCAAGAAATAGAGAAGAATATTGATCTATTAGTAACCTCTATTAAAGGGAGCTACGAAAAATCAAGTCTTCTGAAAACTGAGCGAAAAATAATTTTGCAAAAAAAAGATAAATGGTGGAACAAAGAACTCGCCAAATTGAGAAAGAACATGCTACACCATTTTAACAGAGCTATGAACACTGATCACAAGCATGATTGGCAGAAATATAGAAAGACAAGACATCGATTCAAAATAGAAACAACTAAGAGTCGGAAAAATACGTGGAAAAAGTACAGTAACTCGATCCAAACGGAAAGCGAAACTGCAAGACTGAGAAAAATCTTATCTAGCAACACGCAGGTAAGGCTTGGAACATTGAAAAAGGCCGATGGAACATACACGGCTTCGGACCAAGAACAATTTGAGCTTCTTCTTCAAACACACTTTCCAGACTGCCACATAGAAGAGAATGGAGACTGGGAAATGGAAGCAATGCACGTGCCTGGTAATGAAGACTGGGCTTTTGCAAATACCATAGTAACGGAAGAAAATGGGCTATAACTTCTATGGGCAGTAAGTACATTCCAGCCATACAAAGCTGCAGGGATTGATGAAATTTTTCCAGCACTACTTCAGTGGAGCCTGCATATGATAAAAGAAAACCTTTTGGCGCTTTTCAGGGCATGTCTAGCATGGAAGTACATACCCAAACCGTGGAGGGAAATTAAAGTAGTCTTTTTACCTAAACCTGGCAAATCAGACTACACAAATCCTAAGTCCTACAGGCCTATAAGCCTGAGCTCCTTTCTCCTAAAAACACTGGAGAGACTTTGTGACAAATACATAAGAAGTGGACCACTGGTGAATAATCCCGTCCACAAAAATCAGCATGCCTACCAAGCAGGTAAATCTACAGAGACTGCACTTCACCATGTGGTTCATAAGATTGAATCCGCAATGGAAAACAAACAATCCTGCCTTGTCACTTTCATTGACATTGAGGGTGCTTTTGATAAAACAACGTTTTCCAGCATCGAGACCGGGCTGGCAAAGCAGGGCGTGGACAGCAAGATGAATATGTGGATTACAAACATGCTCTCAAATAGAGCTGCACATATAGAGACTTCTAATAGGACACGCTGCCTTGTCAAAAAAGGCTGTCCGCAAGGAGGTGTACTGTCACCACTGCTATGGGTAGTAGTGGCTAACGAACTAATCGAGCTCTTAAATAAAGAAGGAATTGTCACAATAGGATACGCAGATGACCTGGCTAACATGACCTCAGGTCTCTTTGAGTCTACCCTCTGCGAAAAAATGCAGAGAGCACTCCGGGTAGTAGAGGCATGGTGTGGACGCCACTGTCTATCTGTCAACCCTCAAAAAACCGAAATGGTACTATTTACACGCAAAACAAAAATAGGAAATCTTAAACTTCCTATCTTGTTTGGACAAAAACTTGATCTAACCAAGGAAGTGAAATACTTAGGCGTTTGGCTCGATAGCAAACTTTTATGGACAAAGCAGCTTGAGCATGTCACCACAAAAGCCACAAACATTTTGATGCAGAGTGCGAGAGCAGTAGGCAAAGACTGGGGTCTCAAACCGAAGCTTTGTCGATGGCTCTATACAGTCATAGTAAGACCAGCTCTTACTTATGGAAGCGTTGTATGGTGGCCCCGAACAACCCTGGTGACCACAATGACTAAACTACAGCAAACTCAGAGACTGGCGTGCTCTCTGATAAGCGGGAGCACTAAAACGACACCATCAGCTGCCTTGGATGTAATCCTTGGCCTGACACCGTTGCATCTACACATACAGCAAGAAGCAATGGCGTCTGCGCTAAGAATAAAATCTACAGATCAATGGAAAGGCACGCAGTCCATCACAAATCACTGTAGAATTTTAGACATGGCGACGAAAATAATCCCGGAGTCACACAGAGGCACCGACAGGATAGCCAAGACGCACCTCACAAATAAGAAGTACGAGCTGACTACCGAGAGCGGTGCCCTGGAGAGTCTAACACCATCCTATCATGTGTACACGGACGGCGCAAAAAACAAAACGGGAACAGGTTGTGGATTCCATTCACCAGAACTTGCAATTTCTAATTCAATAGCCCTGAGCAAAACCACAACGGCATTTCAAGCAGAGGCTATGGCCCTGCTACTTGCTGCTAGGGCAATATTACGCCTGGAATCACAAAGTGAACAGGAAGACAAGCTGCTGGCATTCATCACGGATAGTGCAGCAGTCGTTCACGCACTGAGAAGACCGGTAACAAGATCAAGAGTCCTAACGGAGTGTCATACTGCACTCCAAGGACTTTCAGAGAAGTACAAAATAATTATATCATGGACAATGGGACATGGCCTTTGTGCTGGTAACAAAAGGGCAGACATACTAGCCAAAGAAGGAGCCAAAAAGCAGGGTAGCACTGAGGAAATGGAACTCTGCAGACCCTCAGCAATGGAAGTGCGGAATCTCCTGAGTCGCTACACAGAAAGAAAACACCAAAACTATTGGGATGACAGGAAGGACTGTAAACATGCGAAATCCATGTTTCCAATCCTAAACAAAAATACTACGAATAAATTACTAGGATTACAACGTCAAGACCTTCGCCTAATGGTGGGCATCATCACTGGTCACTGTAATCTAAATTACCAGTTGCACAAGATTGGAGCTACGGACAGCCCACTATGTAGAGGCTGTCTGCTGAAAGACGAGACTGTGGAGCATGTGTTGCTGCACTGCAGGGCTACGGAAGACATTAGAGCAAAAACAGGATTACTGGAGGTCCACTCCAGAACGCAAGATGCATCAGCATCGTCAACGTCTGTTCATACAACACCTCAAACTACACAGGAGCAGTTGTGCCAGCGACCCAAGGCCATACTCCGCTATGTGAAGGAGTTAGGTTGGCTTGAGTAAATGCTGGCAGGGGGGAATGCACAAAACACCCCAAGCGGGACGTCAGTGCAGGCCTCATCGCCCCCAAAACGAATAAGAATAAGAATAAGAAGGCAGCCCGCGCCTGCAACCGCATACGTGTAACCTCCTCCCACACTGGAGCGTCTCCACGGGATCTCCTCGCCGCCACGAAGTGATATACTTCAGCGAGGATCTCCGCTTGGAGCTCCCAGGGGGGATCACTGGCCAGCACGCACGCCGCCGTCCAGGACACCGTCCGGTACCCGCGTATCGCCCTCGTCGCGATGACCCGTTGCGGACGTCGCAGTAGAGTCTTGTTGTCGCGACTAAGGGCGTCCACCCAGACTGGTGCTCCGTAAAGAGCCATACTCCGGATCACTCCGGAGTATAGCCGACGGCAGTTGGCATTCGGGCCACCCACATTGGGCAGCAGCCTACCCAAAGCAGCTGCAGCTCCTACAACTCTTGGGGCCAGTTGTGAAAAATGGCTCCTAAAAGCCCACCGTCCGTCCAGGTTGAGGCCCAGATATTTCATCTGGGCTCCAACCGGGACCAGGACCCCATCCAAAATAACCCGCGTTCCGGAAGGGGGTCCTCCTCGAGGCTCGTGGAAAACAGGGCCTCGGTTTTGGAGAGGGCAACCTCCAGCCCCAGGGTGCGAATGCGATCAATTACGAGGGTTGTACCCACCGTGGCCAACCGCACCGCCTCTCTTTGGTCCCTCCCCCTGACTACGACTAGAGTATCGTCGGCGTAGCACGCGACCCGCATGCTTGCAGGTAGCGTACCACGCAGCACCCAGTCGTAGCCTACGTTCCACAGGAGTGGTCCCAGCACTGACCCCTGTGGAACCCCGCAGGAGACACGACGGCGCCGCAAACCATCGCGCCCTTCCACCAGGACCTCGCGGTTCTGGAGGTAGTCGGCCAACAGCCTCCGCAGATACAAGGGCACTCCATGATAGCGGAGCGCCTCATGTATTGCTCCATGCGGTAGGCTGTTGAACGCGTTGGCTATATCTAGCGAGACAGCCAACGCCTTTTCCCCCGCACTGACCGCATCTTGCGTCCATCCTTTCAGCCAGAGCAGGGCGTCAATTGTGGACCGCCCCGCTCTGAACCCGAACTGGGCCTCTGACAGCCCAGGCCCTGTACCCTCCAGGTGCCGGATGACACGTGACGCTACCACTCTCTCTAGGAGCTTGCCCGTGTCATCCAGCAGTACGATAGGCCTGTACCCGGAGGGTGAGTCAACGGCTCGGCCCTCCTTCCGCAAGAGGCACAGTCGACCGTCCTTCCAAAGTTTCGGAAACTGTCCTGACGTGAGGCACTTGTCGAACAGTTCCCGAAGCTGGCTGCTCAATTCTCCCAAGGCGATCCTAAGGACCCAGTTCAGAAACGACCTGTGGCAAACAAATGCTAGCATACCATTCTGCATTAACCGTTCTTTGTCCCTCAAGAGGAATAGTCGTAATATGGCCGGTTTTGGAGACAAACGTGGCCACATTTATTTTTTTTGCAACACTCCGTGAACGAACAATTTTTGTTGGCTTTAACTCATTTTCGAACACCCAAACTCGTGAGTGGTTTTTTGTTTCGGGTTCGTACGCGTATATCCAGGATTCGTCACCTGATACGATGTTGTATACAGCATTTGAGGATCCTGCGTGGAATCTTTCGAGAGTTCTGACGCACCAAGTAACGCGAGCCGCTTTTTGCTCTTCACAGAGCGAATGTGGTATCCATCGGGAAAACAACTTTTTTACACCTAACTGTTGATGCAAGATTATTTGTATTTGACTCATGCCAATGTCTAAAGTTGCCTGAATTTCGCGGTATGTAACACGTCGATCTTCCTCAATCAGCTTACGCACAGCATAAACGTTTTCTTGGGTGACTGCAGTTTTTGGACGACCTTGACGGGGATCATCACTGAGCTTGACACGTTCACGTTGAAATTCAGCAAACCAGCGATAAATTGTGGTTTTGGATGAGGCTTCATCACCAAATGCAGAAATCATCCGGTCAACACACTGTTTTTGTGTTAAACTACTTCGAAAGTCATAATAAATCATCGCTCTTGAATTTTCTCGAGTCAATTCCATTTTCTCAACGACTAAACAAGTTTGACAAAACCTTGTGACAAGACCGAGAATCTTTTTTTAAATAAATAAATGGTATTCGATTTTTAAAACCAAGGAGTTTTCAGTTAAAAAGATTTTAATATGACAGGAACAGTGGAAATATTCTATTCCCGATACTTTTAGTGCAGCCCTCGTATTATGTTGAATTAATCTTCGATGATTAAACAATTAAACAATAAGTTTTAAAGTGAACTTGAGTTTGTTTTTCACACTCTGGCTACATTTCAGGGTTCGAAATTTTTAACATTATAACCTTTTTAGAAGTGTTTGGCCATGTTAGCCAACCACTTCTAAAAATGGCCAAGTTACGTGCCCTCTAGTGTTTGGTGTTATTTTAACAACTTCCACAAAATTTTATAATTTTGAACGTGGTGCATGTAACTGTACCGAACTATCGGGTGCTCCAAAAGCTACTAAATCGTGGTCTACATGTCGTGAGTACAAATTATAACTTAGTTGACAACCGCGAAAGTCTAAAACATTGTTTTTCATAAAATGTTCCTTCCAAAAATATTACTCTGTCCCTCTATAACGGTACAAATGTGTCCAATATGAATATTAACTATTAATGTATTTTACTTTTAACTGCTGTTTTAAAGCTCTGAGTTTTTATTGTCTGTATTTAGGTATGTAGATGAAATGTAGAGTATGCACCTCGAGGATAAAGCCGCCCGGGCGGCAAGCTGAGACACTGCTTTACTCCCTTGGTGCATAATCTACTATTTCTTAGGTTTTTTACAAGAAATCCAGAAATGGTATGAATATGAAACTAAACATGCTTCAGGACATTGTTACGAAATGTACAAGATTTTATATACTTACAATACTTTCAAACTGGCAATAAAATCATAATGTTTAGGGTAATCAGTTAGAAGTTGATAGTAAACTAAGTAAAGGTGCTTCCTCACAAAGAGATAAGAATATGAGACGCGGGCCCAGTGCGGGCAAGTGGATGGGCTCGACTCTAGAGGCTAGCCCTAATGTCGGAGTTGTCAGAACGCCTTCAACAAGACGAAACAAATGTTGTCCTAAGGAACACCGGGATGGTTTGCGTGCCTTCCAAAGCACGGAAGCACTCACATAAAAATATCGCTAGCGATCACCCATCCAAGAAATGACAAGTGAGACCAACACTAGTAAATTACGTGAGTGTAATATATCGTATCGTATAGTCATATCGTTCGTATTCGTATAGAACAGTCTATTGTCTATCCAGTACAAGTGTGACACAGAGAATCCATGGTTTGTACGACGAATCGCGATGCGTTATCCAATTATTGTTTACGTTTACGATAAAAATACCTACTTTATCGCAAACTATTCTTGCTACGGTCTCTGGTCGGCCTAACCTGATTTATCTATACGAAAGGAATACGCAACCCCGAGCATGAACACGTCAAATCAAATGGTTATAAAAATTATTCGTATGGTTGCGCAAAATGCCTATATATTAAATTAAATATAAAAATATGAAAGGCCGGAAGGTTCTGGAGTGGAGAGGACGGACCGGCAAGCGCAGCGTAGGTCGTCCACCGACACGGTGGGCTGACGACCTGATAAAGGTAGCAGGACGACGGCCGCTTCCAACCGGTCATTTTGGAAATTATGGAGGAGGGTTATGTTTAGCAGTGGACGTCTTCCGGCTGAGATAATGATGATGATGATGATGAGTTCGTACGAGTGTAGGTGTACCAAATAGCCTACTTTGTTTAAAGGCTAAAATAATTTCAAAACTAAAAATTCAAAATACAGAGTACTTATATAGCATCAAAGAACCTGGAAATTATCATCTTCATGAACCTAGTTTAGGATCCTATGGATGAGACTACGGCACCTGCCAATTTCAATCTTATCCTAAATATTAAAGCAGGTGATGACTTGCCACTCACTAAACGGGCCTCCATAAGGGCAGCCAAGTCATAGGCGAGTAAATAGAACATTTTTAATTTAACTGGGTAATAAAGTAATTTTTCTAGCAATTTACAAAAAAGGAGTAGGCAATTGGACTGTATTTTTTATGTTTGATACCTCATTACTTTCGACTGAGTGAACCGATTCTCAATATTCTTTTTTGTTTAAAATCTGGTGCTGGTGTGGTCCCGTTTAAATTTCATCAAATTCGGTCCAGTAGTTTTTGAGATACACTCCAATTACTGAATAGAATGGAAGTCAGTATTAAATAGAGAAGAATCAGAATTAGATATACTAATCAAAGGTCCCAGATATATTATGTTAACGCCTGGAGTAAATAGCATAATGTGTGTAAATAGCATAATGCAAAATCACACAAGGCGCTAAGTGGTGCGAACGCGCTCAACGGACTCTTGTACGCAGCGCACCTCAACTTGAAGGCTCTAATTTATTTATTTATTACAAAAAGTAAACTTACAGCTAGCAGCCAAAACGTTTACAATTTTAAACAAAATATAATATTTTTATATTTTCCAAGGGGGTCCACACGAATGTCGACATTGTGGACCTCGTTGACAAAACATAGTAGATTAGTAGCCAAGGGCTGTAAGGCATCAATAGCAGCCCGAGATATTTACACTTGATGCTTACACCCGAGCTAACTACTCTGCTTAACATCTCGATTGTGAGGTAAATAGAAAAAACCGGCATTACAAAAATAAAATTGATGACTATTATACTCATACGAAGACAAGGCTGAATAGCGAAGCGACCTCTTTTGTCATTGGGCTGAAAGCATGATATCTGTTGCCAGTATGATGGTTAGATGTACGCGACTTTATGAAAGAGTGAAGTGTTTTATTTAAATTACTTACCACCCTAGGGCTTTTTAAGCTTTATTATTACCCTAGAGCGCTAATTGGTCAACTACAAACCCCATTTGTGTTTTTTTAACTACTTACCGCCCTAGGGCTTTTCTAGATACATTATTACCCTAGAGCGCTAATTGGTCACCTACAAGCCCCATTTGGGGGTAATAAGGACCTACTTACCGAATATGAGAGATGTAAATTGACTTTATTGCCCTTGGGCTCATTGCTGGCATATCGGGTGCGCAACCTGCTAGAAAATGCTAGCAGATGGTGCCGGCGACGTTCGCCTATGCGAGTATAGTTTTGCGGTACATAGTAAGTTAACCGAGATAATGCTGAGAGATTATCAACTAAATTGCGCAACAGCATACAGTACTGCATAATCAGTAGAAGCTTGCGCCTGCGCTCTAGAGTAACAAGTCCTACCATACCGGAGACAAACAGGGATGGGAAAAGGTAGGGATAATAACCGTACATCTTCTTGTAGAGGGACCTGGCAAACTTACGTTGAACTCTATCCAACAAGAGAGTGTACTTTTTCCTTTGGGTCCCAAAACGAGTGCAGCAAACTCAAGCACACTACGAACATATGTGTTGTAGAGAAGAATTGGTAATACATGGGTTCTCTAAGACTTACCATCTGAACGTTAGTGGTGGCCATCATGGGCTGCGCTCCGAGCGGCGGAATGTTCGAGAAGGCGATGTGCGGCGCCGGCGGGTTGATCCCTTCGATCACTAGCTCTTTGGTCACCAGCGATTGCCGAAGTAGCGGCAGACTTTTCTGTTAACAATACAAATGTTCTTCTATTTAAGAAGAGATCAGTTTTGTGACAGTGTTATGACAAAGGAGTTAATGAGCTACAGCTTCCGCATGAGTTCGTATTTTCGGTTACCAAAGTAGTGACAGAAATTCTGCTTCCAAGCAAGAAAGCGCCCACTTGCTGTTAAAACAATTGAATGAGTCTTCAGAAGTATTGTTTCTGGGTGCGAGTGCAATGTGGTACAACCATTATAACCTGATGGAATTTACAAATAGTGCTTCGTAAGTTATTACTTCTCGCATATGGCAGATGCGCATTTTATTAACATTACATTTGGAATTTACTGTCTCGCAGGTGCTGTGTGTGCATTCTTATGTGACATTTTTTTTATTGATTATATTTTTTTTAAATTTGGAATATAAAGTACACAATGTATTATTGCAGTTCTTCAAACATATTTATGTACTCGTACTATACTAGCTGCGCTCCGCGGTTGACTATTGTCTATTAATATGACCATCAGGGATAATGTAGGATTCTAAAATTGAAAGTGAAAGAATTTTCCAAATCGGTCCAGTAGTTTCGGAGCCTATTCAAACAAACAAATCTTTCCTCTTTATAATATTAGTATAGACAATCAAATACTCTTGTTAGGGATGGCATTTGTTTTTCATGCGTACAAGTAGCAAGTGGGGCAGGTCGTGCGCCTGATGTTAAACAGTACACTTGCACATGGCAGTCGCAGTGACAGAGGTTACAACTAGTTTTTTGGTGGCGGTTGCTATGGCACAACTGCCAACCACGACAGTATCTTGCACACGGAGTCTACCACGCACATAGTAGTAAGGCCTGGATTAATTTATGAATCCTTCCTTTCCAGTGTACAGAACATGACGTGTGTTCTGAGGGTGAAGAGCAATCGTGTGCATGTGCATACTCTACTCTGTTACTTTTGAAAGAAACTGTATTATGTAAATTTACCGATTGAATAAATGCACAACTTCAGCTGTAAGCTGGAACCGAGCCTTTTGCTCAGGGTACCATTGCAACTGCCAAGAGCACTCGTGCTGCTTACCTTCCTGCGCACAATTTTATACGGCGTGTTACATCATATAATAAAACTTCAAAAGCAGGTGAAGTGATTATACAATGACTCTCTTATCGAAACAATACAGAAAAAAACACGCTGCGCTCAAAATAAATCGCTTTAAGCATTAAATCGCCTTCCAGTACAACACGTTGAAATTATTTCAAACGCTCAGCATAGCAAGATATTTTGAGAAGCCAGACCACATACGTCAGTAGGAGGGACCCTTCTGTAAGTGGTTACACGTGGTCCTCGGTAGTAACAATTGGTAATAAACGTAAGATGCGCTATGTAGCAGAAATGTCCTCCAAACAGTTGTTCGCAAGCATAACCGAGTTAAAGGCCGAAGGACGCCGTAGCGAGAGAACAGAATGGTTAATTGTAACTAGAGAACATTCTCGGTACGACAGGTGTAGTGCAGTTACAAGTAGAACGTTGATGGCATCAACTTTCTACTTGTGTATCGCGACTCCTGGAGGTTTTGATTTGTGGGTCATGATGGAGACCAGCATTGAAACTCTAGGTAAATACTACAACTGTTGTGGGCACGCAAGGTTCTTATCATTAGCGCCATACGACTTGCCAGTCACGTCACTAACTATATATACCGTTTATAAAACCTAGAGCAGTAATATATAAAATAGTCGTGGCTCGCCATAAGATGCTAGCTAATCTAAATGGAACAGAAAAATACGGTCAAGAACCCCATCATGGGAGTAGAATGCTAAAGTCGCGGTGCAGTAGACGAGAGGAATCCTAGTGAAAAGGAGTATTCGCGTAAAATTACAAGGGCAGAAGTTGCGGCGCATGTCGTGATGCAGCCTAATTCGAAATGTGTACACCAATATGTCGCAGAGCAGCACGAGATGAAACCTAACTGAAACCGTATTTTAGTATACTTGCGGCATATTATCAAATGATCCAACCCAGTTCAAAACGAGTAAAAGTCGCGGCGAGACATGAAGGGATGCAAACTGATTCAAAATCAGCGGGATGTGGTCGCCGCGCAGCATAACAAGACGCAAGTAAGCATAAACTTGAGCCTAATTAATTAATTAAAATATATAAAGAAGTTAAAGATTACCTTTAAAAAGCCAATCAAGCATGGCTGAGGGCTCGCATTGAGCAGCCTCTCAAGCCTGTCGCAAAACTCCTCGGGTTCCACTTGGGCATCGATTAGCTCCTGGATGAGGTTCCTCACGTTCAGCTCAACCGAAGGTGGCTCTTTGGAGGACAGATCTAACAGATTGGCCAGGAAGTTGCGGCACTTCTCCTTGGTGTTGTCCGACGGTTTCTGTTATACAACAATTCACAGATGTCAAATTTAGGCATCAATGGCGTTCTTTAGTTAGGGCACATTCCGGCACAGGTATCTATCTTATTTTATCTGCCAATTTATACAGTAGTAGCACGTGCCCACTTCATTCGCATGGATTAACGTTAACATGATATCTCAGGAACGATCCCTTTTGCAGAGTCCCCTTGGGAAGTACCACACCTTTGCCAGTTATTTAACCGTGCAGCAGTAGTGTGCAACTAATGAATTTAATTCAAGTGCAATGTTTCCAACGCAATTACAAGGCAAGAGATTTACCATCTTAAATCTCAGGGTGACGAGCACAGTGCAATCACATACAGGGTTTTGAACTCTTGATTCTGAATGGCGCTGAAGTGCTATTTGCAGTGCTATGCGCAAGTGTGACGCTCGACATCAGGCAAGCGACTTGCTCTGGGCGTCACCGATTGGCTTGAAAAATATATGATTATATTGAGTCAATTGAATGATATAAGGCATGCAAACTGCATGAAATTTGCTTAGTTATGAATTAATCTACTACAAGTATGATTTATGTAGGTACGGTACAGTCAGTGACATACACTACTCCTTCACTTCACTAACATTCACATTGCCATTAGAGCGACGTGTATATGTGTGTTAAACGGGAAGTTGGCACAAATGGAAGTTCCGAAATATCCCATCTTTCAAACCATGACCTCAGGCATCATTCATTATAATAAACTTTATAGACTACCGTCGCGTTCCAAAACATATATAGCCTACCGAGAAGAAGCGGCAAGAAACTCGGGTCATTCTTTTCATATAGATGTTTACAATGTGTCTACTTATGTACTACTATTATTACATTTTATGGGTGGCAGATGACAACTTGCCAGAAGTGGAGTATTCCGCAGGCATTGTCTTCTTTTAATGTTGGACTCTATAATATGCTTCTTTATTAAAACGTTTATGACAGTCAACTTTAATTTTCCCTCTGTCTTTTGTCTTATCATTAGTATTCTTATTCTTATCTTATTAGTATTCGCAAGTCTAAAACTTGCGTTTTGAAAACGTCCGGTGAAACACTTACAACGTAAGTTGGTTGGGGGTTAGCCGGCGGCTGGTAATGCTGTTGCATGGGGGCTGGATGCTGCATGGGGCCTCCACTGGAAGTAGAGGGTTGTCCTCCGGGCGGCGGCATCTGCTGCAGTGGCGCCATGCTCGTCGACACGGTCGGCACGCCGGGGTGCTGCGCCAACAACACACGGCTCAACTCGACGCTTAGTCTATCGGCATTATAGCGGTCAAACATCTGCTTTAGTGCTGCCCACCAGGAAGGAAACGCCGAAAAGGAGGCCGACTCTTGAAAACAGACTACGAAGTTTCGTTTGACGGATTTCACAACACAGTCAAGGGCGATGAAATGTAATGACAGTTGTTAATGATGCTTTAATAATATGAAATCTTAACATAATGTGTAATTTGTACAAATCATTATGTGAAGTAGCTGCGTAAATCATTTTTATTATTATTTTAGTGGATCAATCAGAACATTCTAATAATTAAACACACATATATACAAACATAATTAACCACGAAAAAACCTGTTACATGTATTTCATCACCCTTCACTGCATTTGTGATTTTTCAGTTTCACAGTAGAAATTCGAAACCCGTCAAAGGAAACTTCGTAGTTCGTTTTTGGGAGTATACGTCCAGATGCCCTAAGGTATTGTTACAAACTTTAGTGGTTATACTACATTTGCATACAGCTTACTTTTATATAAGTCACAAAGTCTATCTATGTTTTAACCTCTTACTGCATGAATTCTTTCATTGTGATGAAGAGAATGTATGAAAAAGTATACGCCCTTAAAAGACTGTAAAAAGTCGAAAAAAAAATACTTCAAGGACTTTTGGAAATTTTTCCTAAAACTGTCAATGACAGATATGACATCGTATACAGATCTAGGTTTACAAACGGGTATGCCAAATGTCATGATATGCGTATAAATCAGAAAACAAACCTGTCTGAGTGCAGCAAGAGTCAGGTTAAACATTGTATTCTTCTTGAGCTGATTAAATGAAGATGGAATAAAAAATCGTAATACACTGACATTTATTAATAAGGAACATTATCTGAAATCTAAATTATTGTATGATGCGTTCCAATTATAATGGATAACTATGAAACACGGTATTCCATAAAGTAGTTTCCTTTGTACCCAGTGTTCGCCCACGTGGCGCTCATCTCTCTCTCATCTTGATGGAACCCTGTTCCTTTGAAGATTTATTACTTGTACCGGTTGTATCGGTTTGGATATTTAAAACGTTCGTGATAGTCCTATAAAGGTTTGGGGAAACGAAAAATTAATATGTTTCAAAATTTCCTGAATAATTCTAAAATAAAAAATACCGATTGCTTTGTTACGTCTACTGGGTCCGCTAGTATGTAAGTAAAATCTATGATTATATAAACTACAATCTCGTAACAATACCGTAGAAAGTCGACCGCTGTATAACCGAGTCCGTGCAGCCGTGAGTTACTGCACTTTGCACACCATGCCTTATTCAGTAATCTGTGACCATGCGCACTTTCTCAAGCAGAATGAAACGGAAAGGATCGCAAGACTTGCATGTCAAGCGCGAGCGGTCGACCAACAGGTTATATACACGATATCATCATACGTTACGTCAATACAATCACAGGAGCAGGCTACTAAGCGTTAAGCCACACTCGCGACTCCAAATGCGATGCCCCTTGAAATCTCTACGACCTAAAGTTCAAACCTAACATAGTAAAACTAATGAGTCCACAGGTACTTAGTAATTAGTGTAAATGATTATTATACTGATTAATATCTTACCTCGTTAATTACCTCAGAACATGCACCTTCACCGTTATTGTACATGCATGATCGAGTGAAGACATTGGACAAATGTGCGAGATACTCTTCCAAGTTAGGTTAGTGCGGGTCGGGCGGGAGTGAGTGTGGGTGTAAGAGGGGACTAGGACATAGAAGAGGACAAGAGAGAGGCCAGGTAGGCGAGAGGGAGAGAGACGTGAGTTGGCGGAGGCGGCGGCAGCGGTGCCTACTTACTGCCGGCACGGTCGACAGCCGGATGCCCTGAGAGAGCGGCGCTGCCAGCGTGCTAGGCGCGGAGGCAGGCGCGGGCGCGGGCGCGGGGCCCACCCTCAGCAGCTGGTATTGACCATTCTCAGTCTTTAACAACAAATGACCCTGTTGCCCCGGTTGAAGACTCTGCAGAGTTTGCAGCGTAATCTAAAAATGAACGCCTCGTTTCAATTCTCTCCAAACTCGCTCGCTGAACCAATAAGTATCTACTGACAAAATCGTAAAAATAAGTTTACCGAAAAGCAATCGGAAAATGATCTAAGCAGGTCATTTTTTAATAATGACACAATATGTAACTAAAACTTAATACGTAGAAGTGATGGTGTAAGACCTATTAGGTACTGTGGACTCAAGTAGTGGAGCCAATAGTAGGTCGAGGTTGGCGGGTGTAAGCCAAGCCACTGCTTAATGTCGATCCAGTCCAGCAAACCATACCTAACTACTGATTAAACTTCTTTAATAATGGGAACTGGCTCTAATTACTAACGTCAATTTAAATACTCATCACGAAGAAGTTCAGCGCCAACGAGTTTTACTAATGCTGGAAGCTAAGAACCAAGTGTAGCTTCAATTGCGTAAAACAAATATTGCGTAAAACACTTCAGCAATTCACGCAGGAATAAAAAAAAACGTTTTTTTTAATATCGGCGAGTGATTTTACGAAAGTGTTTGAAATATAATATTTTTAAAATATTTCAGCCGTATTTCCATCCTAAAAAGCAACGTTGTACGAACATTCAATTTAAGAGTCGTAGTACGTACCTATTTACATAAATATATTATCTTTTATAGTAACTTTTCACTTGCAACTCAGATCAAGAACCTTCCTCCTAGAGAGAGAGAGGAGTATACAATGTAAACTAATAAGTGTAGCCGATTTAATCTTCATTCGATGTTTTAATTCGACGAAAAGTAATAAACATGTACCTAACATCAACGCCTAATGATCTAATGCAAATAATTTTCTTCATATGGCTTATAATAACAATGTGACATAGATTTTTGGCTTTACTTTTCTGTAGTAGACAGTAAAATATACTTAAGTTGCTGTCATCGCAAAATAAACAAGAAAGCTGCCATGGCCTAAAAATGATATAATAACACTATTATATCATTTAAAAAGGTGCAAAAGTTCATGATCTAGGGACAATATGAGCTGCAAATGGCATGATAATTAATAGCACATGTATTTTCTGGTATAGCCAGCCTTAGCAGCAATCATAAATAACATTTGGAAAGACATCAAGGCCAACCAGGTCATAGCCTAGCAACAGAGTGAAAATAGAATAGCGACAGTGGTAAGTGCACTCTTGCAGAGGTAGTATGATGTTACAAATATGTACATATAGTCATGCATTATGATGACACTGAAGGTACTTTGGTTTTTAACTAGTTAAATATTGTACACATATAGGTACATATAGAGAGAACATTATTTGAAGCATTTGCTAACATTCATACTAACAAATTCAATAATGTGTCAAATGACACACTCTGTCAACCGGCTCTTGTTTTTCATAAAACTATACTTTTTATTAGACGGCTTGAGTTTTTACATTAACTTATTGTGAGTAGAGAGCGGGCACATCTATGCTATTATGAGAATGAAAACACTCGAGAGACTGGTTTTGTACCTTAGTGATCAGCAGTCTGCTTCAAACAATTTTCAAGTTTATTTGCTGTAGGGAGTAATGCGATATCCAAGTGTACAGATAAGATAATGTGATCATTGCATGTTATATTATGTATTTTATTCCATAGTTTATGCTGTTATGTATAAAGCATGGCTGATTTTTATATATATTTTATTGTTATTATGAGGCCAATATTGGACTGATGGAAAAAACTAAATTAAACTTACATGTTAATTTTTAATGTTTATTTTTAAACGGGATGTTATACTTTTAGCTGCATAATTTTAATAATAAGGGTATCATTGGCTTCCCAAACACAGTTATGTATAAAAATTTATGTCAAATAAACTTACTATTATTTGTATACATAAATACAAATAGGATATATATACTTACATAAAATCGTAGCATAATATTATATGTCTAATATTCTGTTATACCTTTCAAAATTGTAAGCTCTGAATACTGACTAACTGGAAAGATAAAAATATCGAAAAGTGTACAGAAAGAACTCACTCCACAACAACAATAGTGCCCAATTCTGAACTAGGGTGCCACTAGTAAAGAAAAGTGTATTGTGTGTGATCAATCAAAAATGTCCACCGCATTGGTTAGAGTTAGACATAAAGAAGGCAGCCAAACCATGTCCCAAGAACAAATGTGGAGTTAAAGAAGTAAAGCTGTGCACAGCTTCTTACAAGCTGGCCTAATAATTATTGTGTAAGTATACTGTGACAAATTGCAAATGATGGTAGAGAAGCTTGCTGCTAATGAGTCTAGTCCACTCATTCACAACACTTATGTAAATAACTACAACTGTTGTGAATGAAAACTATTCTGCATCCACCATGCTTACCAGCAGGGCATTATGTATCTCAGTTGCCAACAAATGTTCATTGAAATGTTGAAAAATGGCAGCTCTATGTCAGTTTTGACAACTCCAGTAAGCAAAAACGTTAGTAAGTTGATAACTGGAGCTGACAAAAGTGACATAGACCCGCCATTTTTTCCGATTTCAATCAACTTTTGTTAGCATCTGCGATACATAATAGCCCTACAGATCTTACTCCAACTAATTCCCATTTTAACAGTATTTGGATAACTTACTAGGGGGGAAAAAATTCAATGAGGTGGTTAGAAATGTCTTTGAAGACTTCATAGATTCTCATCGCCAGGATTTCTAAAGCAGATGCGACAATGAACTTCTATTGAAATAGAAATATTAAAACAAAAGTAATATATATTCATATCAGTAATTATATATGATTCATTAAAATATTATGTGATTTTTCTATACAAAAAGCAATTTAATACATAAATCCCTAATAATACGAATTGTTGCTACCTCAACAAACATTAAATTTATACACAATGATAGTGCAGATAACATGATGAAATAAATAATATAAAATATATATGATGTTAGTCAGAAGTACCGAAATGACTTTGATATTGTGAGGTTTGTGATATAAACATCAGCTATGACTAGTAGTGACGAGCTAAATACAGGGCTGTGCAGAACATCAAGCTTAAGGTGTGGAGCACACTGCAATCGCAGATGTGATGGCTACTAACAGATAAATGACTACTAGCTGAATATATAATCTTAAATTTAACTTTGAAAAAAACTAACTAGATGAATATATTACAAGTGCTGTTTAGAAAAACAAACTGCTTTAACAACTTGAGCTGTGGTATCTCATGATTCTTTCATAGGTTATCCTTATACTAGCAGATAAAATGTGAAAACTTTGGTGTTGTTTTTACTATTTTATTATGAACGTGAGAGCATGATTGCTTAGAAATATATGTAACCTAATTGAGTATTAAAACTTGCAGCAGAACACATTATACAATTATCAGTTTAGTCCAATCAGTCCAAATCAAAGATGTAATTCCTAAGTGCTTTAGTAACATGAGTAAGTGCTAGTGTTGATGATATGAACAATGTAGACATACAGTCAGGAAAATGAACTTACACCTGGTGCAGCAGCTCTAGTACCAACAACTTGTGGAGATCCAATAACCACCCTCGGGGACACTGTTGCGACAGATTTCTGTGCCCCAACTGGAGGAGCTCCAGGCCTCATATTCAATATCTGAACATTTGGTAGTATACCAGGCTGGCCTCCACCCATGTTCTGAGTTGTTACCACTACATTTTGGCCTCCGGGCTTATTTAGAGTCATCACATTGGGTATAGATCCTGGCATGCTAGAGCTGACAGTCATTGGCACAGACATCATTCCCGGCTGCATGTTGACCTGAGCATTGCTTGTGCCCTGCTTTAGCACTAATTGAGGCTGCATGTTTGAGTAATGGCTAATCCTGTCACTTAATTAACATCTGCCAAAAGCTCCACTTGTATGTAAAATGGCCATAAAGTTTTCAGGATTAATGAATAATTGCTTCAAGTATTGATTCCTGTTTATCCTGTAACAGTAATTTTAGACTTTATACAATACATCAAACAGAAAAAATTAAAAATACAAATTGGAATTGACACAAACTATGTAAACACCTCTTGATATAACTACAAAAGTTAAAATCTAGACCTTTACTTTTGATATGAAAAGATGGAGTAAAGATACTACTACTTAAGAAGTATTGGTGGCTTATTAATCAATGCCAATTGATCTCTCTTATCTATAGAATAGCAATGAGAATACTATGCAAGAGAGAATAGTATATAATTTGTTGATATTGAGTTTCACAGCCTCCAATTAAAAAAAGGAAAGGTGTCAAATTTCCAGAACACACCAGACCACAGAAAGATATTCACCCAATGAATCACAGGTTAAATTAAAATCTGCACTCTAGTCAAGAGGTTTTAATTACATTCTTGTACATAATAGCATCAGGATAGCAATATCGTTTCATATATGTTACTGCTTCAACAATGTAAACAGAACTAATATTTATCTACCTAAAACTGAATTGAGAAGACAACTTGGCCTAGATTGCATAATGTACATTGAATGTACATTAGATTATATTCTAAGTTCTAAGAACAGTTAAAACGACTAGAGCGAGTTCTCTACATATACAATAGAGTCATTTAACAATCAAAAAAAACAAATAATATTGTGAGTCTATGTAGTTCTTGCCATATTAGTATTTCTGTGAAAAGTGCAAGGGCTTGGCGATAACATGTACCTACGTAAATTGTAAGCTACTGGCCACGAACTTTCTATCCACGCAATAATATGTTGTTATATTTTATTAGATGCTCAGATCTTCACAAAATTACCATCCATGACCATGTCATGACAAAGGGTAAGAACACAAGACGTAATAGGTATTTTATGCTGTTTGTAGCTTATTTTCTTGTCCTTGCTGCATGCATTCAGAATACCTTCACTTCGTTATTTTAATTTGCACTAATTTCCAATAATAACGTACATAAACCCATCGCCATCAAATAGAATATAATAATAGAGAATCGCCATCACCAAAGAGAATACCATAGATTAATCAGACTATTAGTGCGTTCGAATCGGCCATTCGTTTGCGTTTTGGCGAAAATAACGCTAAAAACGCTCCCAAGGGGCGTTCGAATTACGAATCTGTGGGTGAAAATGTCGTTCATGCCTCTTTTTGTTCAGCGTTCGGAAAGCTATAAAAGAGGTATTTTGCCACCAAAAAGTGCAATTTTAGACCCACGTCCGAAGCATAGTTGTTTGTGATCGTTTTTTGCCAGCATAATCATGCTATTTTAGGTCTTATGCTTAGTTGAGCGTTCGAATAGGGTGTGGGCAAAAGTGGCAAATACAACGTTTTTGAGCTTTACGAACGCTTTAACAAAAGACCCATTAATGGCAACACAACCAATGCCGTCATTAGCTTTACGACGGCATTGGTGACGAACGCACGCACCTATAAGTGACGTGGAACGTTTTATTTTTTATTTTATTGATATATGAACAATAAACAAGTACATTATACATATTATTTACATCTATGTACAAAATAAAATTATTAATAATGTAGTCTACAACATCATCCACATATTGAAATAAATAAGTGTAAGGCGGTTTAAATGAACAGCAAATAAAATTAAAAACAATTCTATTAGTTTTTCGAAATAACATACATAACAGTATAACTGACAAGCTACAATTATTATTATGTTGACGAGCACAGTGCAAAGTCAACTTTTAGAAGTGAAGGAAAGAGGCCACCTTTTATATTTATTTACGGAACAAGCAAAAATGTCTATACTTTGAAATGATTTATTGTTAGACTCAATTAAGCTATAGTGACGTGGAAGATGAACGCGCCGGTATCGATATCGATAAATAGAGATGTACCTACTGTTTGATATCGAGGTAGCAAGAAGCGTTCCTATTTAATCTATTAAAATATTGTTATGTAAAACAGGGATTATGAAATAAAAAATCAAGTTTAGGATAATTTAATCCATTAATTGAAGAACACATACTTAAATAACAAATATTATAATTTGTTAAGAGTAATTCATGTTGTTTACCTTACATATTGAAAGCACTTATCTTTTGTGAAATGACGATTCAAGACATGCATGATTACAATTTCTAATTAAACAATTTCGTTTTGTCATTTAGGTAAATACCAAACAATAAATTAATATGCATTAATTAAATTAATTACGCACATATTACATTTGATTATGTTTGTACTTGGTTCTGCACTGCACTATATGAATCCTGAAATTGTAACAGCTTGGTCTTCAGATAGTCTATAGTCTCCTATATTTGAGTTTTCCATTGCAAGTCTCATTGGTTGAACATATTTCGTTAAGCCTTGTAGCTTTGACAAAAGTCTGGAGTGGTTATCAAGACCTTTATCTTCAAAAGCTGACCTTAAAACTTACCAAGACTCCTTTGACATTTTTGTATATTTGACTTGAACCAGGAAATGTAATTATATCATCAAACATAGCCTTGCTCTTGCTTTTTGGTCTCTCTTTATGCCTTATTTATATATATTTATTAGAACTCACCAGTGTCGTATGAGTGTACTCCCACAGGTCGCCAAGGTTAGGATACAACTCGATCATGAATTTCAGTGTATTGTAAAATGAGTTTCCATCTAATTTCTCTATGTAAGTATGTTAAACTCATACCCGTATCGTGTGCCGGCTGCGATCTCTCCACTCGTTCGCCGCTCGAAGATGTGCTTGCAACTTTACCTTCTGTAGCCATAATACTGTTTACACCCGTTCTTCATGAAACATGCGGACGAAGTGCGAGCCCGATTGGCTCGCCTCCGTGTCCGCGCTCTCCTGAGCGGGAGAGAGACGGGATCTATCTCCCTCTCTCGCTCCTCGGCCTCTCTCTGCAACATCACGACCTCGCAGAAAGACACCATCGCCTCCCATGACCTCTCGTCGTCGACCATCTTTGTAAAGATGGTTGACAAGGAGAGGTCCGCCCCCCTGACTTCAACCAGGGACTGTCGCGCCTCGACAGCCCCTGGGCAAACTTCCAGCACGTGCTGCGCGGTTTCTTCCGCGCAGCTGCACTGGTGGCACACATGGGTCGCCTCCCTCCGGACAACGTTGCACAAGTACCTCCCGAATCACCCGTGCCCCGAGAGGACCTGAGTCATCCGGAAAGTAAGAGACCCATGCCTTCGATGGACCCATTCCTTGAGGATGGGCCGGACCGCTTCCAGGAACCGGGTTGCTCCGGCTCCCCTCCGTGGACCTACGCTTAAGCGTCTGTTCCAGGATGCCAAAGCGCTTCCTTGGCATCCGTTCGCCACTGGCCATACTCCTGAGGGGCAGACCCTCCTGTCACGCCTACGTTTTACGCCAAATGACCGAGGATAGAACCTCGGCCTCTAGATGCCATGGAAGGGATCCGGCCAGAACGCAGGCCACCTCGTGTGAGAGTGTGCGATAGCACCTGCACAATCTTACGGCCATGGCCCTCTGGGCTTTATGTAGCAGGGCGGTCTCCTGGGCGTTCAGGGACCCTGCCCATATGGGAGCACCGTAGAGGGCCATAGAGCGCACCACCGCCATGTAAAGGTGGCAGCAGCAACCTCCTCCTCCCCCAAGATTCGGGAGCAAGCCCAGTGCAGCAGCTGTACCCACGAAACTGGAGGACAGCTGCTGAAGATGGGCCCTGAATCTCCATCTGCTGTCAAGCACAACGCCAAGATATCTCAGCGTTGACTTGACAGCGATAGAGATCCCCCCAACAATTATGTTGCAGCCTGCGGGTGGTGCCCTCCGACGTCCAGGAAAACAGATGGCCTCAGATTTGTGAAGCGCCACCCCCAGGCCCAGTTGCCGGATCCGAGCCACCACCCCCGCTACTGCGACAGTGACTAGGATGGACGCCTCTCGAATTGTCTTCCCTCAGGCGGTAACCAGGGTGTCGTCGGCGTAGCAGATGACGTTGACGACACCCAGGTTAACGCCTCGCAGCACCCAATCAAACCCAACATTCCACAGGAGTGGTCCAAGAACAGAACCCTGTGGAACGCCGCGAGTCACTGGGTTTCGGCCTCCGCCGTGATTTGTCGGGTAGACCACCTCTCTTGCTGAGAGGTAGTCCCTGAAGATACGGCGGAGGTACTGGGGTACCTCGTGATGCTCCAGCACCTTCAAAATCGTGCTCCACGGCAGGTTATTGAAGGCGTTTGCGATGTCCAGCGACACCGCAAACATGACCTCGCCGTTGGAGCACGCGACCTCGGAGAGATCGTGAACGCGGGATATTGGATCCAGCGTCGAGCGACCTCTCCGGAACCCCAACTGATTGTCGGCCAGATCTGGGCCGGTGTTTGTGAGGTGCCTGACGAGGCAGGCAGCGACCACACGCTCTAGGAGCTTGCCAGCCTCGTCAAGCAGTACGATAGGGTGATATCCGGCGGGTTCATCCGCAGGACGCCCCTCCTTTCGCAGGAGTACGAGCCAACCTCCCTTCCACCTCGTCGGGAACTTCCCCTCCCGCATGCAGCGGTCGAAGAGGGCTCGTACGCGGGACTCCAGAGCATCCTGGGCGAGGGCATCCTGGGCGAGGGCCCACACACGAAGCTAATCTTTTACCTAAATTATCTAACACCAACAGCTACAGTTTATGATAAAACGAAACTAATGACATTGAGGCAATTATATCACTATAACACTTGTCTGATAGTAAGAAAAATATTAAAAAAAGACATACATACATCTATAACTTTTACTTTAAAATCCCAAGTTCAAACAAGATCTTCAAGATATCCCAACAATATTTGCTTATCAAAAACACCAAGAACTAAAAATTATGGCTTGAAAAGCATTATGCATGAAGGAGCTCATATATACAATAAGCTGCCAAAACATATTAAAGATATAAAATCAAGGGTGTTGTTCAAAAAAAATTTAGAACATTTTATACGTAAAAAAATTACTAAGTAAGTTTTTTTACTCCTTAAAAATATGGACACATTTATGAATTTCTATTTATTGCATTTATATTACTAAAATAACATATTACACAATGACATACATACATGGTATTTACATTAGGTTTTCCGAGTTAATATGATTAAATTACTAGTCATAATTTATAAATATGAATCAATTTCAATATCGGATACAATAACGAGTAACCACAGTTAACACACATTGTATGTGTTTTACTTAAAAATCTAAGTTTAGTACCTACTAATTTGATACTAAACCTATCTACAAACTAAGTTTGATTAACCGAAATAACGGAAACATCAGAAACATTATAATATTATAATATCATCACTATTGCTAACATATAAAGAGCAATTTGTTACACGTAATAGCAACCCACCCGGCTTGTTTACTCACACATACACTATCTTTCCTACCCGATAATGTAACACACACACACAACACATTTTGAATATCATCTTACTAGATGGTACATCTACCCTACTTATCAGATAATTGCAAGTTTTATTGTATACAATAGTTTTGAAATTGCGACGTAACTCACTAACGATATATTTACCGTACCGGCCAAACATGAATTACTTACTCGTAGCTACCTAACCTACCTACTAATGGCAATTGTTAAAGGCATTGATTTATATGTTACACATTAATTTAGATATCAGTATGTTATTTTGTTTGTTTAGCTCAGTTGTTGAACGTCGAATTTAAAGTTTTGTTAATTTTCTATGTGCTTACTTACAAGTTACATAATTTGTACCGACCTACTCAAAAAGTTCGCCTTCTTGATGTTTGTAGGTACAGTGCAAATTATCAGGTAGGTAACCTGATAATTTGCAATCGCTTTTTATAACCCAATACTGCTTTGTTTATGTTCCTACAAATAATTATCTCATTATAGTTCGTTTCAATCCTATGTTCGCAATTACAATGTATAGGTATAGGTGGGTACACCTACATTTAAGGATGTTTGTATTTCTCTGTGAAGTGAATTTATATTCATTAGAGAAATAAATATCTTAAACCTTAAACCGTAGGTGCGTTAGTTTAGCTTTTAGGGCATTGGTGGCATTGTCATTGATGGCTCTATTGTTAAAGCGTTCGTAATTTTCCAAATGAACGCAAGGGGGCGTTCCGTACCTCAGAGCGCGGTTGTTTAGTTGTTTTCTAACTCGCTCTAAGGTACGGAACGGCCACGGTTGTTTTCTAACCTCAAACTGACTTTGACAAATTCGACATTGACAGATCACTTGATCATTACCTTATTTTCTTTGAGTAGAGAGAAGAAGCAGAAGAAGTTTGTTGTAGTTTTATTGGTCAAAGTTATGTTTGACGTGGGTTGCAACCGTTTAACGATCGATTTTGATGGTTAGAAAGTTGCGACGCTCTGAGGTTCGGAACGCTCGAGTTAGAACAACTGAGTGCTTTACCCTGAGGTTCGGAACAGCGTTAAGCCCATCACACACGTTTAAGATAATATATATTATAGCGTCGAATATAAAAGTTATGTTAACGGCGCAGATACTATAATATATAGCAAGCGTACATTCTATTGGAGTCCGTCTCGGGAGCCACACGTCTCGATCGTTCACACTGTAATATACAGAGTGTTCATATTTATTATTGTGCGATGTTTTTTTTTGTTGCTAGACCTGTTGGACAGTTCCTCAGATGATGATTGGGACTGTGAATATGATATAACCGTCATACTAGCTAAAAGTGAAAAACGAAAAATCTGGACAGAAGATCACATAAAACACAAGAAACACCGTAGTGAATTTAAACTTTACAATGCACTTTCAGAAAAAAAACGCATTAGTCAGACATTAGTTTTATCTTTATTTACAAAAAATATTTCTACAGGTTCGAAACAAAAAAGGTACATAAGATAATGTGAAGCTTTATTAGTTTTTATTGTGAAAATATAAATTTGTTCGGTAAATGAAGACCAGGCGTCCATTTACTGCAACAGTTTTGTCAACATCCTGTATTTGATCTTAAGATCAGTATCGGACATGATCTTAAGATGTCTTCATGATCTGCAGTAGTCTTAGCGTATGTTAAATGTAAAATTTTATAGTATATTCACCGTGTATGGTCGCTCATTGAATTATATGGTGAGTGATATGTCTGAATCTGCTCTAAGATAATATTTATTTTATAGTATCTTCATCGTGTGTGATGGGCTTTAGTCCGAAAAGTTGCACTCCGAGTGAGCTCTCACCGAGGAGAATTCTGAACGCGCCCCATGTTCTGATTTATGTATGGCTTCTGTCTTTGGTATTATAATACGTAGTATCTTATAGTCTGTGGTGGTATTGTGTTTGTGATGTGACACGTCCTACAAATCCGGCACGTCACACACGTCAATACAATTTGTCAAATTGGACGAATGGTTTCTTGAGTGCTCCGGTATTATTTCATGTTTTAGAGTAACTAAAATGGTAAGAAATTACGAAAATATATAGCACTTAGTCAGCGAGAACCTAGTTATATACACGTTTATTTTAATATACTTTGAGCTACCTACTACGTAGTCGTTTATACCTATAGTGTCGTGGATGACCTGTGTCGGCGTATGAGCTGTAAATTTTGTGTAATTTGGTGGTTTTGTCATTTGTAAGGGTTTTTATTGATATGTTTGAGGAGACGCTGCGCCTGGAAATCAAGAGGCAGTTGACGGCACGGTCTGACCGGGTGAAATGCGTAGACCAGCACCCCACCGAGCCCTGGTTGCTGTGTTCACTCTACAATGGAGACGTCAACATCTGGAACTTTGAAACACATGCTCAGATCAAGAGATTCGAGGTAATGTCTCAATGGCTTTGTCCTGTACCTTTAAATGTAACATCTACAACCCAACTTCTGTGTAGACTTGGACACAGGCGCTTATCAAAGAGTGGTCTGTCTTTTGATTCACGGAGTGTCCTTTCAATTGATTTGTTATCTAAAAAGTTTTTATTTAACCAACCTGGTATGACAAGCCTGTTCTGCCATAATGCCTTTACATATTGTTACCATCAAGTTGTGTGAGGTGATAGATATTTAAGTCAAAATATAAAAGAAAATATGATAGGGCAGGTCTGACATCCCAAGCTGGTTAATTAAATGTTTTTATATTAACAACTCTATCAAAATGACACTCAGTGTATTAGGGAATGGAGAACTTGTTTGGTAATCATGCACCTATGCAACCTAATCTACAGTTTTCTATGAGCTGTACTACCTTAGCAAGCCGGTCAAACTTCAAATGTTAGTTGCTGTTGTACAAAACAATTTCTTTCTAAATTATTTATAAGAAAAAAGATGGACTTTGCAAATGAGTGTTCAATCAATAATTTAGACATTGATACCAAAAATGAAAATTTTCCCATCATTCATGTTATGATGCTAGCTAGTCTCACAATTTATAAAAAAAATTGTTGTCGGCAACAACGATCAAATGTGCCAAGTTACAATGTAGGATGGTAAAGAGATAAATGGAATGGTAATTATTATCACCATTCCATTTATCTCTTTAATTGTAGTTGATTCTAGTAATGACACACATGAGATATTTCTTATGTGTGTCATTACTACAATCAACATTGTTCTTATAAAATATAAAGAGGATTCCTGCTGAGAACTCATTCAGCATTATAGGCAAAATGCTCTGAATTTGTGTAACAATGACATGTATTGTCTTGTCTCTTATGCAAATTCTAGATTTTTTATCTCATCTTTGTGTTGTTCATCCATCCATAAGATGTGCCGAAAGGGTGAAAAAAAATGTGCTCTGCATTTTTCATAAAAACATACTCCAATTATGAAGTGAAATTTCATGTTGCCAGGTATGCGACAACTTGCCCGTGCGCGCAGCGAAGTTCGTCCCGCGCAAGAACTGGGTAGTCACTGGCTCAGATGACATGCAGATCAGAGTGTTCAACTATAACACACTCGAGAGTGTGCACTCCTTCGAAGCGCATTCGGACTATGTCCGCTGCATCGCCGTGCATCCCACACAACCTTACATCCTCACTTGTAGTGGTAAGTAGGTTATGGAGCCTTAGGACTTTTGCAGAGTCTCCTTTAGAAAGTAGCACATCTTCGCCAGTTATTTAACCAAGAAGCCATAATGGTCAAACATTACTGTTTGTGTGTGTCTTACCTGCAGATAGCTCAGACAGCGAAAAAATTTGCGGCTGATGAGACTGTGCTCGCGAGCTTTACTGTTTGTAGCACTACTTATTATTAAAACTTATGGCTTTTTTTATAACCAAGCCAGTTTCTTTGCGAACCATAGTAGACATAGATTTATTTATCACCTCAGTACATTAACATGTATATGTTGTACTTATTATTAAAATAATTTTTATTTTCTACTTACTGCATAATAAGAAATATAATTATTTACAGATGACTTTTAACTGTAGCAACTTGAATAAACAGATAACTAATAAAAAAACATACCAATATACATATGCTGGTGGATCCCAGTGGCAATAATGCCAGATCCCAGTTGCTTGATTGCCGGGGCTAGGGGACACTACTGCTAACATAGCATCGTGACTGTTGCAGATGACTTGCTCATCAAGCTGTGGAACTGGGAGCGCAACTGGGCGTGTCAGCAAGTGTTCGAGGGACACACGCACTATGTCATGCAGATCGTTATCAACCCCAAGGACAATAACACCTTCGCGAGTGCTAGCTTGGACACCACAGTCAAGGTACACCCATTTTTTTTATGCAGTTAAGTTACTAGTTGGAGACAGGCCGTGTGCCTGGTGGTACCTAAGCACTGCGCTTGCCCATGACAGGTGCAGTGGCACCCAGAGTAACTTTAGTACCTGCACTGCGCTTGTGTCACCTCGAATGTTTGAGTTTCATTCGCCCAGTAATGGGTTGGGTTTAATGGGTTTAAAGAATTTTTTTTTAATGACACTTGCTACATTGTGTTTGACATCCTAACACAGCAATACTTGCGCACTACAGTTTTGTGTCAGAATATCTGGCGCCAACCAACGGTGGTGCCAACCAAGACGGCCTCTTGCTCAAACGGTAGTACTCTACCATGTAGTAGGTCGGCAACAGAGAGCATGTTCTACTCCGTATCCTAACTGAGCAGATTTGACACACTAATAATAGTGGTAGTTATTTATTAACTACGACCATAGCTCTTATACGTAAACATTTAAGTCTTAAATTTGAAACTAGTTCAGTGGTAACTAATATCTTCCTCTATGCAGCTAGTAAGAGAGTGATGGATTATGGTAATGACGATGACAATTACTTTATGTGTTATTCCAGCGCCTCAACTATCTTCATACCAAATTACATCCAAATCCGTGGAGCTGTTCTGGCGTTATTGAGCAACAAACCTCCATCCATCCAAACAGCACATTTATCTCATCTCACTAATATTATAAATGTGAAAGTTTAGATCCATCTCAATCTCTGGATGTTTGTTACTCACTCAATCACGGCAGAACACTTGAACAGATCTGGTTGAAATTTGGCATAGAGATAGATTATAGTCTTGAGTAGCAGTTAGCACATATGCTACTTTTCATCGTCATCATCATCCTCATCTATCACAACACGTGTGGCAGCTTCATTCGGCACAGCATAGACAAAATAACAAAATATCCGCCTACGTCAAGATCATAATGATGACTTATGTCCTGTCAATAGAGTTCTGTCAAAGATTTGTTAGTTTCTGATAGCTTAGTCAAAGCCACGCAATGATTTTGATAGCTCAATACACTGGACGTGCTTGGCGATAGAGTCGGCATGTCATCCATCTTTGTTGTTCAGCCGACTGTAGTTGAGCGATTCCGCCATCACCACGAAGGGGAAACACCAGTCTAGCGGTCTTGAGTGAATCACCCGCAATACTTAAATACTTAGATGTTATTTAACAAATAGAGAAAAGAACCCAATAACTGTCCAACCCGGGGATCGAAACCATGAACTTGAGGTTCCAAAACGGCACTTCCACCATTACATAGACCCAAGACCAAGCGAGCGAAGCCGCTGGCGAGTCAGCTAGTAATATTAATAAGATAACGTAGGGTTCTAGCGATTTGTATGAAAGAGTGATGTTGGAGAAGTTACAGTAAGTGCGTTGGGATAGTGTTGATATGGGAAAAATAACACCTAATAATGCTAACATGGGGAAAGGGTAAATATAATTAAAAACATATAACAAGGGTATGCAGTCGGATTAGTAATCTGTAGGTGAAAGTACATTATATGTGCGATTGTGAGCTTCCAAAATGCCAATCGGTTTTCTCCCCACTATTAAGGTGTTTTGTATTTATTATTATTTCATTATTTATTATATATAGTTTAGGGCGCGTTCTGATTGGGTGCAGGCTAAAGTTGCAAAATGAACGACATTTTGCTTTACCACGTACCACGTACCACGTTTTATACGTTAACAATTCCATCATAGCAATTTGAACGCAACTTATTATAATGATAAGATTTTCTGTAAAAGTAGCGATATAGTTCAAACCATTACCTTGTATGTTTTGAGAATTCTCAAAATACATATATCTTGTAGTATGAGCAAAGTACTTGGAGCGCGCGGCCCCGAGTAAGAATATCTATGCGTCAAATAGGCGACAAAAGTGGGAAGAGGCGGTAAGGCTGGGGTGGAGGACGCTCGCTGACCGGCGATCATTACGTGAGTTACGGCAGAGCGGTCGGGGTTGGCAGTTTTTAATATTGTTTTTTGTTGTGTATGTATGCTTACCAACAACAAGAGTCGATCGAAGATTTTTCATAGATGCGATGTTGACATCCCTACACGCGTCTCGCGCCAAACCTGCGTGAATCAACGCTAGGAGGGCACTCACTACTTATAGATATTTACTTACTGTAGTATGAGTAAAATGTTGTTTCTCCAGGTGTGGCAGCTAGGGTCTTCCACATCCAACTTCTCCCTGGAGGGGCACGACAAGGGGGTGAACTGTGTGGACTACTACCACGGCGGCGACAAGCCCTACCTCATCAGCGGCGCCGACGACCGCCTCGTCAAGATATGGGACTACCAGAACAAGACCTGCGTACAGACTTTGGAAAGTATGTTAAATTTTTTTTGTTTAATGGTTTACCAAACTGGTCATAACACAAGACTGATGCCCGTTTTCACCATTATTTTAAGTGACACCTAAGCCAGTTTAACTGGCTTAGGTGTTACCTTAAATGTTGGTGAAAACGGACATTAGTATCTTGATTTCTCCTCCACTCAAAACCCTTTTTTATTTGAAACATTATACTTTCAACATGGTTCTATTTGAATAACTTCATATCGGTCAAGCGGTATTTGGCTACACTCTTGCTCTGTACTTACGAATATTTTAACGAGAAGTTTTAATACCGCTGTGGATAATGAACTAATTGAAGCTAATAATACCTTGAAGCGCGGAATACGGCCGCTGCTTGCGATACCAGGTTTTGTACTCAGCGCACGGATTGGCATCCCTCTAGATCTCTATGGGTGAAAGTCTTTTGACGACCGGTTACAGTTACCACCGTGCAGTTTGCGAGAAACCCCCCAAGTCTCTTAACTATGTCAGACCGCTTTCTGGTATCAGCGGCTGTTTGAACCGGAGCTGGAGAAGATACTGTCGCAGCAGTGAGGGTCCGGAGGATATCGTGTGAAAGCATAGTTCGGATGGTGCAGGTAGACCCGCCGGCCAGGGAGATCCGTTAAAACATTGGTGCCGCTGGACGCCCGCGGCATAGTACAGGGGTCTAACTAGGGTTGACCATCCAGCCTTCCAGCTGCCCCACCAGGTCGCGCATAATCTTGGAGTGGCTCGTCGTACCAGCTGGTGATCGTATGTGGGTCCCGGCGACCATTTCCGGGATGGTACAGGGGCCTTCCGTCCGGCGAGTCTGCCAGCACCTTCCCCGAACAGTCTATCGCTGAAACACGACTCACCTCTTATTGACCGTTACTGCTGCGACAGCATATCCTATCTTCACGCCCCTTTTTTTCTTTATGACAGCACAACATTTAAATTTGGGTCAAGCTTTCTTATCCTCCAAGTAATCTGAAATTTTGTAATAACATTTTTGAGTTTTAACTTTTTAACTTTTTAGTTTTAAGTTTTCATATATAAAGATCAATAGATAATCATAAAGTTGTGCTAAAACCAGGTGCTATCCCAGTCTCCTACTTCGGTAAGTGCATTGTTTACGATTCACAGTGTATTACATGTACAGTGCAATCTTTATATCCTTGGCATGGACATCCGTAGTGACCTGAAACAGCGCGACTACATCGACAGTATTATCAAGTTAGCTTCCCGCAAACTCGGAGTCCTGAACAGAGCGAGGCGTTTCTTCACTCCGGATCAGAGTTGCCTCCTTTATAAAACTCAGGTGCGCCCATGTACTGAATATTGTTGCCACCTCTGGGATGGATCCGCTAAGTACCTTATGGATGCTCTTGACAAACTCCAACTTCGCGCTGCCCGTATTATTGGAGACACTGAAGTCATTTAACACCTAGAACCCCTACAAACATGGTTTCATGGCGAATGTTCTTAAAAGCACTTTAATCTTATTCCTTCCTCATCATTCAGATCCCGAGCTACTCGTTACGGCCTAGCATTGCAATTCATATACAATTCAGAATTTCCTAACACGAAATAAAAAGTTTGGCAGTCGTGTAAGTAAATTGTGGAATGCTCTGTCGGCGTACGTATTCCCTTGCAGCTATGGCCCTGGGTCTTTCAAGCGGGACGTGAAAAAGCATTTCTCAGGTCGTCATAGGGGTGGCGATTAGTGCAGCTTGGGGCTGCACTAATGGTCAACGCTTCTTGATCTTAGCTTTCCATCAGGCGAGAGGAAGTTGCTTTGATGAACAATTATAAAAAAAAACTTGTTGAAATCGGTACCATGCGAACACTAATACTACTACTACTACTACTTACATTATTGTGATAATAGGTACTTTTGAACTATCATGGTACCGACTCAACAAGTAATTTCACACTTTTTAGTGTTGAAGTCGGGTCAACTTTTATTAATATTTTTTTGTATACGTGTAATGTATTGTGTTGGCAGGTCACGCGCAGAACGTGTCTGCGGTGTGCTTCCACCCGGAGCTGCCGATCGTGCTGACGGGCTCGGAGGACGGCTCGGTGCGCGTCTGGCACGCCGGCACCTACCGGCTCAAGTCCGCGCTCAACTACGGCTTCGAGCGCGTCTGGGCCATCTCCGCCATGCACGGCTCCAACAACGTCGCTATCGGGTAATGCTATTATTGTTACAACTTAAGAGTTAGACTCTTATCGGAGCAGCTGATGCAATCTCCTTCATCTCGGTATATTTAAGGCGACCTCTTTTACCTCCTTGTACGACATGTCATTAACGTTTTCTTTTATGTGGCTCGTGTAGCTTATCCGTGGCCTACCCCTTGTTCACTCTCCTTCTATGTTTCCTTCAATTAAATTCTTTATAAAGTTGTCATGTCGTTACATGTGGCCAATGATTTATTTCTCTTCTCTCTTGTATTGTCTTGAGTAAGACTCTTTTTTTATACACTCTTTCTAAAACTTCTTCATTTGTCACCATTTCTATCCATTTTATCCTCTCCATCCTTCTCCAACACCACATATCGAATCCTCTTTCTCTATCTTTTTGTGTCATATATCCATGTCTCACACCCATACAGCGCTATGCAAACAAAAGTCTTTATAAATTACATTTTAACATTTTGGATGCATGTATGTATCTCATATTGTGGAATGTCTGTTTAGGCATTGCTATCCTGGCCCGTCTGGAATATCTGATTGTATAGTGCTACAATCAAGTAACTACACAATATTACCAATTACTACAATTATATACTGGTTTATATTGTGGGATGCTCTACCGGCGTACGTATTTCCTTGCACCTATCACCCCGGGTGTCACAGATTATCAGGCATAGTATGTAATTAAGCACATCGTAAATTTTGTACCAATTAATGGTCATCGCTTCTTGGTTCCATCTTCGCATTCCACCACGCCAGAGGGAGTCACTTTGATGAATTTATAAATAAAAATAAACATCTTGCATACTTATAGGGAGTGTAGGTACTTTACCGTAATCTTTTGCTGATTGTAACCCTATTCCAAAGTTATTTTGGATAGGTTTCTGGAATCGGATTTGCTTCTGATTAATCTCATTAAGTTTCATCACTCGTTTAATCCTTTGCGTACCAGAGACGTAAGTTTACGTCAGTTTCATTCATAAATCTTTAGTTTTAATTATCACGGTATAGTAAGGTTTAAAATTTTTTTGAAATGTCCTTAATGATATCTAGATGACATCATTATAGGATCAAGCGTTGATACGTAGCACGTATTGTGGTGGCCTTATATAGTTAAATCTGGGTGGTGCATATGTATATAAGTATGTATATCAGCTATCGGGCTACCACAGTACATGCTTTGCCGAGTTTGGGACCTGAACACCGCGTGTGGATGTTGTCACATTTATTTATTATTTATATAATTAAATAGTAGATACTGTGGATAGGTGGTTGTATTTTCTAAATAATATGTTATTTTGATGTGTCGCCAGGTACGATGAAGGCACGATAATGATCAAAGTGGGGAGGGAGGAGCCTGCTATCTCCATGGATGTCAACGGCGGGAAAATTATATGGGCGAGACATTCTGAGATGCAACAAGTCAACCTGAAGGCATTACCTGAGGGTAAGTGCAGTACACATTGTGATGGATTTCAATCGCATGAAATTAGCGAAGACCTACGTACCCTAAAAGGACATATACCTCCACACTCCGCTCCCTTTCAAAATATTTAGAAATTTATATTATTATGTAACTCTGATTATGTCTTTAAATAGCTATTTCTCATTGTAAGTAAATTGTTATTTTATAATTTATATATTGTATATTATAAGTTACCGAGCTCATTGACTGCTCATAAGCCCTTCAGGCTGCCGTAGTCTTTAATTTTATGTACAATTAATTTTTTTTCGTAAAAATTTTGGACAATAAAAAAATAAATAAAATAAAACTATTCCATAACAGATAATCTTTTCTCAAACATGCTTGGGAATTTGGGCTTTATTTTGAGATTAATGGAAACTGCTATACTGGCCAAATACACGCGAGCAGCTGCCGGCAAACTTGTATGAAAATATCTGTCGTGGTTAGCGGCCAAACAATATACGTAGTAAACTCATATTTGTTATGTAATTTAAATTTGGGTCCATCTTTTTCTCCGAAGAATGGCGACCACGAAGGTTGCCATGTTATGCAATGGCATCAAAGGTTTTATTAGTTAATAGAAAGCTGTTTATTGAAAAAAACAAATAAGCACTTTAAGGTGGGCAAAAATGATTGTTATTCGTTGTTCGTGACAGTGTAAGCGCTCAGTACAGTATTGAGCCCCACGAAACAGTCAGGATATCGAGTTATAGAACTTGCAAACGTTAACTCAAACAGTTTAATCCTCTTGTAACAATCTTAGAATAAATCTCTCATATCCATGCGGACAGATTGTTGATCCCAGAGCTTACTCCCTTTTATCTTTCCTTCCCACAGATTACCCAAAACTTCCAGATATCATATGGAAAGGTTTCTTTTCAATCTTAAATAGTTCATTAAAACATGCAATAAACTAAAACCAACAATTAATAATTAATTAATGATATCATCCGTCGGACATTTGTCAGTGCTGGAGTCCCGTCAGTTTTGGAACCAAACGGATTGATGCGAGATGACGGTAAGAGAACAGATAGGATGACTATCGTCCCGTGGAAGATGGGACAGCCCCTGGTTTGGGATGCTACATGTGTGGACACACTGGCGCCGTCTCATCTCTCTGGGACGATTGATCGGGCTGGCGCTGCCGCTTCTAAAGCGGAAGAATGTCATAAATATGTGTATTTAGACAGAATGTACATGTGTGTGCCGTTTGGGGTCGAAACTTTAGGCCCATGGGGGCCGTCCGCTCTCAACTTGTTTAGGGATCTGGCGAAACGTTTGTTTGAGGCGTCGGGTGACCGAAATGCTGGCGCCTATTTTGGGCAAAAACTTAGCATTGCCATCCAGCGTGGCAATGCCGCCAGCGTTTTGGCCACTTTTCCTCCCACTATGGGGCTTATAGATTAGATAGTTATTATTATTATTTTTTATTTATTTTTTATGGAATAATTGTTCGGCCATCAATACCTCTTTTGCTGTCCGCTGCAGTAATGTACTAAAGAAAGAAAAGTCTCCATCGTTTTCAAGTCACATTTTATGAACATATTAATAAAAATACAAAAATACTTTAAAACGTTAATAAAAATAAAGCAACACAGCTACGTGCTGGCTAGGGTGGGCGGTGGCGATGTCTTTGTTATCTTGCATGTTTATGCCGCCAAAATACAAATCAGTTGTTTAACTAAATAGCTTTATAACCTTAAGATCAACGTACTTCATCATGATTCCCTCTGCAATACAACCCTACAACGCTATATCTGACGAAAACTCAAAATGTATATTAAATCGCATCGAAAGTTATGCCTACAATATATCATATGAATAGAAACGCTAAACTGTAACGTTACATGCTTGTGTTTGCCGTTCTAGGGACTGAGATAAAGGACGGCGAGCGCGTGCCGGTCGTAGCGAAGGATCTGGGAGCGTGCGAGATATATCCGCAAACCATCGCGCACAACCCTAATGGAAGGTAACTCACCATGCATATAGTACTGAGGTACATATACATATAGGGGGAGACACCAATGGCTGTCGTTCGTTTTATGTATATTTTATTATATTATCCTGCATTCTGATTGTAGTCAATATTGGTTTTGGCGCTGAGATCGTCATTCCAAATCATGGCCTATGTAACGTCGTGGATTACGTCACTAAGGATATCATTTGCGGTTTAAAGGATTTTGCTACTTGATGTACGTGTACTTGTGTGTGTGTTTACTCTTCTTAATTCCGGCAAAACAAAAGTTTTTATGGTGTTCAAAAGGTTTTTCCTTGTTTATTATATGATTTCCATACTGTCTCGTTGACCAATCTTGTAACCTTTTTGATAAGTTGAGAATTACAAGCTCCGCTGCGCGCGCTTTTTGACACTATAATAACTTTTTTCTTTTTATTGTAGCTACGATTTGCGCCCGCATGGTGATTGATGATGATGAATCAAAATATATAACATATGTTCATTAGGGATAATGTAGGATTCTAATGGTGAAAGAATTTATCAAATCGGTCAAATTCAAATCAGTAGTTTCGGAGCGTATTCAGTTGAAACAAATATGAGTATAGATAATAAATGATGTGCTGAAACGTATTGTATTCTGGCGTAGGTTCGTGGTGGTTTGCGGCGACGGCGAGTACATAATCTACACCGCGATGGCGCTCCGCAACAAAGCGTTTGGCAGTGCGCAAGAGTTCGTGTGGGCCTTCGACAGCTCGGAGTACGCCACTCTCGAGAACTCCAGCACGGTTAAAGTTTTCAAGAACTTCAAGGAGCGGAAGAGCTTCAAGCCGGAGTATGGAGTTGAAGGTCAGTCTTGTAATTACTTACGTATATTTGATTTTTAGCAGACTTAAAAAAAGGAGGAGGTTTTAATATTCGATTATATGTATTTTTTCTATGTGTGTTAGCCCATTTCAATGATTGTTCAATGATGATATGTTCAATGAATCGGACTTGCAATGGAAAACTCAAATATAGAGTTGACTATAGACTATATGAAGACCATGCTGTTACAAATGCAGGATTCATACAGTGCAGTGCAGACCCAAGTACAAACACCAAAGATACTGCACTATTAACGGATAAACAATACAAAGCAAGACATATCTACAGAAAAAGGCACTCATTATTGAATATTTTAATTTAATCTAGTTGTGATATGATAAAATTAAAGTTAAGAAATAATAATGTATTGTAACATATAGGTAAATAAACCTTCTATTAAAACGCTTGTATTAAGGTCTTACTTGATATCTAACAGGCCAGATTTTCTTCAAAAATATTTTATTATAAAATAAAATATTTTTATTGTAAACACTTGTTCCATCCGTCCAAGCAAAACATTACTGATAACTGTTTCTCATAATTGTGACTAATATGTACATATTTACAGTTATTTAATGCATATTAATTTATAGTTAGGTACTTACCTAAATAACAAAACGAAAATGTTTAATTAGAAATTGTAATCATGCATGTTTTGAATCGTTATTTCACAAAACATAAGTGCTGTCAGTATGCAAGGGTGACCATGTTGTTGCCGACCTTCTGAGGTATTGGTATCATTTTGTAAACTTCATAGGTGTCTCGGCTTACAAGCGGAATTCTTATCTCGAAAATGAAAAACTCTTTGGTCATTCGCGCTTTTACTTTGAGCAAATTATATATTTTTGGTAAATCTGTCTGTAAATTACTTATAGGCAAACAAATATCTTTTGAGAGTTGGCCTGATATAATGTTTAATTCGTCTAGTAGCTGCTCTGGTTTCAATAAATGTATGTTGAATTTGCCATAGTAGATGTTTGTGACTGTATCCAGTAGAGTATCTTGAATGTTTTGCAAGCTCATCAGGATGCTGTTAGCGGTGATTGCAGACAGGGTAAACTCGTCAGTCATTCTTATGTTTCGAAGACCTTCGTTGAAACCATTCACAGTGTTTTGCAAATTGTTGAGATGTTGGTTAAATATTTTGTGCTGCTTGTCCATAGCACTCTCCATTCTTTTCAATAAATTATATTCGGACTCCACTACAGAAGTCTGGTTTTTCCATAGCAAGGCGAGATGATTTTGGTTGTTTCTTATTAAGCTGATATCCTTTGCATATTGTTCGGCGAATTGGTCATCCAGTAAACCAAATAAAGTACGTCCCACGTTGCCGATAATATTTATCGCTCCTCGTGTTACTCGCACGCGCCTCGTTAGGAACTGTTGACCAAGTAAGGCCTTATTATAATGCTCTAACTCTTTATATCCGTGATGCAATTGCAGCAGAATCAGGTTACAGTGTGTTTTGATTTCTGATTTCATACACACTTCTTCCATATGGTTAAGATATTCACCGAATAGATTTGTACCTCGCCAATACGGGGTCATATCGTAATAAACTATAAGTTTCCATTGATCCCGAATAAGATGCATGTTTGATAGTTTATCAAAATAAATGCTCTGATTGTTCTTTAGTTTTGATGTATTATAGGCACAATGAACTGGTGACATTATCAACATAAGCAATGTTAGCGCCATGGTAATGACATAACATGACCCTTTTCGGGTTGTTCGTGTGGTCTGAGGCGTTATGACATTATCAGCTGTGGTGTTACTTGATGCGCTTTGATTATCTGGTTGCTGTAAAGGTATACTATAATGGTCTGCTTGTTTATCTGTTGGTAAAATAGATAATTTAACGATGGGCCTCTTGAAGGTTCCACTCTTTGTCTTTAGGGTTACCACTCTCACGTACCCATCTTTACCTGGATGGAGCTCTATTACTCTTCCTAGGGCCCATTTCCCGGCTGGTAGGTTTGCATCATGAATCAACACGATGTCATCTATTTGAATATTTCTTTGTGGTATTTGCCATTTGGATCGTGCTGTTATTTGAGCTAGGTACTCGCTGCGCCACCTTTTCCAAATATCCTGGTAGATCCTTTGAGTAAGCTGCCAGCTGGTACGTTCGTCCTTTTCTGTTTCTATAATGGTTAGTATTGGTCCGCTGGACAGAAAGTGGGATGGTGTAAGATATTCAATGTCGTCAGGGTCTTCACTGAGCGCGCACAACGGTCTTGAATTGAGGCAAGCCTCTAGTTGTGCTAATAACGTCGAAAACTCTTCGTATGTAAGTTTTTGCTCTCCTATTACCCTTCGGAGGTGGTGTTTGAGACTTTTTACCGCAGCTTCCCATAGGCCTCCCGCCGTAGGCCAGGACGGCGCATTGAAAACGAATTCTGATTCCATTTTGCTAAGCTCTGAGTAGAATTCATCATCCAGTGTTGCTTTTAGGTCTATAAATTCTTCCTGCAATCTCCGATTTGCTTTGACAAAGTTCGTTCCGTTATCACTGTAGATATAACGAGGTGTACCTCGTCTGGCAGCTAATCTTCTTAAAGCTGCCAGGAACGCGGATGCAGTAAGATCCGAAACCAGCTCCAGGTGCACAGCTTTGGTTGCCATGCACACAAACACCGCGACGTATCCTTTGGTAGTTTTAATTCCTCGGCCTTTGGTAGATTTGACGTCAACAAACCCTGTGAAATCAACCCCCACATGGAAGAAAGGTCGTGTAGCGTTTGTTCTTGCGGCTGGTAAATCTCCCATTAATTGGTTTTGTTTGACTGGATTATGCTTCCTGCAGGTGACACAATTTCGTAGCCTCTTTTTGACGGCATTGTTTCCACTTATGATCCAAAACTCTTGTCTTAGCCATGCCAAAGTCAAGCGTGTACCCCCGTGGAAGGTCATTTGGTGAGCTCGATCTATAAGCAGGTCTGTAAGGTGGTGATTGTGAGGGAGAATAAGAGGATGCTTCATTTTTTGATTAATTTCTGCTGTTCTTATTCTTCCGGAGACCTTCAACAGACCATCACTGTCGATGAAAGGTCTCAAATTCAATAATTTACTTTTATTACTAACTTGTTTATGGTTTGTAATGCTATGTATATCGCTCGAGAAAACTGAGTGTTGCACATATTTGATCAAAATGTGTTTAGCTTTTCTCAACTCCGCAATGGTTAAGTAGAATGGTTTGTTTTGGTAATGTGACCCCAAACGTAAAATCCACGCTAATATGCGAGACGCTCGTTCAAAGCTGCTGTGGTTATGTATTAAACTGTGTAGGGTGTCATTTTCTTGGTTGTTTGTTACTATGCTTACATGTTTTGGGTTTTTAACATCTTCGTCAGTGACGTAAGCAGGTGTTTCTTTGGTCTCTTTATGGTCGTAAGATGATAGCCACTCAGGTCCATTCCACCATATCGGATGTTTTGATAGTTGTTCTGCGGTGATTCCACGACTGGCACAATCTGCAGGGTTTTCATTTGTTTTGACATAATTCCAACATTCCGGTGGCATGATCTCTGTGACCTGTTTAACCCTATTTGCGACGAATGTTTTCCATCGGTTTGGGTCCCCGTTGAGCCATCCTAAGACAGCTGTTGAGTCTGACCAACCAAAGGTTTTGATATTATAATTGGACAGACATTCTCGAACGGTTTTCATCAATTTTGATAGTAAATGTGCAGCGCATAGTTCCAATCTTGGTAGAGAGATGGTTGTCTTAGTTGGAACTAGTCGCGATTTGGCAGCCACGATGACTACGGACGAGCTCTTTTCTCCTAACTGATTTGTATTGCTGACTTTGCAATATATCACACAAGACATGGCTTTGGTAGATGCATCGCTGAACCCATGTAACTCCAAATCGTCGTATTTAAGACTTGTCAGCCATCTTGGCACGCGAATTTGCTTGATGTTATCAAGATCTTCTCTGGTTTTCTGCCACCTATTGGCAATATCTTCTGGTAAAACGTCATTCCATTGGAGACTGAGTTGCCAACTCTCTTGGAACAGAAGTTTGAGGCGAACTGTTACTGGTGAGAGCCAGCCGAGAGGGTCAAAAATTTTGGAGATGTCTGATAGGAGTGATCTCTTTGTTTGTTTGCACGTAGAGTTGGTGGGAACTTTGAGCTGGAAACTGAACTGGTCATCATGAGGGTTCCAGCGCAGTCCCAAAGTTTTGGTGGTTTCTTGGTGTCTAAAATCAAATGATATTTCATTGAAGTCTTGTGGTTTGTTGTCATCTAGTAACTCGGGTACATTAGAAGTCCATTTGCGTAAGTTGAAGCCTCCTGATTTCAGTAATGTCACTAGATCTGTTTTGATTTGTTTGGCAGACTCAAATGTCGTGATGCCCGTGAAGAAGGTCATCCATGTAAAAGCTATTTTCTACAATTTTTGCCGCTTCAGGGAATCGGTTCTGCTCATCTTGGGCCAACTGTTTCAGCGTCATCATCGCCAAGAAAGGAGCGGCCTTGAATCCGAAAACGACACTGGTAATTTGATATTCCCGTAACGGTTTGTTTGGGAAATCTCTCCAGATTATCTTTTGGTAGCGCTGGTCATCTTCGTGGACAAGAATTTGCCGAAACATTTTTTCTATATCGGCGGTGAAAGCTATTTTATATTGCCTCCATTTTATGATAAGTGATAGCTAATCTTGTTGTAGATTAGGTCCACGGTACATGAGGTCGTTTAAGCTATTTCCCGTTGAAGTGATAGCTGACGCATTAAAAACGATTCTAATGGAAGTAGTCGTCGAGTCGTCGCGTAAAACACAATGGTGCGGTAAATAGCATTCCGTCGGTGTCTGGTTACCTTTACATTCATGCATGTGACCTAATTGTATATACTCGTCAATTACTTCTTTATAACGTTTAGCAATTGCTTCGTTTTTGATAAATTTTCTTTCTTATTGTCGAAATTGGGCCACAGCCTTAGACTTAGAAGATCCCAGCTTCTCATCTACATCTGGTTTCAGTGGCAATCGTACGACGTAGCGTCCGTCTGGTAGGGGCTTGGTTTCTGTTTGGTACTGCAGAATGCATTGATGGTCTTCATTGGACATGTTACCGGAACTGTCTCCGATGTCGTCGATGTCCCAAAATCGTTGAATGTCCTCTTTTGTGATCATAACGACATTACAGTGATATGGTTGTTTATTAGAGCATTTACCGCTTATTATCCAACCGAGTTGGGTTTGCTGTGCTATCTGTTGTGAGGTTTTGTCACGAAGGAAGCCTGGTAAAATGATAAGTGCATAAACATTTACGCTCAATATAAGATCAACTGGTCGACTTATATAAAATTCTGGATCAGCGAGCTTAATATGCTTTTTATATGGCAGTAGTGGTTTTTCAAAAGTGTGGTGTGGTAAGTTATCATTTTGAATCATATTTTTCATGACGAAAGCTTCTGTGTTGAAGGTAAAATTGTTGTAGATGGAAGATGCTGTGATCTCGATGATCCCTTTGCTATGGTTTGCTTTAGCGCCTACTCCATACACAATCCATTTGCACCCTTTTCTCGGTAGGCCTAATCGTTGCGCGGCGTTTTCCGTAATAAGAGATGATTGTGCGCACGGATCGATTAGAGCACGCATGGTGAGAAGAGATCCATCTGCTGCTCGAATATTGACCTTGGCGGTCGCTAAGACAGATTCAGTATTTTCAGTTCCATTATACTCTGTTGGTTGAGAAATACAAGCATTAAATTTTCGCTGGGTTTTGGTTGAGCTAGTACTTTGCTCACTTGCAGTCATTGAACTCACATAGGCATCATGTAGCAACGTGTTATGTGAGTCATCGCAATATCGACATGTTTTCACCGATGAACATTGTTTAACATTGTGGTTATATAGACAGTTTTTACACAGCTCTAATTTGGATATAGTTTTAAGTTTGGAGTCTGGTTTTAATTCCAAAAAGGTCTTACATTGGTATAGTTTATGGTTATTACTGCATAGTAGGCATTTTTGTAGCGACACAGTTTTAGCAGCTGAATGGTTGACGAAGGATTTATTTTTATTCTGGTTGTTACTAACAAGAAACTTGTTCGGCATTTTTCTAAAATTATTTTCATGCTGTTGCTGTGGTAATTTTGCCGAGTCTTGCTTTCTTTTTGAAGATTCTAGTGAAGTAAACTTGCATTCAAGATAATTAAGGAAGTCTTTTAGGGTCGGCAAGTTTCTAGGATATTTCAATGATTCGATGTAGTCATTATGAGTTTCATTGTCTAATTTTTGCGATAGTATGTGAACTACAAGCGGATCCCAGTTTGAAATGTCTACCCCAAGACCTTTGACCGCATTTAAACATTCATTAGTGGTGTCGTGCAACCTTTTAATCTGGGCGGCACTTTGGTTTTGCATGGTTGGCAAGGATAACAAGATGTTGATGTGAGATGTAAATATTAACTTCGTGTTATTGTATCTCTGGTTTAATATGTCCCAGCATACCTGATAGTTATCTGAGCTTATTCTTAAATGTTGTACTAGTTTATCAGCTTCACCCCTCAGTTTACTTTTCAAGAACTGCATTTTTTGAGCTTGCGATAATGATTTATTTGTATGGATGGATTCACAGAACAAATCTTTGAATGATAACCACTGATGATAATTTCCGCTAAAGGTGGGGATATCCATTTTTGGTGTTGATTTTTCTCTATGTGAGACATCCCACATTTTACTATTAAGCGCCTTTTTAATGTCAACATATTGCTGTTCATACTGGTTGAAAGTCACCTCATAATCTTCATTGTCTTCAAGAAGATTGCTATCGATTTCCCAATGCAAAGAGTCGATAGTAGACCACCTAGATTGAACTGTTTTCAATATATCCTCAAACTCCCATATTTCGGATAAATATTCTACATCTATGGCCGATATAGTGCGAGAAAATGCTTTAAAATTACTTTTTTGCTTTCTTAGCATTTCTTCTAATTTGCTGGGATTGCCTTGAGTGGCAAATCTTGATACTAGTAATGATCCTGACCTACTGGGGCCCGGAGTGGGATGAGCCTTTTCTCCTTTCATGGTACCGATAGGAGTTGTAGGTCTAGGAAGACATTGTGAAATATGCATTTTCACGTTGTTATAAAAATCTATTGCTTGTTGGTAATGCTGATCTTTAAAATACGAAATAGTTTCGTCGTGGAATTCGCGCAGATTTACATGGTTTGATTCGAAATCTTTCCAATATGTTTCTAATAGTTCCAGCTGTCTCTTCACATAGTCAGGCGTTTTGCGCTCACGTCCCGCCTTCTTAAAGTTAGAGAAAAGCTGTTCCATCGCTGTGATAAGCGTTTCTTGATTTAATAAAAGATCTTCCATTTTAATTACAAATTAGTTAATAGTAAATCGGAAAGATCTTACTTGATATAACTCGATACAGGTATCGAGTATGACGTGGATGTTTGGTTTACCACCACGTCACGCTGTAATGCTGATGTAAGCGTTTGCTAGTGCCGCTTCTTGGTTTACGGCTAGGAATCGTGGCAATGTAGACACTGGTAAATGGTCTAGTCACTGATTCACTCACTTATGGTTCACTTATAATAATAATGGTATGTTCAATGGTATGTAGTTCGATAGTCACTGGTTTCACCTTACACGCGTATGATCCCACATGTGTCCGACACGCGCGCAAGGACACGATGCTCGAAGGACCACTATGTACGGTGCTGTCCGTACACAGGAAATGATATAACCGAGTTATAGAAGTAAAAGTGTCTTTTTATTCACAAACTAAGTCTAAATGGTTAAAATGGTATGATAGATGAGCACACGCGGATGGTACGGTTTCCGATCGTGAACTTATGAAGCGATTTATGAAATGTGACATGAATACGTAAATCGCTGACCGCGCGCGATGTGCGATGCTTGCATCGTACATACTTCTTGCTATCTCGATATCAGACAGCACATCCCTATTTATCGATATCGATACTGGCGCGCTCGACTTCCACGTCACTAATGTCACACATGGAACACGAGCGTGCGACTATGATCCGTCAAAGTGGATGGCATTTAAAAAAATAAACTTCTTTGTTTTAGTGATTTCCATCAATCTTTAGATATAGTCTTATTAATCTATGGTAAACGTTGCAGTACGCGCGTGAACCAATCCTTGCTTTCCTTTTGAAATTTAAACCAATCACCGAACACGTCTATTTATTACCTCGGAAGTAATTCGTATTAGGAATTATACGTCGTTTTGGTTTGAAGGACCACTTTTTGTGTGGCACTTGTTCTGAGTTATGCTTCCTGTGTGCACAGAATCGACACCAATATCAGTTTTATAACTACAATTGCAGGTATATACGGCGGACACATGCTGGGAGTGAAGTCCATCAGTGGGATGGCGTTCTCTTTCTACGACTGGGAGCAGCTCGAGCTTATCAGACGGTATGCGATGTTGCTTAGCTGGCGTTGCTGTGCATTATTGTTAATGAATAACCAGTGTATGATAACAGTAAAACCTATTTTTAAATTGTTCTTATTTTTAAGGCAGTTATAGTTCGTGCTACCGAATAAAACTATAGCGTGCCCTCTTTCGCACATTCGAGATCCTGTATGATCGACATATATGTTGATCATGTTATGTATTTGTGTGTATACTTCGGCAATTTAATAAACATCAATTGTTTTGCTACCACCTACCTGTTGACCGAGCGAGCGAAGCGTCTCTGCTTTAACTGGCCAAATTGACTTTCCTCTGTCCGTATGTTTGATACATTGTTCGTTTGCTATATGTACAGCTCGCATATTTCAACCAATCTTTACGAAACTTGGTATGTATGTTCTATACTATGTTACTAAATTATTTTACCATCGCCGATTTTGAGGAAGGGGAGGTACTTTTCCTAAAAAGAGGGGAAAGTTTCTCAGACGCTATTTACCAATCAATTTTGATAAAATTTGGTACAAACATTCGGTACCTCACTTTAAGGACAAATATCTGACACAACCGAAGTACTCAAGTGAATCTTACCATTTATTGTGTCTCCTTTTTTATGATAGGGACGATACAAACACGAGGCCCACTTGATGTTAAGCGGTAACCTCTGCCCCCAACATTTCGTCACAAGTGACGAACTGCACTGCTCCTGTAATCCTGAGACATTAAGTTGTTAAGTCTCATGTTAAGTGCCATTTCACCAGCATCTATACCTTCAAATCATAACACAGTATTGCGAACATTACTGCTTCACGGTAGAAATACGTATCGCTTAAGAATATACACAGTAGGTGAAACACATGGCGGGTAAATACCCAACACTACACTGATTGCGAGTATAATACTGTTGTACACAATATCGCGCTCGCGTAAAATGCTTTAGCGGTTTGATTTAAATGATTTCCTTTGGCTTTGCGTTTCTTAAACATTGAAATTAAACAAATATAAAATAATTAATTCGCGGATATGTTATATTATTTTTATCCTATAACCTTTGAACAATAATTAAAGAACATATTGGTGTAATGAAGAAGTCACTACTTGGATGGGTGACCGCTAGTGTTCATTATCAACGGAAGGTTCTGTGTTTCGTAGGAGATGATAGCTCTCGTCTCAGAGCAGGCGTTAGGTGACGTCATCGTTAGTGACGCTACGCAACCCGCGCCTGTACTCCTCTCTGCAAGAGGATGGTCCATGTCTCTGCAGTGGAAAGGGGCGGTACTACAGTGCTTTGCTCGCGTACTACACTTCATATAACGCTTTGCGAGCTGAACATAGTAATGCTTGGAGGCTTAACCCTTCATATACCGTGATAATTAAACAAAAGATTTATTAATGAAACGCACGTACGTCAATGGTCAAAGAATTAATAGCGGAATGTGCTGTACCCGGCGAGGTCTCACACAAGTGACTACTACCTAGCAAATGTAAGGTTTCTACACTGTGGAGGATGCTATTCTTGACTGAGGGCACAATACATAAGTATCTGTGAAATAACACGTGTTTACTTCATGCACATGAAAATTCACTGACTTATATACCTATTGTTATAAAGAGTATGTGAGATATGTATTTAGAAAAAGAATTAGGGTTTCACACAATAAAAACGCATTATTCCGCGATCCCACGCGCGCAAAGGCGCGGGCGGATCAGCTAAATCGTAAATAAACCTGTATTTTCTACCGACTCCCAAAACTTACTTCGACTGTACTTTGTTTAATGTTTTTTTACCTCATAACTTTCGATAGGATGAACCGATTCTCAAAATTATTTTTTTGTTTGAAAGCTTCCCTCCCGTGTGTCCTATTCAATATTATGACTCCATTTAATATTATTTAATATCATCAAATTCGGTTCAGTAGTTTTTGAGTTACACTCCAATAACTGAATAGAACGTAAGTCGGTATTACATTTTTCAAATAGTACTTGTTGATTATCCTAAATGTGTTTCATTATGTCTGTACTGACTAAATACGAGCATAGCATTAGTACCTAGGTGGGAAATCAACACAGATTTTGCTATTTCTTTTGATTGCTTGCTGGGTGAAAATATTTCCTTTTAATATTTTTTTTACATCATTGACTTGGCTGAAAATGCGCTCGCACTCGCCATTTGAAAGCAGCAGCGATATACCAGCATTTTTATCTATGTATGAGTGGAGATAGAAGTTTTGATATTCAGGAATTCCCGACAACCAAGAGCAGTGCTGCCATTGCAATATATGTGTATAACATAGATGTTTAGTTGACCGAGATCCGTTTTGGCAGTAAAAACTTAGTATTTACAACGCAATGTTGAAATAAAAATACGAGCTCCGCTGTTATACATTAACATTTTCCACGTGTTGACAAAGCGGTTATCATATTTGGCTGCCGCGATTTTGCTTGCGTGGATATCAAATACATCAGTGTCTCACACTGTAGCCCATATATATATACCCCAGTGACATAATTTTCATAATGACCAAGTAGCAACGGAAACTCCAACAAATAAACCAACAAAGTGTTTTTAAATACGGAGTAAGTTAGTGAAGTGTGCGTTGTAACTTGCGTTGCAGTATCGAAATCCAACCGAAGAGCGTGTACTGGGCAGAGAGCGGCAACCTGGTCTGTCTCGCGACCGAAGAGGGTTACTTCGTGTTGAAGTACAACCCGGCGGTGGTCACGCGGGCCAGAGAGACCAAAACCAACATCACCGAGGACGGCATTGAAGATGCCTTCGAGGTCAGTTTATATATTAGTATAGTCTTCATAAAATATCATTTATTTCAGGAGTTAACTTTAAAACGAGATTGTTACCGTGTACCGTGTCGTTTTGTATGAGTTCCCGATATTACGGCGCTGAAAACCTTTGGTACAATTACATAACAATTTTCATAATCAGATAAGAACGATTTATGTTCATACTTATTGTTATATATGTATACATATAGATACTGGGGTGCGTCCCGCCACCTGTGATTGGTCTAATGAAACAGTGCTAACATGGCTGTCGTGTTGTCACTTGCGGTCCCAATATAAATATACTAGCTGCTCTCCGCAGTTTCACCCGCGCGGTGATGGGTGATGATTATGATGATGAATCTTATATAACCTATGTTACTCAGGGTGAACGCAGCCTTCCAATCGTGAAAAAATTTTTGAAATCGGTCCAGTACATTTTGAGCCAATTCCTTACAAACATACTTACAATTCTTTCCTCTTTATAATATTAGTATAGATAACACTTATGTTTCATAATTCAGCTACAAATATATTACATTATCACATACACTACTGTACATTACGGTTTTTTGAAAGAATTCAATATGGGCAGTTATTACCAATAAAAGCCGAAGCTCGTTCATATTATAGTGGTACTCTAGCTAAAAGTTCTTGTATAGAGTAAACTTCTAATTACCTTATGTAATTATTATGCTCAAATACTGACGGACCCCTGATGTTTATGAATATACAATATAATATAATAATGTTTTAGCCGTTTTCGCAGTACTAGTAGGTTAATAAAAAAGAATTTAACCTCGCAGTAAATTTCCGATTCAATGTTTTGTTTTTTATAAGGTTAGCGTCACTGATCATAAAATTGCAAAATGCTGACAGATCCAGGTGGAGCTTGAAGCCCCGCCTTGAAACAAAGTTATTGGCCGGCATCTCGGAAACTGTGCACTTTTGGGCAAAACTTATCGAGAGCATTATCGTAAAAAATACAATTTCGCATCTTTTATTGCCTGTATTTTTTTTGTAAACTTATCGTTTACGGTTTTAGGCCTATTTAATGTGTGTCGGTTTTGAACAGCAGGATCTGAAAAACGTACATACTTTATTTCAATGGTGTTTGAGAATGTTTGTAGGATAATAACAGACCTATTGTTTTTCTATTGACGCGAGCTGCGAGGAGTATATGAGGGGTATATGAAGAGTGATGTGTGCAGGTGGTGGGCGAAGTGAACGAGGTGGTGAAGACCGGGCTGTGGGTGGGCGACTGCTTCATCTACACCAACTCCGTGAACCGCATCAACTACTACGTAGGCGGCGAGATCGTCACCATCTCGCATCTCGACCGCACCATGTACATCCTCGGATACGTGGCTAAGGAGAACAGGTCACTATTCTTTTATTTATTTTCAATGTTATTACGACAAGTTTTTTTTTACTTTTTTACGAGTCGATGTTCAGATTCTGGATAACTGGGACTTGCTTTAAACCCTTTGTGTCGAATGCGACCAACCTCGGTACATTCTCGGCACACTCTTGAGCTACATAATACGTTTTGTATTTATTTGTTTTTTATTCTGTTTCCTGGCATTGACAATAATTGAAAACAAAACGCCCGAGAAAAGTTGTCAACAGGGAGTTTGAGCTCCTGAGAAGAACCTGCCTCTAGCGTATCGTCGCCGCCGATTTAAATAAACATTGGCTGGCGATATTAAGTCTCACTCACTCTACATCAATAATTGCTGGTTTGCGCTGTGCTTGTGCGCCTCCATAGGTGTCCGGGAGGAATATCCTAATAGTACGGACGTGCCATGTCGCTGACCGCGTGGCAAATAGTAGAAATGTCAACTTGTTTTGCTGCTTATCGGTAGGTGTGTGGGATAACGACGCAGATTATCCAGCAAAACTGGTGCTTCATACACCTAAAGAAACATATTAGCTCCAGGATGAATTGTCATTTTTATTGTCCGGGGCTTTCCAGCTAAAGCGGCCGGTAGTTGAACAATGGACCCTCCAATTATCGAGAGCGCCCCCTGGCGCCCGCGCCCGCGCAAACACTTTACTTGCTACGTTTTATTTGTCTACTAATGTAGAAACGTCTACGTTATGTCGCATACGTTAACACGTTACTAACGCAAACTGCGGTCGTCATCGCGCTGATCGATCACTAAGTTACGATTTCACGTTAACGTAAATGTGTAATGAATTAAAGCTGAAATATCAAAAGTTTTAGAATCGCAAGCTGTATGGGTGTTTTGTCCACGTCACGCATCAATTGTATGCGGGAACATTCGGTGGGTGCATAATTTCGCGTAATGGACATGTGAACTATCCTCCACAAGCGTGTAATCACACGCCTTTATATTTATATCTTTGGAGGTATGTGTCTGTGCTGATACACCAGAGATGTTGGACCATTTGGTCTAAATTTGCCGTGTTATTGCAGATATACGACCCCAGTTACTCGATAAAGTTGGCGAAAATTAGACTTCACGATTGCGCTTTTTTCGACCTAGCCGTGGCGCTCATATGCCCGAATCATATTTAAACAACAAGGGCATAAAAATTACCTTTTCAAATAAAACCAATATCATACACATTACATTATTTGTTTTATTTCACTTTGAATGTGTATACCTCTAAAAAACATCCTTTATAATACATGTATAATATATGTTTGTCACCAGATTGTACCTGAACGACAAGGAACTAAACATCGTGTCGTACTCGCTGCTGCTGTCGGTACTGGAGTACCAGACGGCGGTGATGCGCGGTGACTTCGAGACGGCGGACCGCGTGCTGCCGACCGTACCGCACGACCATCGCACGCGCGTCGCGCATTTCCTAGAGAAACAAGTCAGTACCATACCATAAGTGTTACCTACGTGATATCTACCCAGCACGGTACTCCGGGACTTTCAATGGTACCCGTAACCAACACGGTATTGAAATTAAGCAACTTTAAACGTGATTTACTCACGTAATAAAGTCAGATCTTTCCGACTATAGTTTCAACCACATCCGGTGGTCTTTTTCAAGGAGAGTGCAGAAAGCTCGCGGTTGCGTCTCGCCTCGCACTGATCGTTTTTCATATTAAAAATGTGTACAAACCACGTTAGTTTTCATAATAAAACTTTAAACGGATAAAATCGGACCTCTGGACACTGTGAGTGACTACTGCGTGCATCGGGATTTTTATTAAAGTTCGATAGGCGGTTGGTAAAAATAGTTTCTCTAACTTTATAACAGACAACTGCCATCCAGTCTACCCGTGACCACGTTCACTGAAACTGTTCGAAACGTCGAGATAAAATAATATCAAATTATACGCGATATAATCCGTTTAAAGTTGTTTAAGTTTAATTCGTTGATAAGAATCGCGAAAGCCTAACAAATGGCTAACGGTATGTTTGACAGCTACCCTTGATAGCCAGTCGTCATTCTATGACTGATATTACCTCCGACCGCGTCATCATTGACCTTCGAATAAGGTAGTGATCAAACGCTACTTAATTGATAAATTATAACAAAAACATGTAGGCAAATTTATTACACTTTTTCGTTTTCAAATAAGGGGTTTGTGGTATATAGCCATATAGTGCAAGCACAATCTCATGATATCATTTCATTCACGAATGAGGTTTGTGTTATATGTATGGCCTCCTAACTCGAACTCATGATATCATTTCATTCACGAATGAGGTTTGTGTTATATGTATGGCCTCCTAACTCGAACTCATGATATCATTTCATTCACGAATGAGGTTTGTGTTATATGTATGGCCTCCTAACTCGAACTCATGATATCATTTCATTCACGAATGAGGTTTGTGTTATATGTATGGCCTCCTAACTCGAACTCATGATATCATTTCATTCACGAATGAGGTTTGTGTTATATGTATGGCCTCCTATCTCGAACTCATGATATCATTTCATTCACGAATGAGGTTTGTGTTATATGTATGGCCTCCTAACTCGAACTCATGATATCATTTCATTCACGAATGAGGTTTGTGTTATATGTATGGCCTCCTAACTCGAACTCATGATATCATTTCATTCACGAATGAGGTTTGTGTTATATGTATGGCCTCCTAACTCGAACTCATGATATCATTTCATTCACGAATGAGGTTTGTGTTATATGTATGGCCTCCTAACTCGAACTCATGATATCATTTCATTCACGAATGAGGTTTGTGTTATATGTATGGCCTCCTAATTCGAACTCATGATATCATTTCATTCACGAATGAGGTTTGTGTTATATGTATGGCCTCCTAACTCGAACTCATGATATCATTTCATTCACGAATGAGGTTTGTGTTATATGTATGGCCTCCTAACTCGAACTCATGATATCATTTCATTCACGAATGAGGTTTGTGTTATATGTATGGCCTCCTAACTCGAACTCATGATATCATTTCATTCACGAATGAGGTTTGTGTTATATGTATGGCCTCCTAACTCGAACTCATGATATCATTTCATTCACGAATGAGGTTTGTGTTATATGTATGGCCTCCTAACTCGAACTCATGATATCATTTCATTCACGAATGAGGTTTGTGTTATATGTATGGCCTCCTAACTCGAACTCATGATATCATTTCATTCACGAATGAGGTTTGTGTTATATGTATGGCCTCCTAACTCGAACTCATGATATCATTTCATTCACGAATGAGGTTTGTGTTATATGTATGGCCTCCTAACTTGAACTCATGATATCATTTCATTCACGAATGAGGTTTGTGTTATATGTATGGCCTCCTAACTCGAACTCATGATATCATTTCATTCACGAATGAGGTTTGTGTTATATGTATGGCCTCCTAACTCGAACTCATGATATCATTTCATTCACGAATGAGGTTTGTGTTATATGTATGGCCTCCTAACTCGAACTCATGATATCATTTCGTTCACGAATGAGGTTTGTGTTATATGTATGGCCTCCTAACTCGAACTCATGATATCATTTCTTTCACGAATGAGGTTTGTGTTATATGTATGGCCTCCTAACTAGAACTCATGATATCATTTCATTCACGAATGAGGTTTGTGTTATATGTATGGCCTCCTAACTCGAACTCATGATATCATTTCATTCACGAATGAGGTTTGTGTTATATGTATGGCCTCCTAACTCGAACTCATGATATCATTTCATTCACGAATGAGGTTTGTGTTATATGTATGGCCTCCTAACTCGAACTCATGATATCATTTCATTCACGAATGAGGTTTGTGTTATATGTATGGCCTCCTAACTCGAACTCATGATATCATTTCATTCACGAATGAGGTTTGTATTGTATGTATGGCTTGCCAACTGGAACTCATGATATCAATTCATTCAAGAATGAGGTTTGTATTGTAAGTATGGCTTGCTAACTGGAACTCATGATATCAATTCATTCAAGAAAGAGGTTTGTGTTGTATGTATGGCGATTTTATTTAATATTAAATGTAGGCATGTGTTGAATGTGTTAGCAGCACTAACTAAAGATGTCATTACATTTTTAGTGCAGGTTTGTTTTTTATGAATTTATTATAAAGAATTATAAAGAATAATAATTTATAAAAATAATTAAATTAATAATTATAAAGAATTTATTTATTATGCACATAAATAATTTGACGAATGGCTAATGTACCATAGTACGAGACTCATTATAAAGAAGAACAATATTATATTATTATACTCGATCCAGTGAAAAACTTTCAACACTAAAGCTGTTATGGTCAAAATCTTCTTGAATATAACTATAACTATAACTACAGTACCTTCAATGATTACGTGATTAGTTGCATTAGTGTTAAGAAATGTTATTAGATAATGTAAACATATTGTACACTACAACTCACACATAACAAGATTATTAAGTTCCAAATAAAATGAAGATCATCTTAATTACCTTCTGCCAGTTTCACATTTGCTGACTAGCATGACAGATTTAAGAATTAACTTCAGAATCGGAATATTTACCATGCCATGTTCACGAGTGGCGCATGCAACTGTGCCGAAATATCGACAGCTCAAAATAAATAAAATTCATGGAAAATAAAATAAATAAATAAGTTCTGAAAGATTCTGAAGTTAATTCTTGCATTAGTGACCGTGTCAGTTTAAAAACTTATGGCGGATTTGGCTGAAACAATTTGCAATTTCATTGTAATATTTAAATATTTGATTTTATTGTAACTACTAAGCGACTGTCCGCGACTTCGTTCGCGTAGTAGGTTTATTAAAAAGTAAGTCATGAACACAAAAAAAAAGAATTAGCGATATTGTTCCATCCGTTCTCAAGTTATAGCGTGACCAGGAGAAATATGGCTTCATTTTTAAATATATGGATAGATTGGTAAACAAGCCTGATTGTGTGTGTTGTGTAGGGCTTCAAGCAGCAAGCTCTTGCCGTATCGACGGAGCCCGAGCACCAGTTCGAGCTGGCCCTAGCGCTCGGCGAGCTCGGGCGCGCTCGGCAGCTGGCCGAGGAGACGGCGATAGCCGAGGGCTCGCCGTCCCGCTCTGCCGCGGCGCGCTGGTCCCGCCTGGGGGCTGCCGCCGCCGCCGCCGCTAACACTGATCTCACTAAGATATGCTACCAGAACGCTAAGGACTTCAGTGCTTTGTTGCTCTTCGCCTGCAGTACAGGTCAGTGTGTCATTCTAATCTATACATCTTATATATTGTTTTTGTTTTGGTTCATCAAAGTGACTTCCTCTCGCCTGATGGAAAGCTAAGATCAAGAAGCGTTGACCATTGGTGCAGCCGTAAGCTGCACTAATCGCCACCCCTATGACGACGTGACAGATGCTTTTCATGCCCCGCTTGAAAGACCCAGGGTCATAGCTCCAAGGGATATATAAGATAAATTTTTTACGGATTGCTGTCTATACATGGAAGATGACACCTATATGAAAAAAAAATATTACTGGAACGAAAAAGAAGAAAAAAAAAACATTTTTTAGTATTTTGTTTTTTTATCTGATAGTCTGTATCTGTATTTGTCTGTACGTTTAAGCACGCTAATTTCAGAAACGGCTTATCTGATTTAGATGTGGTTGTCACTGATATATTGTGGTAAGCTTTTAAAACACACATTAATCGTTTATAAACTATAGAAAATAAATATCAAGAGCAGGTAGTTTCCAAAATGTTGTGCCTACCTTCAGTTTTGTTAAATAAAGCGTAATACGGTTCGCGCGCCCGCCAAGCTGTCATTCGGTCGTTGCCAAACCTCCGACACTTCTTGGTACATGTACGAGCGCCCACGAAACTCCTTAACCACACACGTTGCAGTTCCTGGAAAAGTAGGTTGACTATTGTAGTATTGGCGAATCGCGAGTCAACCGGTTAAACTTCCAAAATCGTTGATTTACCTTACTACCACCACTCCACGCGAACCTTATTCCCTAAAATCTTGTTGTTTATTCTTTTGGCGGCACTCGAACAGTTCCAGGCGTCATGTCAGCACACGGTTTTTAAATAGTTCTAGATAATATAAAAGATCCATTTCCTATGCGGTGAAATAAAGATTTTAATGTTATTTTGACAGTTTAACTTACGCGGTACGTATAGTCGAGTATCTCGACCGGTTTCGTGACCGTCCGGGCCACTTCTTCATGGAGCACGTACGCACCCGGCTGCGTCCGCGCTAGTAGTTGTTAAACCGTCGAAATAACATTAAAATGTGTTATACTTACGAAAGATTCAATCAAGAAATAAAGATTTAAAGTTTGGTTTCTAGCGATGTATCATTTGAAATGTGTCTTGATGAGCTAAATGGCATTGTATTGGCAATAATAATATTTTGGTATTGAGACAATATTATTTACTTTCAAATTTTAAATTTTACTTTACAAATAACTACAAATGTGTTAATGTTTCAGGCGACAAAGCTCTATTGGGCGAGGTGGCCCGCATGGCCGACGAGGCAGGAGAAGACAACATCGCGTTCGTGGCTTACTTCACTCTGAACCAGCCGCAAGTTTGTCTGCAGATGTTATTATCCCGAAAAAAGCTGCCCGAAGCTGCCTTCTTCGCCAGGTAATTCAATTAAACTTTGTATTATACTTTTAGAATTCTCAGTAAGGTGTTTTAATAAACACTGTAAAAATCGTTTTAATAAAATGCATATTACATAGTCCGACATTATATAGAAGACAAATATGGTTGGAATACTCCACTTCTGACAAGCTGACACCCATAAAATGTAATATTTGTAGTATCAAGTAGAAACATTGTAAACATCTATATAAAAAGAATGGCCCGAGTTTCTTGCCGCTTCTTCTCGGTAGGCTTTATATGTTTTAAAACGCGACGGTAAAGTCTTTAGAGTACATTATAATGAATACTTGACTGTCATAAGTGTGACTTTGATGATTAAATTGAATTAATTATTTTGAAACACTATACATATATCTGGCAAAGGCCTTTATAATACGTGAAGAGTCCATCTGTTAACTTATGATAATGTTTAAATAAATATTGTTATACAATTGAAAAAAAGTTAAAAAAAGTAGCAAACATACACACTCATAGTTTCAACGCAAAATAGTGACAAATGTACACATTCACGGTATCAACGCAAAAAATAACCAACATATACACTCACTTTGTAAAAGTAAAAAGTAACAAACATACACACTCACTGTATCAACGCAAATAAAGACAACATGCACATACACAACATTTCGCATTTATAATATTATTGTGGTTAAAAAAAGATTAAAAACCATTATTGGTTACAGATCGTACGTGCCGTCGCGAGTGACGGAGGTGGTGCGACTATGGCGCGAGTCGCTCGGAGTTGATAAGAAAGCGGGACAATCGCTCGCAGACCCTGATAACTACGAAAACCTCTTCCCAGAGATACAAGTAAGCTGTTTACTTTTGTAATTAATCGAGAGCTACACCGGTGTCCTTAGTTCCCTTTTTTCGGATCTTATCACGCAGGGAAACCCTAAGCACAGTCATCTCCATTGCTCTCCGTTAAGCTTGTTGATAAGGCCAACAGGAAGGGTATGTTATAGGTATATTTATATAACGTCTTGGACTGTCACTTACATCAAGTATGAGAATAGAGATATGAGCAGAATAACAATACTACATGACCTGTGGCCTGTGGGTGTCGTATACCCAGAAGCAGTACGGCACCCTTCGTGTGCAGTGATGGTGGTGATGGGGCTGCCCCGGTACTGCAGCGCATCAGGCATGTGCGCCAACTCCCGTGTCGACTGTCCACACGACGATGCGCAAACGATGCACTTCCCTGGGGTGCGTGCTCCGAGCCAGCTCCCACATCATACTAAACGTATTTGCGAATAGGTTCGATTGTCAGCACATAAACCATTGTTCCACGGTTCTTGCACTGACGAACAAACAAATGACACAGAGGCAGGCTAATAAGTTAATTAAGACTTAAGGTTTAAGGCTCAATAAGTCTAATTATTTTTTTATTTTATTCCTAACTTTATATGGTATAAATGGGCGCTTATTCTTTTTAGAATAATTAATAATCAAATAATTTGTTAATTGGTCAATATCAAAGTGTTAATAATATTATAAGTAGTTTCGTAATTTTTAGACTACATTTTATAATAAAAGGTTATGTGGGTGTCGCTACACCACATCTATAAATCCGCATTTATAAATTTAATTATATTTATAGATTTAATGGCATGTAAAATCATGCCAGCCTTTGTTACAATTTACAAAAAGCTAATAGGTATTTAATTTAAACTTATTTATTAGATTATTGTCATTTACGGAAGTGACGTTTTCCTTTACTCAAAAAATTTACTTTCAACTTGTTTAGGGATCTGGCGAAACGTTTGTTTCGGCGTCGGGTGACCGAAATGCTGGCGCCTATTTTGGGCAAAAACTTAGCACTGCCATCCAGCGTGGCAATGCCGCCAGCGTTTTGGCCTCTTTTCCCGCCACCATGGGGCTTATAGATTAGATAGTTATTATTATTATTTACTTATTAAATTTTTAATTACTAACAATGTAATGTTTACCTACTACATATTGCTTGATACTTCTATTTTACTTTAAATGTTAATATATTCAATTTAGTTGTTAATATTCTTTATATATTATTTAACGATTTATGAGCCACTTCCATGAATTTTCATGAATAGATAAGATTTATATAAATATGACAGACGAAATATCACATCCGTTATGTAAACACTACTTATTTTGTTACGTTTATTTATGATAATATTGATGTAAAATCAAATAATGATTTATGAAGAACATAACATAATTCTACGAGTATTTTTGGAATAGTTGTTAATTATAAGATGTTTTGTTGCTAGCCAACATGATGGTAATGGAGGGAGCCATTTTGTATTTAAGTCAATGTAAGACTGTGCATACCGCTCTTCTTATTTGACTCTCGACTAGAATAGTTACTCTTTTAAACTAACTGTGCTATCAAATATACGCTATTCTACATACTTCGTTTTTAAATGGACAACATCACTCTACCTGGCGGTACGCCGCCGCCGACATATACGTTAATATTATTATGATGATGTTTGTAGTTTGATTTAGTATAATTTAATTTTTATTTTTAATATAATAGAACACACTAATATGACTGATGGTTAAAATAAATGAATTGAATAGAATTGAATGGAATAAACGGGTTACTCAACCTGGTATGCGAGCGCGCGACGTTATTTAATGACTATACTTACTTGCTATAGTTATGTCTTATTCGAGAACCCTACCGTCTGGATCTTACTTCACTCTGCTACTTAGATTTCAAGACGGTACCATTAAGATGTCTATGTGTTTGTAATGTTTCACCGGTTTGATACAAGTCGGGTGTCGTAATTACAACTTTCGGTCAAAAGCATTTGCCAAATATAATTAATTTTGGAATTGCAGGAATCTCTCGAGTTAGAACGTTTCCAAGCCGAGTTCGGGTCGGAGTACTCTTCTCTACAACACCTGGAGCCCAACTCCAAGCTGTGCAACGCGGACCGAAGCCTCGACGATGAACGTCGTAGCCACCAGGCGCGCGTAGACATCAGGTAATCATACAAACCAAACACACCAAAAAAATAACAAAATTGTAATAATTCTGTACTCTTGTATTCCTTTTGTGATTATATAAAAATAAAAATAATATTGAAAAAGTAAAAAATAGTAAACATTGTCTCGAACCCAGTGTAGTCTGTGAACAAAAGCTTAATAAAATAAAAAGAAGCTGTGCTATCCACCAAATGGTTATCCGAGATAGACTGAAGCTTAGCGATGAAGTCGTCGGTTGTACTATGTGATGCCAATCTCTTTGTACATTTTGCTATTGACAAGTTTATATATCTTATTCGCTGCGACTCTGTTACCTCTATACTAGATTCTAAAACTATTTTAACAATTTCTCCGTGCAGGTCATGGAAATATCTTGTAACAGACACTAAGTACAGAATCATAACATACATCATTCTTTCAGAATACTGGAACAAAGGCTACTGCTCTATAGTTGATCATGTTAGCGCATAACATGATATGTTTTGAATAACGGCTTCTCGGGAAATAGCCCACAGTCTATTGCCATATTTATATTGCTATTTACTGGTACGATAGAGTAACGTCCTATCCGGCGCTGTTAGTATTTTTCAGACTCTTTTAATATTGAGTATGTCGGATGGAGTTGTTATTATGCACATCATTATTATGAATATGATATAAAACTCACTGCAGTCCCGCATACATTGTATTGTATGGATGCAGATGTGAAGTGTCGGGACAGCGACGTGTTACGGAAACATGCGCGCGCGTATGTATTACGTATATATACTTAAGGTTCATAAATAAACATTTAGGCATGTTTCAGTGAATACTGTTTGGTGCACCACATTCAGCTGTACTTGATTGGCTCACAAATGAATTGTTAACTACTTGTGCTATATTGACTACTAGGATTAGTCCTAGTAGCCAATAACATAATTATCGAGAGCGACGTGGAGTATGAACATACATTAAAGCCAAACACGCCAAAAATTAACATAAATCGAATAAAAATTACTAATAATATGTTGACTAGTCAACTAACTGGTTATGTACCAATTTTATTTATACTTTATAGTAACAAACTCAAATAATAATTGTAACGTTCGTTTTTCGCTCCGTTACACGTTGTCCATTCTAGACACATATTTTCGATTTTAAAATTTGCCAATCCTTAGAGGAAGCTATTCTGGTAACATTTTTATTGCAAGGGTAACAGTAACTTTGGCAACCCAAGGACGCAAATTCTACATTTTTTTGCTTAGATGGTTGGCCACACTGGAGCGTCGTCTTGGCTATGAGAGAGCTCGGCCATTTTGAAGACGCCACTTTCCTGCCAACAGTCGTCATGTGAAGTCGATAATATTTATTTTTATTTTAATCGATTCAAATCTGAGTTTTCGAGTAGACTTTTCAAGATGTTGAGGCGAAATACAGAAGCCACAAGTCAAGGGCTTTACATACTCGACGTGATTTTACCAAAATAATGGATTTTTTGGCATGTCTGCCATAACCTAAAAAGAAAAACGGTGAGTGCGTTTTCTGTTTAGTCAAAATGACGTGATACTCGAAATTCGGACATTCTTTTAAACGGTGGTTTTGTATTGTTTCAGCCACTGGCGTTTTTTTATTTTTCTTCCTTTTTTTTATTTTTTTCTTATGGAGTTTTTTTTACTACACGTTTTGGAGTTATTCTTTCGGATTTTTCTTCCGAATTTACTTTTCACCATGAGTCCACCGTGGGAAGTTGAGGACCGACATCTTGGCATTTCATCGTGCTCTGGAAGGAGAATCTCTTCTCCGCGTCATGATATAAGCACAGGTTTCGTGTCGGAGTAAGGTATTGTCAATTCTTTGTCTTACAATCCGCGCTACTAGGCACGTGTAATTATAAAAATATAAAATAATTAATTTCCTTTAAATAAGGGTGCAATAACGATAGCGTGCGATAAAACTAAGATAAGTCATTTTAGCTTACTATGGGAAAACTTATAAAGCCCCTCAGGCTGTCTACCACATCAGTATAGCCGCATAAGTCCTTCAGACCTTGCATAATTGCTAAGACATTATCAAACTAGTTATAAAAATTTTCTAAATTAATTGTAACACCGTGTTCCTTCCTGGAAATAAAAGTTGAACTAAACTAAATGCTTTGCTACTTATTTCAACTTCTCCCCCGCTTGAAGATTAAAAGTACTTGAAAGGAATGGAACTTTATTCATACATAGATAACTATCGTTATTGCATTTTTGTTATCTTTATCTGCGTTGCAATCTGCCTTGTACATTTATAGTAATTTAATATATGTTTTGTTACAAGACAATAATTTTGTGTATTATAAATTGCAACATGTTTTCTTGTGCTTTGACAAGACTAATTAAGCCATTTTTGTACTGTTTGTTATATCTTATGTGACATCTGGTTTACTGGTGAAGTGTTATTGTATTCAAGGGAACAGCTGTTAATTATATACTGGTGTTAAGAAGATGTGATATTGTACAGTGGTTTAGACTTATAAATAGTTGAATGTTTTCATGCTATTGTATACTTGGATTTTGGTGAGTTTATAATAACATTATATTGTATAGATGTTTACATTTTGAGGTTAAAATACTTTGTAAATCATTACTGCACCTTTTAAAAGAAAATAACCTTTTCTTAACTTAAATAAATACTAAATCGGGTTTAGAAAGAAAATAATAGTTAAAAACTTTAAAATTCAACTTTAAATAAATAAACCTTTGAATTATTTCAAATATTCAAATAATTTCATAAACATTTTCTTGGAGTTTATTGAGTTCTTACATCTCAGCTGTGTTTTTGCTTTTGGGTTTTATTGTTTGTGTTCGCCATGGATACAGCGACTACTAGATTATTTGATTTAAAAACAAGTAGGACCGTGTTTGACGGTAAGACTTGTGTTAGAGAATTTATAATTCAGGTTGAGGAATACTTTCTTTGTAGGAATTTTGTTAAAAATATTTTGGTTGGTTCTTTTTCGGATCTACTTTCAGATATAGCTTTGAAATGGTTTCGTATTGTACGGATTAACATTGGATCTTGGAGACAGTTTAGGCAAGCATCATTGAAACGTTTTGATAAACCTAAATTTGACTACTTTTTGGTAGACTTTCTACTTCAATATTAGAAGCACCTATTATAGATATTATTTATTAGGCATAATATGCTATCAATTTATACACCTTTTGTGTTTGGTACAATTTTTGGTACATTTTTTGGTACAATTTTTAATTTTGGTAGACTTTTTACTCCAGTATTAGAAGCACCTATCATTGATATTATTTATTAGGTATAATATGCTATCAATTTATACACCTTAATTGTGTTTGGTAGAATTTTTGGTACAATTTTTAATTTTGGTAGAATTTTTTAATTTGTTAGATCAGTTCTTACATCTCTGTAAGGAATTAGAGGTTTTTGTGAATAGAAATAGTTTGATTAATAATAAATCTACAAAATTTAATGCGGTTCAAAGCAATAATAATTTAATTTGTCCGTATGCCCTATGGATTAACCAACGCTCCTGCCGAGCTACAGAGATTAGTAGATAAACTCTTCGGTCCAGGATTTGATAATGAAGTTTTCTGTTATCTTGACGATGTGATTTGTGTCCATTCAAGCTTTAAAGCTCATATAGAATGCCTGCGGAAGGTCCAAGCCATTATTAGAGATGCTGGTTTGACTGTGAACCTTAAGAAATGTGTATTTTGCAAAGATAGACTCAGATATCTTGGTTATATAGTAGACAGTAGCGGTTTGCATACTGATCCTTCAAAGTTAGAAACTATTAATGATTTTCCACGTCCAGAAACTATAAAACAATTGAGAAGTTTTCTTGGAATGTGTTCATACTATCGTAGATTCATTTGTAAATTTGCTGACATTGCATCTCCTTTGACTAAATTAACAGCTGGTAGTAAAACTAAAAATTCAAAGAGACCACTTGATTGGAACGATGAAGCTGAAACCGCATTTCACAACCTTAAACAGGCTTTAATAACAGCACCTGTTTTACAGTGCCCTGATTTCAAGAAACCTTTCTTTTTACATTGCGATGCTAGTTCTGTTGGGATTGGTAGTGTTTTGAGTCAAGAAGAAGATAACGGTGAACAACATCCTGTTGCTTTTTATTCAAGATCACTTAATAAATGCGAACGTAACTACAGCACTACAGAGCGCGAATTGCTTGCAATCTTAGACTCCATAGAACATTTTAGACCTTATATTGAAGGAATGAAATTTACAGTAATTACTGATCATGCTTGTTTAAAATGGCTATTAAAATTGAATAATCCTAGTGGACGATTAGCTCGTTGGGCTGCTAGAATCTCCCAATTTACATTTGATATTATACATAAAAAAGGTAGCTTACATTTGGTACCCGATGCTTTGAGTAGAATTCAAATTAATGTTATAAACTCTCCCATTGTCAATATTATTTCACCAGATGAAGAGATTGAAGATCTTTGGTATAGGAAAGTATTTATAAATTGTCAGAAATATCCTGTTAAATTTAAAAGCTTTAGAGTAGAGAATAACACTTTGTATAAATATTGTAGGAGTAAATTTGATATAAATAGTAATTTAAACTGGAAAATAGTCATACCTAAAGAACATATCATGGACACTATTAAATCAAACCATGATGATGTAAATTCAGGCCATCTTGGCATTCATAAAACATTAAAGAAAATAAAGCAACATTATTTTTGGAAAGGTATGTTTGGTGATGTACAAAAGTACATTATTTCTTGTGAAACTTGTAAAGCTTATAAACATTCTAATTCTCCTCCTTTTGGAACTATGATTAATCCAAAAAAAGTAGATAAGCCAATGCTTATGCTTTCAGTTGATATTATTGGAATTTTGCCTAGAACTTATTCGGGTCATAAATATATTCTCTCTGTTGTTGACGTTTTTACTAAATATTGTTGGTTATTTCCTATGATTAATGCTACTACTAAAGTAATTAATAAACTTTTTGAGAAAGAAATATTTCTTAAGTTTGGTTGTCCTAAAGTTATAGTATGTGACAACGGAACACAATTTGCTTCCAGACACTTTGTTGAATTTATGAAAGGCTATAATATAACTAAAATATTCTACAACACCTTATATACACCGCAGAATAACCCAGTTGAAAGATATAATAAGACTGTAGAAACTTGCATATCTTGTTTTGTCAAAGATGATCAACGAACTTGGTCCAAGTTTTTGTCCAATGTTCAATTAGCTTTGAATAATAGTGTAAATCTAGCTACAGATTTTACACCTAATTTCTTAATGTTTGGTAGAGAACTAATTTTTGATGCTTCTTTACATCGTTTTAGTAATTCTTTTGATAATTTAACTCAGTTGGAGATTGGTGAAAGAAATACCTTTGCTCTTGCTTTAAATTCACTTAGTGAGATATATGTTAAAGTTCAGGCTTATCTTTTAAAAGCTTATAAACGGAATGCCCGTTATTATAATGTTGGTAGGAGGGTCATTTCTTTTGATGTTGGAGATATTGTTTGGAGAAGGAGTTTTGTTCAATCTAATGCACCTGCATATTTTTCGGCTAAGTTTGCACCTAAGTTTATAAAGTGTAAAGTTATTGAAAGAGTTTCAAATAACGTTTATGTTCTGAAGGACTTGAACAAAGGTACTTCAGGCCGTTATCATGTTAAAGATATAATTAAATATTAAAATTACTTTTTATAACCTATTTTTTGTTCTTGGTTTTGATAATTTAATTGAGTTATACTACATTTGAAAGTAGATGAATGGACCGTTATTGTAGTTTGTAAGGTGAAGTATGATAGGGGACTTATTTTATGTTATCAATTCTAACTAATAAAATATTTAGAATTCAACTTAGGTCATTTTTGGATTTTGCTATAATAATATACCTGACAACATCAAAAGATCTTAATATTTTTTTTTACTTTTTTCTTTTTATGGGAACTAATTTCTTATTTCTCATATAATTTTGTATATTTATAGTTTATAAAGGAACTTAATTATCCTCCTTTTATATAAATATTTTATATATATAAATATTAACTTAGAGTTATTGCCTTAGATTAATTGTTCTGTCTATCTAGTAGAACATATTTTGTTAGATGCCGGTTTTAATTTAAGTATATCGGATTTGACACCTTGAGTACTCAACCTTTTTGGACTTTACTTTGGATTTGTGAAATCTTTGAATTTCCGTCCCAACTTTTGATAATTAGTCCTACGCCTTTTGATAGGATGAACATCAGCAATTTATGGACACTTGTACCTAGATTGATTTCTTTTATATGTCATTGTGTGCGGAAAGTTGGTGGAGTTGTGCCGACCACAGTGGTCATATTTTTTTTATGCATAGTGCACGGGAAGTCGGTTGTGTTAAGCCGGTCACTATTGCTAAAATTATTTTTTCCTGTTATTTTAAACAGTTATGCGTAGTGCACGGGAAGTCGGTGGTGTTAAGCCGGTCACTATTGCATCATTTCGCTGTTCCTTTAAACAGTGATTTTCTTTAATTTTGCTTTTCATGCAAAATCTTATTGTTGATTTCTCAACAATTTGTCATCTTTTAACCCGTTTGTGTACTGCATACTTTTACAGTAGAGCACGACGCCGGTGTGAAGTTAAGTGGTTTTTCAAAATTATAAAATCTTAGTCGGCGGCGAAAGCTTAACCGAATTTTAGGCCAGATGAGTAGGAGTCGGAGACGTAGGTGTCTATCTGTACTTCGGAGAAGGGTAGAGTAGAGGAGAATGGAGTCGGTGACCAGGTTGTCCAACCGCACTTCTGAGTAAGAGGAAGTTTCAAAATTATAAAATCTTATTCGGCGGCGAAAGCTTAACCGAAGTTTAGGACTGAAGAGTATGAGTCGGTGACGAAGGCGTCCAACCGTACCTCATAGAGTGGTAGAGTAAGGAGATATGTTAACATCAGTATTTTAAGAGTCGGTGGCCAAGGTGCCTAATCGTACTCAAGGAAGTTTTATAGGCTTGAAGGTGGGTTTGATGGAAGTTAAGGTTTAACTTGCTTTTGTCTAGGTTTATGCTTCTTTTATATATAACTTTATTATTTTAGTTTGCTGTTTGGCAACCATTATCCTATGGATTACTATTTTTTGTTTTGGTTTTTTTTGGATTTGTTTGTTCCAGCTAAGAGCTTTGTCTTTATTATGAGACTCCTTAGTTTGGTAGAGTTCTGAATTTTGTTGTCATCCTTTTGATGAATATTTAGTAGATTTTGGTGGAGGTTGGTTTTTGTCATAAAAGAAAAGTCTTTCTTTTATTTTTTTTGGGAAGGAATGTAATGTAACGTTCGTTTTTCGCTCCGTTACACGTTGTCCATTCTAGACACATATTTTCGATTTTAAAATTTGCCAATCCTTAGAGGAAGCTATTCTGGTAACATTTTTATTGCAAGGGTAACAGTAACTTTGGCAACCCAAGGACGCAAATTCTACATTTTTTTGCTTAGATGGTTGGCCACACTGGAGCGTCGTCTTGGCTATGAGAGAGCTCGGCCATTTTGAAGACGCCACTTTCCTGCCAACAGTCGTCATGTGAAGTCGATAATATTTATTTTTATTTTAATCGATTCAAATCTGAGTTTTCGAGTAGACTTTTCAAGATGTTGAGGCGAAATACAGAAGCCACAAGTCAAGGGCTTTACATACTCGACGTGATTTTACCAAAATAATGGATTTTTTGGCATGTCTGCCATAACCTAAAAAGAAAAACGGTGAGTGCGTTTTCTGTTTAGTCAAAATGACGTGATACTCGAAATTCGGACATTCTTTTAAACGGTGGTTTTGTATTGTTTCAGCCACTGGCGTTTTTTTTATTTTTCTTCCTTTTTTTTATTTTTTTCTTATGGAGTTTTTTTTACTACACGTTTTGGAGTTATTCTTTCGGATTTTTCTTCCGAATTTACTTTTCACCATGAGTCCACCGTGGGAAGTTGAGGACCGACATCTTGGCATTTCATCGTGCTCTGGAAGGAGAATCTCTTCTCCGCGTCATGATATAAGCACAGGTTTCGTGTCGGAGTAAGGTATTGTCAATTCTTTGTCTTACAATCCGCGCTACTAGGCACGTGTAATTATAAAAATATAAAATAATTAATTTCCTTTAAATAAGGGTGCAATAACGATAGCGTGCGATAAAACTAAGATAAGTCATTTTAGCTTACTATGGGAAAACTTATAAAGCCCCTCAGGCTGTCTACCACATCAGTATAGCCGCATAAGTCCTTCAGACCTTGCCTAATTGCTAAGACATTATCAAACTAGTTATAAAAATTTTCTAAATTAATTGTAACACCGTGTTCCTTCCTGGAAATAAAAGTTGAACTAAACTAAATGCTTTGCTACTTATTTCAACTTCTCCCCCGCTTGAAGATTAAAAGTACCGATCCTCTACAGCTGCTATTCCAGGTAAATTTTTGTTTATTTTAATATATATAAATATATAAACTTTTTGTGAGGTGGCTCCAGGCGCCCGAACTTATACTTTTATCAATTTTCTAGATAACTTAGTGAGATTATCACTTTATAGGAGCGCTCACATACATATTTTTTAGACATTACATATACTTACTTAATATAACTTGTAATTGTTTATTTTTTTTTTACTACAAGGTACTATTCAAAACTTCATTATTTTACCTTGTTGTATTTTACTTTATTTCGGTTGGCTTACATAAACCTTACCCTAACAAACTTTATATTATTACAATTGGCTTTAGCGTACTGGTACATGAAGCATAAAATCATATTTTTTCTATTCCATATTTCTCAATATAACTTACAATAAGTTTTTTTTATTACATAATTAAGCTGGCCATATAATTAGTAATAACCGGAAGTACGTCTTCAGCATAAGGATCGTTGTTTCTTCCAGTATATTTTTGTATTTGAATTGATCCATGTTTCCTTCATCTTAACAGGTCTAACAAACAGTTACATGTTCTGGATGTACTGCTCATCCCCCAAATTTTTACATTTCCCCCACCATGCTTTAATGTCACTTTTGTGTACTGAGGGTCGAATGCTTTATTGCGTCGTACAAAGCGTTTTCAATCAGAACATGTTTGTTTGTGTCTCGTCAGGTTAAAGAACATTTTTCTATTGTTTAATTGTCAAGTTTTCATAACTTCTTTCAAATGCAAGCCGGGCTTACCTATGACACCGTTTCAACATAGCACCTTCCTTGCTATCCTTCCGTGCAACTTCTTTTCTACCCAAAGCCTTCGAATAGTGCGTGCTGAGATTGCTAAAGGGTTGTAAAAGATAATATATTATAAAAGATATTATTTTCTCAGCTCATTAAACCCTTTAAAAGGAAGTTTTGCCAAACGAACGATTTTCCATGATCTCGTCGAGATGACTTTCTCTGTTTGGGTGGACGCGGAATATTTGAAGTAGTTAGAAACGCGGCGGTGCTTAACAGTGTGGAAAACCATGGTGTTTCAGCATTGCAGATGTCGGCTCTTGTGATACGACCAATTTTTCTTGTTAGTTTTATTATGACTTCTCATGTAGATTTATCATAACTTTTATTTTTTCCCATTGTCTGCGTTTGTGTTTACAGCATTACATGCCAAAATTATACGAATATTTACCTACAACTACAGAGCCACAGAGTGTCTATTTAAATTTGTATAAAATAATAAACTATTTAGTTTTCTTCATTATGTGACCAGCCAGGCCAGTAAGTAGTAACACTAGGTTCTGATCAAATTTTAAAGTTTATCTATTTATTTTTTAGCCAATTATGTGCACCAATGAATGTACCGCTAGCGTGGAAAAAGTATTGCCATACAGAGAGAACTACAAAAACACATGCAATTAATTATACATTATAGTATGAATAGTGTTCACTTTAAATAAGCGTTCTTAGGTAATCTGTATATATATCTATCATACATAATGTTCTGTTATACGTAGGTACTACATCCACAATTTTCTCCTTTTTAATTATTTAATATTATAGGAACATGTAGTTCCTCAATATTAATTTTAGATAATTAACATGAAGACACCAAAACCCATTATAAACGCGTGAATAATTTAGCGGATTTATTTCTTGTTCCAGATCCATCGCGAAGAGTAAAGCAGATCCCCCGTCGGCGACAGCCGCCGCCTCCGTTGGTGGAGTTCCGACCGCCGAGCCGACCGCGGCCGCCACTCGCAACGACAGTCTCGACATAGACGACATCGAGCGAGAACTCGATGACATCAGCTTTGACGGCGCCGGCGATGAGGGGGTGAGATATCTCCTCTAAACCAACATGCCACAAGTGTATTATTTTCACCCTTCTGTATTCGCATTATACAAATTATAGATTTTACTATCCTTTATATTTTGTTTGTAATTTATACATTGTGCTGTTAACCATATCGCAGGTTTATACTTCAGGATATTGTCCTAACCATGTTCCGGATTGTACGTTACATCGTCCTTCATGCGTTGTGCTTTTTCCGGTATATCTTGTCGCCACTCGCCACATTTCACCCTCCTCTTAAATTTTATAACACTAACGGCCGGTCCCAATAATCTATATATCGTCGGTTACCTTACCAGAGATAGATATTTGACACTATGTGTACGGAAGTTATGTCACATTTGTATCCGTAGTAAGGAAAACCGCGGATAGATAGATTATTGGGATCCTCCATAAGTGGTTATCGAACAGTGAATGATTGTTATAATTCATGGGTTTCATGGTTTTCATGTTTCAAGGTTCATTCGACACTAAACCTGAGAAAATTATGGTAAATATAATATATATATATATATATATATAAGGTACCGCCACTCACCACCTCCCCAGTTCCCATCCGTATATAAGACGTTGCTTTATTAGTGCAAACCAAATGTATGTCCAAATCACACGTTCATCATGTTTACCTTAGCTATCCGGTATGTTTCTAACGTCCCTAATTTTATAACTGTTTTTGTTGATATGGTAAGTGGCTACGAATTCCAAAACTATAGAAAACTTAATTAATTCACATTCGTGTTAATTGTAATGTTGTACATCCTGCTCATGTATGTTTTGGTTTATTTGGGTTTTCTTGTGTGTTTTATTTTGTATTCTTCCTATTAGCAGTTTATGCGGGAGGGAGGGTGGTGCACACCCCCAAATAAGCCAAAATCATTGTTTTTTTCAGCGGAAGTGTCACTAAATATTTTTTAATATCGTTTTTCCATGTAGCTTAGTAATCCGCGCGGACCTAAGCGTAGGGCGCAGCTAGTGGATAATCATAGTATGTTGAAGTATTAAATAAGTAATTGAGTAGATAATTTCCATCGTTAATTTGTTTTGTCCTACATTTATTTATTTATTTTCTTAACTATCATTACAGGTTTTTTTTTTATTTACATATCTCCATATGTCCATTAGAACCCACCGGTGCGTTCGTTGAAGCTGTTAACCAAACGAGTTATCTGTATGTAAGCGAAGGCATACAGTTTTGTTACTTAAGATTCTAAATATTTTAACACATGCAGCTATGTACCGAGGAGTAGGTAGTTCGCTTGAGTGCTTAGAAACTAATTACATCGAGCGTCTACATTTTATAAGTTTAATTTCATTGGAGGCCTGAAGATGCAAGATTTTGAATAGTTTGCAATCATATTGGTGCGTGGTGAATAATAGCGTTAACATAATACGCTACAAGCGCTATAGCGTAGGTGTGATAGTGTGCGAACTCGCTGACGGGTTTTATTGATGATTATGCATTCGACATGTTGAATGCCCTCCCGTGCTGATCCTTAGTTGTAACCGTAACTAAACTATATCCCAACACAAACGCAAGTGCACACACCCGCGTTGCTCTGCGTGTTTACATGCGTACTAGTATCGTGTTGCCGCTCAAATACAAATATATTTGTTTTGTTTTGCAGGACCTCCTGGACGACTCAGATTTAAACGATTAGTGTCTATATTTACTTAGGTTTATGTTACTATGTATAAATGTATGTCATAAAGTGCTAATACGTTATAAGATTAAAGTATTATACAAACTCCATTTAGATGTGTTTATTATTTTCCTATAGCTATAGCTAGCAGCTGATCTCCATGCAAATGTACTGAGGTCCATCTATTGGACGGCTCAACAGTATACAAGGGCCAACATGGGGCTCTAAGGGCGCTGTCAGACAGAGAGCGGTCACGCGGTAGCGCGGTCAGCTTTGCGTTCGTTGTGTTGTATTACGTTAGGTACATAGATATAACCAAACAGGAGGCGTTCTGACCGCGTCGGTCAACTGTGTATAGACAGTGGGCAGGGCTGGGCAAAATACATGTTTTGCTTTAATTGATATACAAATTAAAAAATACTGTATTACAAGTAATTAAAATACGAAATACAAAATATCTTCAAGTAAGGTATTTAAAATATAAAATACAGTATTTTTAATGGAAATACAAAACCAAAATAAAAAATAAGTAATCTAGACCAGCACGGTCTGAAAAGTAGAGGAAAACAAGATTAATTAATCAGTAACACCAGAGTTGCCTTTCATTTCACTAGATTTTTAAATGTACTGTCAGAAAAGAAGCCTCATGTTGGAGTTTGGTTTAGGAAGCTGACCAACTAACTCCATTTTAGATGTCTGTGGCTGATGATGATCACCACATGTCTCTGTTCTCAAAAACAATAAAATCATCCTCTTATTTACTCTTACTCTTTTTCATGTTTTTTGTAACTTTTCTTTGAGGCATGAATGGCAAGATTTTGAATTCTTTGTCTTTTATCTGCTATGATGCTTTCTGGCAACCAACGCATTTTATAACTAGGGTAGCATTACGCCTTTAAGGTTCAATTTACTACAGTTCACAGTTTAAAAAACTTATGAAAATCTTTTTCCAAGCTCTGTTTTAATTGTGGTACAATGAGAATAAAATGCCTCAAGATGCTACCCAGCAGTCGGATCTGATCTGGTTTTTGCAGACATTAAAGTAGGCAGAAGTTTGCCATGGTCACAATTGTTGCCCTGAATGTAATCTAGAGCTGTAGCAATTAGTTTCAATACTTGAATGAATTCTAAGTCTCCAGTATACTCGTACATAGCCTAACCTATGATTCCAATTGGCCAATTTTGACGTACCTACAGTCATAGCGTACAGTATAAGTAGATAACAGGTGCAGTGTTGCCAACTCTATAGCTGCTTTACCATCATTACACTCTCGCCTCGCACTCACACTCACACGATCGCTAAAAAAAGGTTAATGAATCGAAGAGCACGAAGCCACTTTTACAAGTGTCGGTGGAGTGGTGGTGTTGGTGAAATCTGAAACACTTGTAATTATAAATTGTTTGAATTTTCGGTTTATAAATTGTAAATTACAATTTGTTACTTGTAGTTTATGAAACATTGCCCACATAGGTAACTCAGACTGCGAAATGTTGCCGCTGATAAGACTGTGCTCGCGAGGTCTAATGTTCGCAGTACCTACTACTAGCTAAACCAAGTATGAAGTGTTCTTTTATACTACCCAGTAGACGAGAGACGAGACGGGCAAATAGCACGCCTGATGCTTAGCACCACACGCTTGCCCTTGACAGTTACAAAGCCACCCAGTTAAGTTTTTCGTGCCCCTGCACTGAGCTAGCTACCCGTCACATTAGTAAGAGTTATTACATTAGCAACAGCCTTGCCTTCACTACTGCTCCGCGGGAGGCGTCTTGTACAAGAGGCTTACTACTTAGTTACTCGGGTTTCCTTGCCTCTTAAGATTGGCATCACGACAGTGCGCGTTGTAGGGAATGCTTGTTAAACTATAATTGTATTTAAATTTATTTTATGATACTGCATGCAACAATAGCAATAATATTAATAGTGTCGTAATACTCAGCATTGCTACCTGTAGAATAGTAAACTCTATAATCTCAATGGACGTTCCACAAGGTTCAATACTATAGCCGTTCTTGTTTTTAATCTATATTAATGACTTACCTTATTATGTAGAGAAGAATCACGAGATTGTATTGTTTGCAGATGACACTTCACTGTTATTTAAAATTAAAAGGCAGTTATTAAACTATGACGATGTTAACAAAGTCAATTGATGCACTATCTGGAAGACTGAGCTCAGCTGCATATGCGGTTCATAAAATTAGCCATCTACGAAATGGGTCCCCGCGAATCCTTAAGACAAATGTTCAAAGAAATTAATATATTAACTCTTCCATCTTTGTATATCCTAGAAAATATAATGTACGTTCGTAAAAATATAAAGAAGTTTAGAATAAATAGTGATATGCATAATATTAATACTAGAAATAAGGATAGGATAGCTGTATCTAAATTTAGACTCACGAAAACTAAAAATAAGTCCTTCTTAGGCAATTGTGTACGTTTCTATAATAAAATCCCGAAAGACATTACTGAGCTCACTGAAGGGAAATTCAAGTTACGTGTCAAAAATATACTAATGAAAAAAGCCTATTATAAATTGAGTCACTACTTAGAAGACAAAGATGCCTGGAAGCTTTCCACTTCTGCCTAATAGCCAACTATTGAATAAATTTGTTATTTTAATACTACTCATATGTAACCTCAATGTACAAAGACTTGAAAAAATAATGGCCCACGAGTTTCTTGCTGCTTCTTCTCGGCGGTGGTTCTTTTCCGAAGACAGCGGTAGAATAATTTAAAAATTTTGACGTTCATAAGAGTGTCTATGATGCCTAAACTGAATAAATAATTTTTGAATTTTGAATTTTTGAAAAGCTTTAGCTAAAGTTGTGAATTGGTTCAATACAAATAATCTTCTCCTCAATGAGAAGAAAACTAATTGTATAAAGTTCTCGACACCGAATGTGAGACAAGTAGAATCCAATATACAATTGAATGAAAGAGGTTTGGGTCTTGTGAAATTTCGGATTACTTGGAGGATAAAACAGCTTGGGACTGATCACTCCAGGATCTATCTACTCGTGTACTAAGATGTCAAAGTGTAGCGTGTCTTGCCCTACTGATACCATTATTATGTTCTCTTTTGTAAGGCAACACACTGGAGCTAATATTTGTAGTACCTAAGTAGAAACATTGTAAAAACATCTATATAAAAAGAATGGCCACGAGTTTCTTGCCGCTTCTTCTCGGTGGGCTCTATATATTTTGGAACGCGGCGGTAGTCTTTAAAGTACATTATAATGAAAAATTGACGTTCATAAGTGCGTCTTTGATGCCTAAATTGAATAAATGATTTTGACTTTGACTTTGCCTACAAAATTAACGCAATCTAAACAATACACAATTAAGTGAAGTGAAAGCTCAAATTGACTTAGGAGTTAAAATAACAGAAGAACTTAAGTGGGAAACACACATTACGACAACAGCCAAAAAAGCGAAGAACCTAGTAAAGAAAGCCTTTGGTTTTTGACACCAGATGTAGTAGATGGTGCTAAAAATCCACAAGACCCATACTGGAATATGCGTTCTGTTATACCCTGCCTTCCCTTCCTATATTGCTTACCTTTCCTAAAACTCTATGCTTTCATCAAAGTCAGCACTTATTACTTTTCCAGAGTCCCTACCTACTTACCTCAGTCCGTCTTCACCCTCCATCCGCGCCGGTCTTAATTTTTGTACTATTTTACAATATTTCTATTTTGAAATATATTTTAATTACAGTGTTAAATAAATTTCTTTTTTAAAAACCCAATTCACGGTCCACGCATAACATTGGTGGCAGCGTAAAGGGATAATAAAATTCCTCGGAACGCCTCGTTCCTACAAAAACTGAAAAACTGTGAAAATAAAGTGAGAATAGTTATTCTGTGTGGGACTCTTTAAACCGTGAATCCACTGTATCCGCTGAATCCTGATGAAGTTTACTATATCCGCTGAATCCTGTCAAAGAAGACCGTCGCTATCACTGCATCCTGAAAAATAAAATCACTGTATCCACTGTATCCTGAAAAAAAAAAATAATATAGAAGATAATCGCTGTATCCACTGTATCCTGAAAAGAAAAAGAAAAGAATCGCTGTATCCACTGTATCCTGAAAAGAAAAAGAAAAGAATCGCTGTATCCACTGTATCCTGAAAAGAAAAAGAAAAGAATCGCTGTATCCACTGCATCCTGAAATAGAAAAAGAAAAGAATCGCTGTATCCACTGTATCCTGAAAAGAAAAAGAAAAGAATCGCTGTATCCACTGTATCCTGAAAAGAAAAAGAAAAGAATCGCTGTATCCACTGTATCCTGAAAAGAAAAAGAAAAGAATCGCTGTATCCACTGCATCCTGAAATAGAAAAAGAAAAGAATCGCTGTATCCACTGTATCCTGAAAAGAAAAAGAAAAGAATCGCTGTATCCACTGTATCCTGAAAAGAAAAAGAAAAGAATCGCTGTATCCACTGCATCCTGAAAAGAAAAAGAAAAGAATCGCTGTATCCACTGCATCCTGAAAAGAAAAAGAAAAGAATCGCTGTATCCACTGCATCCTGAAATAGAAAAAGAAAAGAATCGCTGTATCCACTGCATCCTGAAAAGAAAAAGAAAAGAATCGCTGTATCCACTGTATCCTGAAAAGAAAAAGAAAAGAATCGCTGTATCCACTGCATCCTGAAATAGAAAAAGAAAAGAATCGCTGTATCCACTGTATCCTGAAAAGAAAAAGAAAAGAATCGCTGTATCCACTGTATCCTGAAAAGAAAAAGAAAAGAATCGCTGTATCCACTGCATCCTGAAAAGAAAAAGAAAAGAATCGCTGTATCCACTGCATCCTGAAAAGAAAAAGAAAAGAATCGCTGTATCCACTGCATCCTGAAATAGAAAAAGAAAAGAATCGCTGTATCCACTGCATCCTGAAAAGAAAAAGAAAAGAATCGCTGTATCCACTGTATCCTGAAAAGAAAAAGAAAAGAATCGCTGTATCCACTGTATCCTGAAAAGAAAAAGAAAAGAATCGCTGTATCCACTGCATCCTGAAAAGAAAAAGAAAAGAATCGCTGTATCCACTGCATCCTGAAATAGAAAAAGAAAAGAATCGCTGTATCCACTGCATCCTGAAAAGAAAAAGAAAAGAATCGCTGTATCCACTGCATCCTGAAAAGAAAAAGAAAAGAATCGCTGTATCCACTGCATCCTGAAATAGAAAAAGAAAAGAATCGCTGTATCCACTGTATCCTGAAAAGAAAAAGAAAAGAATCGCTGTATCCACTGCATCCTGAAAAGAAAAAGAAAAGAATCGCTGTATCCACTGCATCCTGAAAAGAAAAAGAAAAGAATCGCTGTATCCACTGCATCCTGAAAAGAAAAAGAAAAGAATCGCTGTATCCACTGTATCCTGAAAAGAAAAAGAAAAGAATCGCTGTATCCACTGTATCCTGAAAAGAAAAAGAAAAGAATCGCTGTATCCACTGTATCCTGAAAAGAAAAAGAAAAGAATCGCTGTATCCACTGCATCCTGAAATAGAAAAAGAAAAGAATCGCTGTATCCACTGTATCCTGAAAAGAAAAAGAAAAGAATCGCTGTATCCACTGTATCCTGAAAAGAAAAAGAAAAGAATCGCTGTATCCACTGTATCCTGAAAAGAAAAAGAAAAGAATCGCTGTATCCACTGTATCCTGAAAAGAAAAAGAAAAGAATCGCTGTATCCACTGTATCCTGAAAAGAAAAAGAAAAGAATCGCTGTATCCACTGTATCCTGAAAAGAAAAAGAAAAGAATCGCTGTATCCACTGTATCCTGAAAAGAAAAAGAAAAGAATCGCTGTATCCACTGCATCCTGAAAAGAAAAAGAAAAGAATCGCTGTATCCACTGTATCCTGAAATAGAAAATCACTCTATCCTGAAAAGCATAAAATCGCTGTATCCTGAAGAAAACCACTGAATCCTGAAAATAAAATCGCCGTATCCTGGAACACCTCGCTGTATCTACCATACCTTGAAGAAGTTCACTGCTCCCACTGCATCCTGTAACGCTGCATCTGGTAGACCTGAAAGAAGTTCCTAGCCCTGGGTCCTGCTCTACTTTCGACGTGACATTCGACGCTACTATGTTCCTGCTAATTCAGTGAGTCAAAACTATTGTTCCCGTGACTGTGTATTTTTCATGCATTATAATACGAAACATTCAATCAATTAATGCAAATTTATATCCTATGACTTTCTATTTATAAAATAATCGCTTATTAATATAGCAAACAATTAGACTCAGTCGCCTCTCGCCCACGCATCATCTCGCCGCATTTCTATGAACTGATAAGACTGGGCGATCACTGAGTGTCTGCACCGTTTTAAGCCAGCTACAGATTAAGTAATTGGTTGTACCTGCCTTAATTTATTGTATGTCTAACATTTAATATTACAGGTAAATACTTTACAAAGTTACTGTTACTGTTATTTGTGTTTAATATATGTACTAATGACAAAGTCTAAGGACGTTAAAGACGAAGAGTCTCAAGTAAAAATGTCGGAAATCGACCTTAATATTTTAATTAAATTCATTGGTACCTTTGATGGTTCAAGGGATGCTCTGAGCCCTTTCTTAAACAACTGTCGTAATGCAATTAACTTAGCATCAAGCTCACAAACCGATATTCTATTGAAATATATACTAAGCCGACTTCAAGGTAAAGCCGAAACAGCATGTGCTGTCAAAGAGTTTACAAAGTGGCAACAACTTGAAGAATTTTTAAAAACACAATTCGGTGACGTCAAACATTATTCATACTTACTGTCAGACCTTCAAGAATGTAAGCAGGGTCGAAACGAATCTGTAAGTCAATACTCTTTGCGAATCGAATCATGTCTAGCAAAGCTACTCACTGAAATCAATATTTCTATACCTACCAAGAAAAAAGATGAACTTGCGGGCCGCGTAGCTGCAATGCAGGACTTAGCATTGAATACGTTTACAATAGGCTTACATCCACAATTATCTACAGTTGTAAGATGCAAAGATCCTAGCACTTTGAACGAAGCAATAAATTTTGCCTCTGCCGAAGAGAAAATATTAGGTATTTCCAATAGGAAACATCAGGTCTCTTCATCCAATGCCAATCAGCAAACACAATACCGCCAAAATTCCTTTAATTCTAGATTTCAAAACCAGCCCTGGAACCAACCAGGACCTTCAAATTCAAACTTTAGACCTCAAGGTCAACCCTGGAATCAACCCGGGCCCTCTAATTCAAATGTTTTGGTATGTCGCTACTGCAAAAACATAGGTCACAGTATCGAAAATTGTCGCAAACGACAATTTAATAACAACCGTCGTAACCAGAACCTCAATTTCAACCCTCGAAGTGTGAATCCCAATTTTAATAATAGTAATAACCGTCCTGTTCACAACGTCAACCACCGTGACGCTTCATCAGCGCATTATGATGAAAATTATCACACTGTTTACAATGCCCCGTCTTATCCAACACATAATCAAAATGAAAATAATCTGGCTAATCCTTTAAACGAGTAGAATTTCCCGATACACGGTGTCGCACGGGAAATGGAGTCATCAAAGCCGATGCCCAAACTTCCAAACTCAATAATCAAGAAGACGAATCTGACGACAAAATTGATGAGACAATATTTGAAGTAACATCTAATACGTCTAAGCGACTCTTACCTTATGTGCTTATACAAACTGAACTCGCAGATTCACCTTTAAGCTTCTTAGTAGATTCTGGCTCAACAGTAAGTTTGATAAAATCGTGTTCTATTTCAAAAAACAAGCCTATAGTAAAAACAAAACAAATACTTCTGAAGGGTATTGACGTAAATAGCGAGCTAACACGCACTTTAGGTCATTTTTCAATGAAACTTTTCCCGAATTCCGAGACTTGCCATGAATTCCATATCGTAAATAAAATTAATCTATCTTACGATGGGATTATAGGTAGTGACCTATTAAATAAACTAGAATGTACAATTGATTACAACCAAAGCTCATTGCTGATAAAAAATAGATCAATGCCACTGCTATTTTGCGATCCAGTTTATGTAATACAACCTCGTACAGAAACCATCATTGAGTGCTCTGTATCTAATCCAGAACTAAGAGAAGGCCTTGTTCTTGATCATTTCTATCATGAAGACATTCTCATTGCTAATTGCATTGTAACTGTGAAACACAACAAGAGAATCAATATATCTGTCGTTAATATATCTGAAGTTCCAGTAACCCTCAAATCTGACCTGAACATAACTCTTGTCCCACTTAATTCTGATCAAATAATTGAATCTATTAATGCCACTGTATCATGTGAAAACACAGACACTGACTCATACCTACGTACTCAAGAGGTACTAAATTTGCTTAGAGCATCACATCTTAATTCTGAAGAAGCAAATGCACTTCATGATGTTTGCTCTGAATATTCAGACATTTTCTATCTGCCAGGAGATAAATTATCTCATACTAACGCACTTAAGCATGACATTGTGACAACACCTCAAAATCCCATTCATGTAAAATCTTACCGCTTCCCCGAAGTGCACAAACAGGAAGTTAAAAAACAAATAGACAATATGCTAGATCAGGGTATTATTGAACCGTCTATGTCTCCATGGTCTTCCCCGATTTGGGTCGTCCCAAAAAAACTAGATGCTTCTGGGGAACGTAAATGGCGCATCGTTATTGACTACCGAAGGCTCAATGATATCACTGTTGGTGATAGCTATCCGATTCCTCAAATATCTGAGATCCTAGATCAACTTGGGCAATGTAAATATTTCTCTACCCTTGACCTTGCATCAGGGTTTCACCAATTACTAATCAACGAAGATGATGCTCCCAAAACCGCCTTCAGTGTGCCTCAAGGCCACTACCAATTCAATCGCATGCCATTTGGTTTGAAAAATGCACCCGCCACATTTCAGCGTTTGATGAATACCGCTCTATCAGGCCTCCAGGGGGTGCGCTGCTTCGTCTATCTAGATGATATAGTTATATATAGCCACGACCTAAGCACCCACATCGAAAACCTATCGTCAGTCTTCCAAAGACTGCGTGATTTTAATCTCAAGCTCCAACCTGACAAATGCGAGTTCCTCCGACGTGAAGTTGCATACTTAGGTCATGTTATTACTGAAAACGGTGTTAAACCTAATCCAGAAAAGACAAAAGCAGTCACTGAATTTCCAACTCCTAAATCCCCGAAAGACATTAAATCCTTTTTAGGGCTTGTTTCTTACTACAGAAGATTTATACCCGATTTTTCTAAGATCGCTAAACCACTGACTCTACTCTTAAAAAAGGATTCACCATTTTTATGGGAAAATAAACAACAGTTGGCATTTGACGAACTTAAACATAAACTTACTTCGGCACCCGTTATTATCTATCCAGATTTTTCTAAACCATTCATCCTGACATGCGATGCATCCAATCACGCGATTGGAGCCGTTTTGTCACAAGGTCCGGATGGTCAAGATAGACCAATCGCATATGCTTCTCGAACCTTAAACAAAAGCGAATCCAACTACAGTACAACGGAAAAAGAGCTCCTTGCTATTATCTTCGGTTGCAAAAACTTCCGTCCATACCTATATGGACGTAAATTCCGGATCATAACTGATCATCGCCCTCTAAAATGGCTCTTCAATCACAAAGATCCAAGTAGTAAGTTACAACGATGGCGTCTCAAACTGGAAGAATACGAATACGAAATTGGTTACCAGAAAGGAAAGCTTAATGCAGCCGCTGACGCCCTCTCTAGATATCCTGTAAACCCAATACAAAATGGGGACCCGCTGAACCTTGAGGAGACTATTAGCCCGTTTAGCGGTGATCCTGAAATTGACTTTATCCCTCTAGACGTACCTAATCCACCACATGATCCTTTGATTGAACAACAACATCCAAACTCAATGATTCCTGAAATTAATAATGACGTAGACATTAATAACTTACCTTTGACCTCCCAACTCGACCCTGAAACGAATATTAACTTACCTTCGACTTCTCGACTCGATCCTGAAACAAATATTAACCTACCTACTACATCCCAACATGAATCTGCAACAAATCTTAACTTACCCTCTACATCACGACTTGATCCAAACAGCGATCCTCCCGATGATTTCGATGAACCTGCAATTGAACAAAATTCTCAGACACCTCCAAATGCAGACAACTCTTGTATTCTAAACGACAGTTATCCCAAATTCCTAAAGACTATGAGCAACAAATCATTTGCATCTAACGCTAAAATTATAGAATCGAACACTAGTGTACTTAAAAGTCTTGACAAAGTAATTGTTATCCCTACTTCTATCGATCTAGATGAAAGCAATCCTCATGTAGAGGATATTCTAAGCGATTTGGAAAATAAAACAGAAATTCTTAATAGAGAAAGAACTTTGTTTTCGTTTATAAACTTCGAACACAAAGGCCGCTCCATCTATCTTCTTTTTACTAAGGTCAATCACTTTGACAATGCATCTTATGAAGACCTATACACCAGTCTAAAGAATTTGCGAAACGATCTTACTCAGAAAACTGTAAATCAATTAAGTATCACGGACTTTAAAAATCCTTTTGAAGCACATTCATATACCAAGCTGTATAACATCATCCTATTTATGTTTCACAACACAAACATATTTATAACTATTCATCGTAACGCCATAATATTTCCATCACTAAGTGAAACTAAGAAAATCCTTCGTGAAAATCATGACATACCTATCGCTGGCCATTTAGGCAGTGTGAGAATGCTCAAACGAATCCAAGAAAAGTATAATTGGAAAGGTATGCGCAGTGACATAGAAAACTATGTCAAATTATGTAAACTCTGTCAAGAGAATAAGGCACTGCGAAAAGTCAATCGCGCTCCCATGCAAATTACCACCACATCCACATCCCCTTTTCAACGCCTGGCAATGGATATCGTCGGCCCATTACCAGAAGCAGGCCCTGCTAAATTAAAGTACATTCTCACCCTTCAGGACGATCTTACTAAATTCTCGTTGGCTTACCCCATTCGTTCAACTACAGCCGAAGAAACAAGCGAATGCTTATTACATTTTATTTCTCTCTTTGGTATACCCAAAACAATCTTAACTGATCAAGGTACAAATTTCACCGCTGATCTTTTCAAGAAAACATGCGAGTTCTTGAAAATAAAACAACTATGGTCAACTCCATATCACCCACAAACTCAAGGTGCTCTTGAGCGTAGCCACTCAACCCTGAAAGAGTACCTCAAATCATTTGTAAATGAAAATCAAGACGATTGGCCTCGTTACGTTTATACTGCTATCATGACATATAACACTAACACCCACTGTACAACAAACTACACGCCATACGAACTCTTGTTTGGACACAAACCTTTCTTGCCTGACTCAATTTACGATTCTACATCAGACACCACATACCCCGAATACTTGAGAATGTTAAATCATAGACTTAAGTACTCTAGAGATAAGGCTATAGACAACATCAACCAATCAAAAGAAAATTCTAAGAAACATTACGATTCGCATACCAGGTCCCCTAAATTCCATGTTGGAGACCTTGTCTACCTCAAAAACCACTTACGTCTAAGAAAAGCTCTGTCCCCTATATGGAAAGGCCCGTACAAAATCCTACAAGTCCATGACAATAACACAGTGACTTTGTTGATTGACCGACGACATATTAGACATCATTTCGACCAAATCAAACTAGCAACAACTAATTCAGTATAAATACTTAACTCTTAATTTTGAATTTTCAGAACTATACTACCATTTCTCCTTGCGACATCTTTGGCTCACGAACTCGTTCAACCGCTGGATAAAAGTCCTGGGATATACTTTGATCCCATCAGCACGCTAAAACTGATAAACGACCACGTTCATTTTGTTATTCCTGTGGATATTAAATTTATAAGCCCACATCTAACAAATATTAAAAACATATTTGATACATATAGACTTCTATGTGAACACAATATATCAACGGACGACTTTCATTGTCTCAATATGCTACAACCACTTACGTCACTCTATGATGATATTCTTCGGGACTATAATTCGATTTCTCATTTACTATCAGCCAGGCATAAAAGATCTGCTTGGTTTGCTGGCATAGGTAATTTAATGAAAACGCTGTTCGGCACCATGGATGAAGATGATTCTGAGAAATACTATAACGCCATTCAAACTTTGCATTCGGATGATAAGAAATTAGCTTCTTTTATAAAACACAACATTTTTATTTCTACATCAGCAATCATAAACTTTAATAAAACCTTAGAAATGATTCTACATCACGAAGCTCGGTTGAATGAAATTACTAGTATGATGTTTAAAAATGTATCTATAGTTACTAACGAATTATTATTTAGGAATAAGATATATGAAGTTTTGAATATACTTCAAGCTTGTTTACTTACCTTGTCGTACAAAATTGAAGATATAGTTAACTCTATAATGTTTGCAAACAGCAATACTCTGCATCCCTCAGTTGTCACTCCAACGCAATTATATAATGACATAGAAATTAATATTAAGCATTTACCTAAATATAAGGAATTTCCTGTAAGCATAGATTTAAGAAATATACATGTATTACTTAAAGTATCTGAACTAGCTGTTTACTATAGTCCTAATAGTGTAATGTTTATATTAAGAGTTCCACTAGTACATCACATTGATTACGATCTGTATAAAATCATACCAGTCCCAGTACCACATAACTCAAACACATCCGACTCGTATGCTATGATTGTTCCCACAATTAATTACGTAGCTCTTAGTAAAGATAAATCCACATATTGCACTTTAACGGATTTTCATTCTTGTAAACTTATAAGTAAAGGAATCCTCGCTTGCGATGTTTCAAACATCTTATCAGTAAATACAAATCCTATTTGTGAAATTGAACTGATGACTAAGATTGTAAGAGACTTACCGTCTCAATGCGAAACAAAGTTTATTTACGGTAACGTAGATATTTGGCAGAATATTGGGCATAATAGTTGGATCTTTGTTCAGACTCCAGCTACTAAACTATCTATAGAATGTAACTCTAACGTTAAGGTAATAACTATAAATGGAACTGGCATCTTGTCATTAGAACCTCAATGTGTGGCATTCTCTAGGAATGTAAAACTGTTAGCCATGCTTGATTTAGAAGTAAACATACCGCATATTCATTCTGACTTTAACCTTATTGATGATAAATGTTGTAACGCGAATACATTCAAAAAGTTTAACGTAAACACATCAACTGTTACAATATCAAATATTAATTTAGACGATCTGAAAAATCTAAGAAACCAAATAGACATTGAAACCAAAGATGTGGATGATTTCATAAACAACGACTACAATACTAACTTCAATAACCATATTAGCTTCCCCATACTTACTATTATCTTAGTCGTTTCATTTAGTTCATTTCTTTTGTACACCTGTTGCAAAGTAAATGGTTATAATACAACATCATTGTGTGTAAAGCCGCCGTCACATGTAGAGGACGACTCAACTGTTGAGGAAATCCCATTACCTAGATTAAGAATAGATTAAGTACTTCCCTAAGCAAAATGTATAATCTCTAAGTTAAGTCTAACTCTAATATCTAAGCTAAGAATGGCGCATCCTTCTTCCATCCTCTTCAGTCCTTCATCCTAATACTTACCTCATCTTCACTTTCATGTAAACTTTCCTTTTGGTAAGTTTACTCTTGTTGGGGGAGATGTTATACCCTGCCTTCCCTTCCTATATTGCTTACCTTTCCTAAAACTCTATGCTTTCATCAAAGTCAGCACTTATTACTTTTCCAGAGTCCCTACCTACTTACCTCAGTCCGTCTTCACCCTCCATCCGCGCCGGTCTTAATTTTTGTACTATTTTACAATATTTCTATTTTGAAATATATTTTAATTACAGTGTTAAATAAATTTCTTTTTTAAAAACCCAATTCACGGTCCCCGCATAACAGTTCCAAACATGGAGTCCCTATTTTGCCAAGGATGTAGATCTTCTTGAAAAAGTGCAGCGAAGCTTCACCAAAATACCAAGGCAACTGACGACCATACGAACAAAGGCTAGTAATTCTAAATTTGACCTCATTACAAAAGAGGCGCGAGCGTGGAGACCTGATCGAGACGTTCAAGATTCTCAATGGGCACTACGACGTTCGGAACTTCGAGGACATGTTCGTCTTCAACCGCAACACAAACTTGCGAGGGCACTTTCGCAAGCTGAATACCCGTTTCTCACATAATAACCCACTCAAACACTTTCTAACAGAGTCGTGACTTCGCGGAATAAGTTACCAGAACATGTGGTATCAGCACTAAATACAAACCAGTTCAAAACCGTTTAGATAAAAACACTACCACAACACTTGAAAGTGAAGTGGAGTACAGGTACTTGCAGGCAACATCAGTTTTTTACAACTGCCTGTCTAAAGGACAATAATAATAATAAGTGTTAAAGGGTCGGTAGTAGCGCTCTAGTGAAACCGCAGCATACCTCTCGACACCCTTTAGCCATCCACATTAACGTTACCTCTTTTGTCACCACTGATGTTGGCCCTTATGGGTGCCCGTTTAGTGGGTGACAAGTCACCACCTGCATAAATATTTAAGATGAGACTAAAATTGGCAGGTGCCGTAGTCTTGCCAATAGCCATTTCCTTTATCATTTAATAGTTCATGACAATAGCCCTACTATGTTACCAAATTTTGCAATAGATATACTATTTCACCTTCATCAGTAGTTTAGTATGTACTGGTCTGGTGTGTGCCAAAGTATGTTCTACCCATGGGAGGAGACATGGTGACCTGTGACACCTGTTTTTAATTTCAAAAACTTATATCAAATTTAAATAAATGACCTATGTAAATCCGGTCATTTGGGCGATTTGACTTCAACGATAAAACTAGGTACTTAATAGTAGTACTTATTGAAGTTTTAACGATGTATATGTATGAAATTGTCATATATCATTATCAATATCTATCTATATAAGTCCCGATTGACTGACTGACAGACAACTCGCAGCCTAAACCACATGGTCAAAATTTGTATTTAGATATTTCTTAACATTGACACCAATATATTGAACTGAGGCCAAAGGAGAAACAGTCTTCGTGCCGCGTGTATAATTGATCCAAACTGACCTACCGTTTGCAGGTCCTAATTAAGGTTTGTGTTGCAATGACTATTAATAAGCCACAGGGACAAACTCTGAAATTTGATGGAGTTGATTAACAGTAGGACTGTTTCTCCCACGGCCAGTTTTATGTGGCATGAAAATTCACGTCTAATGCCAATGTTGTGCCTTCGAAATTTTTGACGAATATATCTACTTAGGACAGAAAGTCAAACTAGGGAGGTCCGACTTTGAGAAAGAGGTCAATCGTCGAATCCAACTCGGTTGGGCAGCGTTCCGGAAACTTCGCGAAGTCTTCTCGTCAAAAATATCTCAGTGCCGCAAGATAAGAGCAATGTGTGTTACTAGTGATGACATATGGCACTGAAACGTGGTCTCTTACTATGGGCCTCATAAACACGCTCAAAGTCGCGAGCTATGGAGAGGGCTATGCTCGGGGTTTCTCTACGTGATCGAATCAGAAATGAAGAGATCCGTAGAAGAACTAAAGTCACCGACATAGCCCAGAAGATAAGCTAGTTGAAGTGGCAGTGGGCAGGGCACATAGCACGCAGAACAGATGGCCGATGGGGCCGAACAATTCTAGAGTGGAGACCACGGACCGGCAAGCGCAGCGTCCTTTTGGAAATTTATGGGGGATGCATATGTTCAGCAGTGGACGTCCTATGGCTGTGATGAGGATGATGAAAGCTCTATATTGTTATAATAATTCATACCTATCTATTAAAAAAAAACTAGGTACTGACGAAGTCGTGGGTAAAAGTTAGTTAAATATATAATAATGAAAAACTTATATCATTAACTGGCCGGATGGCGTAGTTGGTTTGGTAGCACCCTGCCTTTTGCGCAACTGGTCTCAAAAGGCACGAATGTCCCCAAGCCTGTCACATTTAAGCGACAGCCTGCTATCATACCATACTTCAAGACAAGACTGTCACTAATAAAATTGGCAATATCTTAAGACTACGAGTAACTTCAATAAAAACATAGGTACTTCAAGCCACACAAGAAGATTACCGAATTACTAAGACCTATATATCCCCTTACACAAAGCATATGTTCAGCTTGATTGTGAGTGTTTGGTGTCCGCATTAAGAACATATGGCTGACATGAAGAACAGACATTCAACCAAGTCTGCAGTATATATGGGCATGTTCTGGATAAGCCCAACCACTACATCCGGTTTGATAACCGACAAATTCTAATTAGGGAGAACTGCTACTGCCAAGAATGTCAGAAAGAAGGCCTTTTAGGCCATGGAAATTTAAAAAAACACCCTAATATCAATAGAGATGATGGTTGGCAAGTGTCACCTGCTAGAAATCCAGTGATCTGACTAATAAATCCCAAAGCCAGGACAATACTGCAAGACCTCTAGACACTGTGAGTTACTACTGCGTGTATTGGTAATGTTTTGATTAAAATATGCTATATGATGCAGTGCATAAAAATAATTTCCATAACTTTGTAACAGACAACTATCATCTACACATGATCATGTTTACTTACTGAAAAGTGTTCGAAACATTGGGATTAAATAATATGAGATTTAATCTGTTTAAGTTGTTCAATTTCAATTATGTATACCTAGTAGCAATAACAATTAACAAACAACACGCAGTTGTGCAATGATCTGTGACAATCAAATCAAGGCTGATTATAGTGAATTACGTAGGTCTACTATATGAAGATCGCCGACGTTGCAGATGCACCGATAATTATTGAACACATTTAATTCGCCGACGCAGCAATGACGTCAATCGGACACTGCGTGTTAAATCTATTTGTAAGAATAAGCATTCCATATTCCTACTTCGAAGCGGAATGGTTATTCATTAGGAAATAATTGTAAATTAGTTTTATTCTTTTTAATTAATTAAATATATTAATTCATTTCGGTTTTTTTTCGAACTTCTAACTGCCGTTAACGTTATTGGCGCAGTCGGTAGGATATCCACGGGAACACGTCAGGACTCCATCTCACATCGATAACCAGGACGATAAAACTCCCGGGTGGCTGTCAAGCACCGTTTTGGATATCTGAACTTACGGACCAGCGGCAGGACAGAGGAGAATCTAGCAACCGATTCACAGAGGAAAACCAGAGATGAAATATATGTAAGTACACTTGAATTATTCTCGTGTGTTGCTCCTTTTGAATCTTAAACCTTCAAGATTTGCCATCCCAGAGCCTCTACCTGAATCACGACAGGCCCGCCAGCGAACAGTAGATAGTAATAGAGATATAGTTGTAGATAATTTAGAAATAGATAACTCAATTTTAAACATGTCTCACGACCCGGACACAATCTTCAAGGCCCTCCGCCTTGTTCCGGATTTTGATGGCAACCCTAACGTGCTCACACGTTTCGTCAAAATCTGTGACTCGTTAGCGACTAAGTACCTAAGTGACGCGGCCGGAAGTGAATTTTCCAACTTATGTTTGTTGAACGGAATTTTAAATAAAATAACTGGAACCGCTGCATGTACTATAAATTCTAACGGCATACCAGAGAGTTGGCTAGGTATCCGAACTGCGTTAATAAATAACTTTTCGGATCAGCGTGACGAAACGGCACTGTACAATGACCTTTCTTTAGCTGCACAGGGCACAAAATCACCACAAGAATTTTATGACCATTGCCAAACTCTGTTCAGTACACTTATGACATATGTAAGCTTACACGAGCCTATGCACACTACTATAGAGGCGAAGCGGGAATTATACAAAAAGGTTACAATGCAAGCTTATGTTCGCGGTCTTAAAGAACCCTTAGGTTCTCGTATTAGATGCATGCGCCCTGCGACAATCGAGAAGGCGCTTGAATATGTCCAAGAAGAGCTTAACATCATGTACTTACAATCGCGAAACGAAGGCTCTAGAAATTCGCAGACCCCTAAGGTCATAATCATAATCATCATAATCATATTTTATTGGTATAAAATCCATACACGTCAATATTGATAATTAAATAAACAATGTGTCAAGAATCGAATTAACAACTTAGGTACTATAGTACATTTGTACTTTGTTGTTCATATATTATATACTTAAGTATAATTAGTATCTACATAATCATGTTGGATTACTGCTACCACATACAAATAAGTAATTTATAAATACATGGCACCAATGTCTCACCCGCGCTTCCCGCTATACCTTATATACCACCGCGACCTCAGAACTTCCAGGCACCGATGCCTGTCTGGCCCGCACCTGTAGGCATGCGCCCCATGCGGCCCCCGCCTCAACTTTTAAAATTTGCTGAGCCAAACGAATATCGTATGCCAACTAATACGCAACGAATGTTCGCTGCACCGCCGCCTAACTATAACCCACGTAGTAACGTTTTTCGGTTACCACCCCGAAATGTTCCGCCCCAAACTCAAGGCCCTCAGCCTATGAGCGGAATTCAGCGCTTCACTCCTAAACCGCTGCCCCCTACTAAAATGCTTACCGGACATGACTGGAATAAGCATGGTAACCCACCACCGTCTAATTATTTTAAATCGCGCGAAATGCATATGAATGAATGAGCGGCTCATAATGACTCGTATTACAATTACTACGAACCGGAGTACAATTACGACACTGATTATAACTATAGTGATTTTGCCACCGGTTTCGCTTGTGAGGTTTCGAATTCACCAAAACCAACATAGAATTAAACCTTCAAACGCAGAGGCAATTGCCTTATATTCAGATTGCAGACCCCCCATTAAAACTACTTTTAGACACTGGGGCTAGCTAACCAATCTTTTATTAGCCCCGAGGCCGTAAAAAAATATTTTTCTGAATATCCTCTCAATTTTGATCCATTCGAAGTAACCAACATACACGCGACAAGTAAAAATAACTACTCTATTACTTTACCGTGTTTTGCAGAGTTCAGTGAACCTGATAGTATTAAACTTTATTATACAGGTTTCATGATTATTTCGACGGGCTCATAGGTTTAGATTTGTTACGTAACTGGGAGGCCCGAATCGATTTGAGAGAAGGTCAACTTTTAACACGGACCGCTGTGAACCCTATTCGGATGTACAACTCATGTAATGTGAACTTGTATGAAGATATCACACCAGCGGGGACTTCTAAAGTAATTCGCATCCCCGTAGATTCTAGTGACGGTGATGTTTTCATTACGGAGCAAGTCCTTTGTAATTGCATAGTTCATGAATGTGTTACCACTGTCACTAATAATCGCGGCTATTTAGAAGTCGAGAACCCGACACCGAACGATATAATATTCTCGCTCGATCGGCCAGCTCACGCGAAATTATTTAATACCGAGTGCACGCGTACGCAGCTACCGTCGACCCGCGCACGAGATGTTACTTCACGGTTACGTACTGACCACTTGAACGAAGAAGAAAAGGCTAATTTGATAGCTCTTTGCTCGAAATATTCGGATGTTTTTTATATTGAAGGTGAAAATCTAACATTCACGAACCAAATAAAACATCACATCCGAACAACCGATGAAATACCGGTTCACACAAAGAGTTATCGGTAGGTACCCTTTTGTACATCGACAAGAGGTTAGCGACCAGATCAATAAAATGTTAGCTCAAGACATTATTCGACCCTCCGAGTCCGCGTGGAGCTCACCAATATGGATAGTTCCGAAAAAGACGGACGCCTCGGGCAAACAAAAATGGCGCTTAGTAGTTGACTTTAGAAAGCTCAATGAAAATACCATTGATGACAAGTATCCTATCCCTAACATAGCAGATGTTTTGGACAAATTGGGGAAGTGTCAGTACTTTAGTACCCTGGACCTGGCCAGTGGCTTCTCCCAGGTTGAAATGGATCCCACCGATATTCAGAAGACCGCATTCAATGTGGAACATGGTCATTTTGAGTTCCTCCGAATGCCAATGGGATTGAAGAACTCACCTTCCACATACCAAAGAGTTATGGATAATATCCTCAGAGGGCTCCAGAACCAGATCTGCTTGGTATATCTGGACGACATAATAGTATTTAGTACCTCACTGCAGGAGCACATAACGAATCTTGAGAAAGTGTTCCAAACACTCAGGGAATCCAACCTACAGAACAGATACAAATGGACAAATCCGAGTTCTTGAAGCTGGAAACAGCCTACTTGGGTCACATTATTAGCACCGAGGGTGTGAAACCTAACCCTGACAAAATAGAGGCAATACAGAAGTATCCGATGCCTAAAACTCCTAAAGAAATTAAACAGTTTTTAGGTCTCTTAGGTTACTATCGAAAATTCATACCAGATTTTTCACGTATCACTAAACCCTTGACACAGTGCTTGAAAAAGGGTAAGAAAATTGCCTTTGACCCTGACTATGTCAAAAGTTTTGAACAATGTAAGACGTTACTGACAAATGACCCGATACTCAAATACCCTGACTTCAACAAAGATTTTATTCTAACGACTGACGCTTCAAACGTAGCTATAGGTGCCATTTTATCACAAGGCCCCATAGGAGCCGATAAACCTATCTCTTATGCATCTCGTACACTCAATGATAGCGAACTTAACTACAGTACTATTGAGAAGGAGCTATTGGCTATAGTTTGGGCCACGAAATACTTCAGACCATACTTATTCGGACGGAAGTTTAAAATCTTGACTGAACATAAACCATTACAGTGGATGATGAATTTGAAAGAGCCAAATTCACGTCTCACAAGATGGCGACTTCGACTTAGTGAATATGACTTCACCGTTATATACAAAAAAGGTAAAAATAACACTAACGCTGATGCCTTGTCTCGTATAGAGATCAATACTAAAGAGTCTACATTGTTCGAAGATATCGAAGAATTAAACTCTATATTAGGCATTCCATCTGAATCCATACAGGGTAACCCATCCAACTCGCTACCCGCTCATCAAGCGAACTCCTCGACAAAAACAGTGCACACCAGCAACGAAAATCCTATACTAGAGATCCCTATGACAGACGAACCTTTTAACAAATTTAACCGACAGATACATTTCAGCCTTGTTAGTGACGTGAAAAAACGGCCCATAATAACTAAACCGTTTGACACGCACACACGTATAAGTATTCAATTATCAGAGTCGAACCTAGAGAGTGACGTAGTAAACGCAGTTAAAGAGTACGTCAATGACCAGCGCTGTCAATTTAATAAATAATTTAGCTAAATTTAGCTCTATTTTCAATTAATCAGCTCCATAAAAACGATGTTAGCTCTTTAGCTCTTTAATTTTAAAATTTCAGTTCCATTCCAATGCATGAAAAACAAACTTCTGTTCTTCAAAATGTTAGATGTGTATCCGAATTTCATGCAGACCAACGAGTAAAATAATACATCGAGCCATATTTAGTCTGTGATTTGAACTACGGGCGGGGAATTACCGTATAGTTTTATTTCGTTCGTTTCATTTATGTAGTTACTACGTTTCGTTCGATAATTCATTCTTTGATTTTGGTAATTGGTGTACGATCGTGGTGGAGTACTGTGTTGATTATTTGTGTAGTTGTAGTGCGAATTACAATAAATTAGTATATAAAAGTGCAACAAGCAAAATGTCATCGAGTAAGCCATACACACAAAAGTTCCGTAAAGAATGGCTCTCCGAGACTGCTTTTGAAGGTTGGTTGAAAGAAGTTAGTAATGACAAAACCAAAGCGTATTGCTGCTATTGTCGATGTGAATTAAATGCGAAAAAAAATGATTTATTGAACCACATTACACGCAAAAAACATATCAAAGCTGCAGAGCCATTTACATCACGACAACAGAAATTGGTCTTCTAACCCAAACCTAAATTTGACGATGCAAAAAGTTCAGCTGAGGCTTGTTTATCATTATTCATAGCTGCTCATACTTCTATATTGTCGGTAGATCATCTTGGAGTTCTTTGCAAAAAAGAATTCAAAAGCGAAATTAAATCCACCGAACTAAGTGCACCGCAGTAATAAAGAATGTACTTGCACCACATTTTATTTCTGTCCTAAGAAATGATATTGGAGATGGACCATATAGCTTATTGCTTGACGAGAGCACCGATATAAGTGTAACCAAGTTACTAGGAATAGTAGTGCAATATTTTAGCAAAACATCATTCGAAATTGTCACTTCCTTTCTTACGTTAGCAGAGTTAAAGAAAGAGGACTCTGAATCTATTACAGAAGCTGTAAAAAATACTTTGCTGTCATATGGACTTGAGATCAAAAAACTTTGTGGTATTGGAGTTGACAATGCAAATGTTATGACAGGAATACACAATGGAGTATACCAAAGACTGAAATTGGATGTACCTCATCTTATTATGATCACTTGTCATTCTATACAACTCGCTGTTTCTCATGCTTCTGCCGAACACTTACCCAGACATTTAGAATATCTAGTTCATGAGACTTATAATTGGTTTTCAAAGTCCTCAAACAGGCAAAACGAGTACAAAAATCTTTATTTGACAATAAATGACGAAGAACTTTTAATAATAACTCAAGCCTTTGCCACGAGATGGCTTTCAATAGAACCAGCAGTAAAAAAAATATTGGACCAGTGGACAGAATTAAAATTACATTTTAACCTCACGAGACGTAGTGAAAATTGTTACGCCGCAGAAACTCTATACAACCTATACCAAAATCCTACAAATGAAGCGTATTTGCTTTATATTCATTCTGTTTTGGAACATTTGCAAAGTCTCGTGAAAATATTCCAATCGAACAATATTGACCCTAGTTAATTATTAAATGATTTCTTAATTACCATTGAATCTCTTGGTAAAAAGGTCCTTAACCCCAACAGACAAATTGATATATTCGAAGTTCAACATTTAGAAGATTTTTTGATTCCACATCCTTATTTAGGATACAGAATAGAGAGCAAAATCCAAGAGATCAGAAACACTAATCGATTTTCAGCAGAAGATGAAAAACAATTCCGAGAGAAGTGCGTAAATTTTACGATAGCGTTAATTAAACAGCTCAAACAAAGGTTGCCAGACAACTACCGTATTTTAAAAAAAGTGAACCAATTATCAGTTTCAAACACTTTAAAACAAGTCAAAGAGAATATTGCACCACTGGTGCAGGAAATGGGCCACGATGAAGAATTTATCAGTAAAGTAGAAATGCAATGGAACAGCATAACCCTGGTGCCATGGCAAAAGAAGGAGAACACAATTGCATTCTGGACTGAAGTTTTCGAGTACAAAAAGGCGGCTGACATAAATCCCTTCAAAGAACTTTGTTCTTTTGCTCTTGCAATGATTTCATTGCCATGGTCAAACGGAGAAGTAGAAAGAGTATTTAGCCAACTAAATATTGTCAAAAACAAATCTAGAAATCGACTTAAAAATGACACCACCAATGCGATTTTAACTGTCAGATCTGGATTACGATGGACAAAAAAATGCTGCCACGACTATGAAGTGCCAAAAGAAGTCATAAATAAAATTGGTACCATGGCAACATATGATGTGGAAAACTCAGGACCAAGCACAAGTGGATTACAATTAGTAACCCACAATTTCGATAGTTCTGACGACGAATAAAAAAAACTCTCATTAATGTAACAAAAAATAATAACAAGTTATGTTTTTCTATATTAATAATTAAAATGTAGATTTTTAAACTTTCTTTTATTTTAGCTCTATTTTTCCAAAAATTTAGCTCTATTTTAGCTCTTTTTCGAAGGTACTCTAGCTCTCTTTAAAAAACTGAGTTGGCAACACTGATCCCTGCGTCAATCTGAAAGTCAAAACTGCTGTCTTAATTAATCCTCCTTTGGCTATGTATTCATTTTATTTCTTTTAATAACTCTTTTGACGTGACACTGGCAATAATGTTCTAAACGTTTGCCAAAACAAAAACAAACAAACAAAACAAACAATAATTCCAATCTTGTCTTGGGTCTGTAACTATTCGGATCAGATGGATCTTTGCCAGGTTTTAGAATAGGAATGACAATTTGGGATTTCCATTCAATGGGAACTATACCATAATCAAAAAAATGATTAACTAACTCAAAAATATTTTAATGGCATTTCTCAGATGACTTAATAATAAAAGAATAAGGAATAACATCTATACCAGGAGCTGAATCAGACAGACCATCAAGAGCAAGCAACAATTCGTTTAATGAGAATGGGCTATCAAAACAATTGAGAGAAGCCAAAGGAGATATAGGAGAAGGCAATGAGTCTTCAGATGGAACCGAAGGAGATTATTTGAAAATGACTCCAACCACAGAGATCATTTGAAGTAATATTTTCATAGTTAAGTGAACCTCGAAAGCGCCTCAACTGATTCCAAACAATAGATGAAGGAGTTTTTGGAGATAAATGTTCACAAAAGCCAATCCAACCTTGTTTCTTCCTTTTGGAGGCCAATTTTTTAAGCTTTGCAGCTGACTGTTGATACTCTAAAAAAATTGATATTGTCATAGAGGAATTATAAATCATCTCATCTTCATTCCGCTTTCTAACGGCAGCAGTGCATTCAGCATCCCACCATGGAGTAGAGATCCTAAAGCTTTTACCTGGTTTTTTAATAGGAATATGCATATCAGCAGAGGAAATTATAATATCAGTGAAAATCTTATAAGAGACAAGAGGGTCAACATGCAAAGGGAAGATAGAGGAAGCGTCTAGTTTTAAATCAACGGAGGAGGAATAAGATGACCAATCAGCAGAAGAAAGTATATATTTTAAGCAAGGAGAAGGATTGCAGAAAGGAGACATATTATTGGGTAAGGACACAATTATAGGAAAATGATCACTACCATAAGAAAGGGGAAGGACTTTCCATATAAGACGAGAAGAAAGGGAAGCGGAACAAAGAGAGAGATCAACAACACTTTTCGGATTTTGACCAGGTCGGACCCTACGAGTGGGAGAACCATCATTGAGCACACAGAGGTCAATGTCATTGAAAATATCTAGAAGAGAAAGACCAAATAAATCAGAGTGACTAGATCCCCACATAATGTGGTGGGTATTAAAATCACCCAAAAGCACTAAAGGTGGAGTGATTGATGAAAAAAGAAATAGTAAATCAGGAATAAGAGCAGAATCAGGATGTGGGATATACACTGAAACAAAAGAAATATCCATAGACCTGACACCAACAATGTTTATCTCAGGAGGATGAGGAGGGAGGGAAATTTGAGAAAACTGTAGGGAGCGCCTTATGAATAGAGCACTACCAGCATACCCATCAGCCCTGTCATCCCGGAGACAGGAGTATCCTGAGACCCGAAAATGGGACCCAGGAACCAACCAAGACTCCGAGATGGCAATGACTGATGGGTGAAATCTTGAAATTAAGTGAGTCAATTCATGCTTCTTGCGACGCAAGCTCTGTGTGTTCCACTGAAGTATTGCGACTGGATCCATACTGGGAAAGGGAGACTAATTGAGTGAGTTTATCGGCAACGTTGGACGGTAAGGGGTTAGGGTTCATTAAAATAATGTTAATAATTAGAGTGATTAAAGTTTCCAACATAGAATTGTCTTGTTGGGGAGATACATTAAGAGATTGGTTGATACCTAACGCACAACCATTAGCCAATACTGATTTAGGAACAGAAACTATTTCATTATGGGCAGTCTTGTCATATGACTTCCCTTGAGGAGGTTTTGGGTGGGGACTAGAGTAGACAGTCTTAACATATGATTGAGAGGTCTCAGATCTTGATGATTTCGCACAAACAAATCATTGTGATGAAGAGGGGAGATGTATATTATATGTAATTTTATGTATATGTAATTTTTAGGTATCAAACTTGACTCTAGAATGTCTGGGATTCCTCACTTTGATTATATCTCCCAAAAGTGCGAAAAAAGTGTCAACGTATTACGATCCCTTTCTGGAGTATGGTGAGGTTCCCACCCTTATTCTCAAAAGTTGTTATACAACGCTATAGTCCGGAGCCATTGGGAGTATGGCTGTTTCTTATTAAATCTATGTAACAAATCTGGTCAAGATAAAATATTTAAAATCCAATCTAAATGTTTGCGTATAATCCTTGGTGCAATGAAATCTTCTCCTATAAATGCCATGCAGGTTGAATGTGGTGAACCCCCTCTAAATATACGCAGGCAGTTTCTTTCGGATAGGTTTTTCTTTAAACTGGTTCAAAATTCAAATCACCCTCTTCTCCCTAATTTAAGCATTCTGGTAAACCTTTACGGTTCTCAGGTCTCAGATAATATTCCTTGTCTTCTTCATAGTTTTATTAAATTTACTAGACTACCATGCCCTGTTTATCAGTTTCCATCCAATCCCCTTTACTTAACTTCTTACGAAGCTCTCATATTTCATCCTGATATTCGTCTGAACTCTGGTATTGATAAAGATTCGGTCAACCCCCGTGGGTTATTCAGTGAACTTATATATTCTCAGTTTTTAGGATGGCACATTTTTTTCACTGATGCTTCCAAATTATCCGATGAAAGTGTTGTTGGGGCAGCAGTTTGGTTTCCTTCTTCCAAAATTATTTTGAGTTTTAAATGTCCTTCTCATGCTTCAGTCTTTTCAGGCGAAGCTCTTGCTGTCTTGGAAGCGATTCGTTACATAAAGTCTCACAAGTTAAACAATTCCATAGTTTTATCTGATTCTAAAAGTTGCCTTCAATCCATTTTATCCAACCCCTTCCGTTGTTCTTCTCGCTTCCCCCTAATTCTTCAGATAAAACAATGTCTATTTGAGTGCCACAGTATGGGTTTAAAGGTTGTTCTTGCCTGGATTCCTGGTCATTCTGGAATTCCAGGTAATGACACTGCGGATTCATGTGCCAAGGCTGCTTTAAATATGGGTTCTCTGGAACATTTCAAGCTATATTCTCATGATCTCTCCCTTCTCCCTAAATCTCATCTACATGATTCTTGGTCCAAATACTGGGAATCATCAAAAGTTCTAAAAGGAAAGTATTATGGCGACATTCAACCGTTTCTTCCCAAAATTCCTTGGTTTTTCAAATTTCACAAATTCAGCAAAGTCACTACATCGACGGTCTGCCACCTCCGGCTGGGTCATGCTTGTACCCCCGTTCACTTGGCCAAACTGAGGATTCGGGATAGTTAGTTATGCGAATGTGGCTTAGATGAAGGAGACAATGATCATATTTTCTTTAGCTGTCCAAATTTGAAATATTCACTGTATGATATTCTTCCACAAAAAATATCCCGTCCTATTTCATTCAAATCTCTTCTGTCCCTTACTTTTTCTTCTTTAATTAACTGTATATTATGTAATTACATTAGTAGAAATAAAATTAAATTATAATATATTCCTTATTATTTATTTTATAAATGTATGAATTTTTATTAGTAGGGTGGGGTGGTAGCCATTGAACCAACAAAAGTTTGAAGAGCTCTAGCACGGTCGTTATTACAGTCTAAGAAAATATTTTTATCTCAGAAGATAGGTAATTTAATAAGATACCAAACTGCGCTAAAAAAAATGGAAAATATTTGCTATAGCCTAATTAATACAGGTTTTTTAAAAACAAGTGAAATGGTTCATAGTGTACACCTAAGGGTACACGATGAACCGGGGGGGTGGTACTAAATGATCCAGGTGGTACACAATGAATCACAGTAATATAAAAACCGAAGATTGTTTGTTTTAAGTGGAAAATAAATAAAACATTTGTAAGTTTAATTATTTAATAGGTTTCGGCTTATATAAAAACTACGCAATCAGTCTTAAAACTTAATTTTTAACTGTAATTATAAACTTTTAAAAAGTTTTGAGAAGATAAACTATACTTACTGCAAATTAAAAAAGAAAAAACAGTTTGTACTAACTAATTAACATTACTTTGAGGATTTATAACATCACCTATGTATTTATCACAATCAGTCTTAATTATTTTTGTATGCCTAAATCACAAATTGTACATAACAATAGGTAAAAAATAGGAATAATCAGTTCGCTCGTTCTCAGTCATAGTATGTTCACGAGAGATAAGTAAGTATAAAAAATTTCAACATAACAATAAAAAAAAAACAAATATCTTCGAAAATACTAATTAACCTAATAGAAATATCAAAATCAAAAATCTTACAGATATGACGTTATTAATATCTTAAATTCAGTAGGGATATATCGATAGGGAATTTGTAAGTGGCTTGTCGACGTACCGTGCCGTTTATATTGGGAAGAGGTAAAATGTATTTTATGTCTTTTATATTCACAGCTGCTGTATCAGGTTCCAGTGGCAGCGAAAATGTTTGAGTAAATTTGCTTTTTAATTTGAAAAAAGACACATAATAATCGCCGTCTTCTTCCTCCAACTCTTCTAATATTTGTGCTACGTAATAAACCTTCGTTTTTTTTATAGTGAATGCAACAATTACGTGATCTTCAGGTCGAGGTTTCCGTGACAATGGAGAGAAGTTATCGTTTAAAACAACTTCTTCCTCTGCAGATTCAATAAAAAAATCTCCTCCAGAAGATGAGCCACTGCAAATAAACTCTTCCTCGTCTGATGTAGTATCTGATTGTTCTCTCTTATGGCTACTTTCAAATAGGTTTGTTTTAACTACTTTAGCACGTTTCTGGTTTTTATTCTTTTTATTTTCAGCTAAAGCGTTTTTCTCTGGTGTGTCTGTAGCTATTATGCTCTTTCCTAGTTTTCTCTTGGTAATCTTACGGGGTCCTGCCTTCAATGGTGGCCTGAAATTCTTTGGTGAAATAAAATTACTGGGAACTTCTAACATTTTTGGAGAGCTAGTCTCAATTTTAGATGAAGTCTGAACTTTGGACGTGGATGCAGTTGGCTGGCAAGATACAGTCTCTTGAGTTGGAATCTTGGGACTAGACATCACTTGTGACTGAAAAATATTGTTTGATTCGGAAGCAACCAGTATAGCACGGGATAATTCTTCTTGCGGCTTAATTCCAACCAGTGTTAGTGTCGATGGTGTGCGATATGAAGCGGATGGTAACGGTTTGTTATCGTGACATTCTTCCATAATGTTCTCAATTTCTGCGTCAGTTTCATCATCGTCACTGTAAATAGCTGGTGTCAATATAGACGGTGACCCACAACGTCCATTACTACCAGAATTGTCCTCTACATCTATTACATTTGGTGCTGGTCTATTAGTTACGTCACTTGGTAAAAAGTCAATATCTGTGAATATTTTATCGTCAAAGGGGAATATACCACATTTTTTGAACGCTTGAGTTATGTTTGTTGGAGTCATAGCTCTCAAATATGCTATACCGACACATTCGGCAACATTGTAAATGCTTAAAGGTTTCCCCGGATTACGTAATAACCATGAGTCTATTGCCCCATTATAAAACGACTTGAAAGGGCCATTTAGTCCGACATCCAAAGGTTGCATCCTAGCCGTGGTATGAGGATGAAGTGTAAGTATAGTCACACCTCCGGCTTTAGCTAGATCTAGAGCTTCTATAGACAGATGACTCTCATGATTATCAAGAATAAGCAAAGCTGGGTTATCCTTCGATGCTGAAGTGAACTGAAACAAATAGGCATAGGTAAATCAAAATAAGTTGTCTATTCCACACCTACAGATATCAATACCAAACAAATAAGCAAATTACCTGGATAAAATGCTTCATTACTTCTACAAATAATTTCGCATTCATCCAACCGCTAGGTGCGGCTAACCCGAGTGTCCCTGGAGGTGCCCCATACAGCATGTGTGCCTTGAAGTTTTTTCTTGGAAATACCATTGCTGGAGGTAAGGCCTGGCCAATCGCATTTACAATACAGCAAGTTGTAACTAAGATTCCACGTTCGCCACTTGTGACTTTACAGACACTGCGTCCTTTAGCTGTCAGCACTTTATGTGGACGTTGCACTGTTGTCGTGGAGGTTTCGTCGAGATTATATATTCGGCTTCCATTAGCAAAAGATGGAGTGCGACTTAAAACTTCCTTAAGGTTGTCGAAAAATTTTTGGACGTTTATTTTATTAAATGCTGTAGCTCTTGCTATACTACAAGGCTCGGGTTTTTTCACAGACAATTCAGGATGTCTTGCTCTAAACCCCCTCATCCAATCTCGGCCTGCCATTTCATGGACTTTCCACGATGGCGGCATTTCGATTTTGTTAATCACTGCCATTTGGTAGGCAATTCTACGGCAGTCTTTAGAAGTTAGGCCATAGAATTTATTAGCACAATCTAATAAATATTCCTTTATACTGTCTTCTTGCTGGTCAGTAAAAATTTTACTTGCATCATAATGGGGCTCTAGTCTACAAGACGGATTGTTCCTGTATTTTGCTATGTATCTTCGCAGTGTTGGATAGGGAAGGTTGCAATCTTTGGCTGCTTTTCTGATACTCAGTCCCGACAAGTGTTTATCTATTCCTCTTTGGATATCTTCTCCGGTGTGATACCCTTTTTTACGGGCTTCCCTTCCTACCGTGTTTCGTCCCATGCTGAAATAAACAAATAGTAATTATACTCACATTTAACGTTTAGAGGTTGACTGAATAATACTCCCCACCTGTATAGAAAGCATAAAACAAAGCAATTAGATGTGGTACACAATGAACCATGGTTCATTGCTTACCCAGGATAAATGGCTCACTGCGTACCCATCTCCGCTTAGGAAATGTTAGGTTATGTTTTACACAATAACCGTTGAAAAGTAATTACAAAAAATAGTCTTAAACAAGCGCAAGGACCTACATTACACATACAATTCACACATAGTTAAGTAAGAGTTAAATTATTAAAGTAATTGCAAAAAGAAACTCACGTTTTTTTCGTCGTTTTTGATTAAGTAAACACAAGGACGCGGCGCACGCGTTCGTTTGTGGCGGCAAGCGCCCGGCGACTAGACCAAACTGCACGACGTGGTAAGCGAGTCTTGACACGTTTTTTGCGCGAGCTGGCAACGTCGCGTATGGACGGTAGGTACTATGGTTCATACGGTACACGCGGTTCATTGGCTACCATCCTACCCTATTATTTTTGTTATAAATGATATGATGTTTTTGTTTTGAATTTTGTTCTTATTTATGTTGTGTTTGTGTGTTTTAGAGTAATCACTGGAGTGGAACAGTTTGTTTGATTCTCTCTTCTAATCACCGACCATATTCTAAAAGCTTACTTTAATTTCTCCTACAGTTTATGAAACTATCATGTAACAGATACTGGCAAAGTTGCGACACTCAAACAAGTCGCAGGGGCCATACACAAAGAATCTAATCTAATCTAAATTCCAATCTTGCAAGATAAGTTCAGAAGTTCATCAATGAATCTTGTCTTAGCAAAAGTAGAGTTAGAAAACGTTAAGGAGTACCTTCGGCAACAAGAGATAATCCGCCATTATCACGATGGTAAAACAAACCATCGCGGAATCACTGAGTGCCATTTAGCTTTGTCTCGCAAATACAATTGGCCAAAAATGAAGGACCAAATAGCGAAATATATAAGTGAGTGTACCATATGCGGACAAGCAAAATACGACCGAAACCCAGTCAGACCTCAATTTAATATTGTGCCACCATCCACTAAGCCCTTTGAAATTGTTCACATGGACTTATACACCGTACAGAGTGAGAAATATGTCACTTTTATAGATGTCTTCACCAAATACGGCCAAACATATCATTTGCGTGACGGAACAGCTATTAGCATATTGCAAGCACTTTTACAGTACTGTACCCTTCATGGTGTTCCTATAACTATTATTACTGATAACGGAACTGAGTTCACCAATCAGCTGTTCATGGAGTTTACACGACTCCGTAAGGTCAATCATCATAAAATATTAAGTAGCTCACTCACCTAACAAAATTGGTAATATTGAACGCTTTCATTCCACACTCTTAGAACATCTTAGAATTCTAAAATTACAGCACAAAGACGAGCCTATAGTAAATCTCATGCCATACGCTATTATTGCTTACAACAGTTCCATACATAGCTTTACAAGATGCCGACCGTTTGACTTATTGACTGGACATTTTGACCCTAGAGACTGCAATGACATTGACATAACACAGCAACTGTTACAACAGTATACCCAAGTTCGTAGAGACCGTAGGTATGAAACAAGTTTACGATATTATCAATTCCTCATCACTTGCTAATCGCACTTCACTAATCGAGAACAGAAATAAAAATAGAGAACCCGAGAAGGAATATGCACCTCAACAGCAAGTCTTTGTAAGAAATCCTCTTGCCAATCGACAAAAGACCGCCCCTCGACATAGGTACTCAAGATACAGTTTTAGCTGACCTGCCAATCCACATCTATACTTCGAAAAAGCGTGGTCCCATAGCAAAATCGAGACTTAAGCGCGTGCCTAAAGCAGCCAATTTGTAACAGGATTCTGCTTATGTCAATCCTTCCAATGACGCGACCTCAGCAGATAAAACTTGAGAGCCTTGACGATGGACTAGGACTTCTGCCGTACAAACTCGGACTTATGAGACTCACAAATCATCATCATACGTTTCTACAGTACGTTCAACTAGATGACATTGTAAATAACATTAACTCACTACAGACTCAGTTACTAAACTGTCAAAAGCAAATGACTAACGACACTTACTCACTGTACGAAATTCAAATAGATTATCTTAGTAGCAAGCTTAGCAATGTCTTAAAACAATAATTGTTTTAAGATAATAAGATAAGTAAGTAAGTAACAATAATTTATTACAATCATTAGAGCCCTATAGAGTCAAAAGAGGTCTTGTAGATGGATTAGGTTCAATCATAAAAAGCCTAACCGGAAACCTAGATCACGCCGATGCGAAGATAATAATGACGCAATTAAAACTTTAGAAACCAATCAGGATAAAATAGTAAATGAGTTCAACGCAGTATGAGTAAGGAGTGGATGTCCAAACATAATGACGTAATAGCAAAGATAGTAAGTAACGAATATAAAATCAACTCTACTTTAGAATTGATACTGAAGAGTGACGCATACAGAGAAAACAACCTAATTAAGTATGCTAAGTTCGCTCAACTCTTAGAAGTTATAAGCGAAAACGTAGAGGACTTAACTCAGGAGTTAATTAGGATAGAATATAGCTTAGCTTTTATACGAGCTTCTAGTACTCACCATTCGACTATAGATATAGAGACACTAGAGTCAATGGTTGCGAAACTTAAATTAATTTATGGCAGAGAGCACATTTTAGATTTAGAACTTAGGGAATATTACGATATCATTGAACCTGGATCGTATTATATTAATAAGCAGATAGTTTTTATTTTTAAGTTTCCAATTTTTTCTATGATAGTTATGATTTTTATAGATTATCAGTAGTACCTAACAAACACGCTCAGGCTCTTATCCCCTCCTTCCCCTTCCTAGCAACTAACGAGATGACGTTCATGTACATAGAGGCAGAATGCCCGAAGCTGAAAAAATGGTATCTCTGTGAAAAAGGAATCGCTCACCAGATACGAACCAAATTTGACTGCATCCAGGAGCTGATTACCAATCAAGTTATCCAGGAATCCTGCCAGTTCACGACAGTCACCCTGACGAGAGAACCTCTGGTGAAACTTGACGATCAACACTATGTTCTGTCCTTCCCTCATAAAACGAAGGTACAACTCAACTGTAACCAGAAGAACTACTCTATGCTGCAAGGAAGCTACCTCGCTACGATTCCCGCTGGATGTCACCTGAAATCACAAGAGTTTACTATTGCAAATGACAATGATGAGATCAAAGGTCAACCTCTCAAACTGATGAACAACCCCTACGACGCGGAGAAACAAAGTAACCTAGCTACCCATGTTAAACTGAACTCCATTGACCTCCAAGGGCTGCACAGCATCCAAGAAAATCTAATGATCCAGCCTTCCTTACGTGTGGATAATTTGAAATCAGATGCTTTCTACCACACAACCATACCATTCTACGTAGTACTATCGAGCGCAGCTGTACTCACTATCATACTAGTGACCCGACGCTACGTGTGCAGATGTAACACACCTATGAAAACGGACCAGAAATCCCCAACAGCACTAATGAAGAAGGAAGATCCCGATACTATTCCAGCAACATTTTCACTCAACATGCTAAAATAGTCGCTGTTCTAGGGGTGGAGGAATTACGTAGGTCTACTATATGAAGATCACCGACGTTGCAGATGCACCGATAATTATTTAACACATTTAATTCGCCGACGCAGCAATGACGTCAATCGGACACTGCATGTTAAATCTATTTGTAAGAATAAGCATTCCATATTCCTACTTCAAAGTGAAATGGTTATTCATTAGGAAATAATTGTATATTAGTTTTATTCTTTTTAATTAATTAAATATATTAATTCATTTTGGTTTTTTTTCGAACTTCTAACTGCCATTAACGTAATTAGTGTGATGTAGGACTATTGGATAAACAATGTACATTTCGTCACCAACTAATAGTTTAATATAGAGACAATCATACTTACTTGTAGGCCAATGCCTACCAGATGTTTTGATTTGATTTCGAACTGCATGGTCCTAAGAACTGCTTCATGCTTAGAAAGTCACATTAGTGTAAAAAAAAAGATATTAACATGACCGCTCACGGAAGGGCAGACCTGTCCTGATAATGACTTTTTAAATGAGTTCCCGAGATACCAAACAACTAGAAAATTCTGGCAATAATTATGGTAATACAACAGCTTCCACAAGCAGGCTGGCTATATTTTGAATAGTATATATAAATATGCTTATTATTATTTATATTGCTTTTATTGACTTTGAAAAAGCATTTGACAGTATAACACACAAATCAATATGGAAGGCATTAGAATAATGTAAAATCAGTCAGAAATATATAAATATAATTAAGAACATCTACTCCAACTGTACAAGCAGAGTAAAACTGGAAAGGAAAGGCGAAGAATTCCCAATTGGTAGAGGTGTCAGGCAGGGGGATCCTCTGTCACCCAAGTTGTTTATAGCTGTGCTTGAAAGTATTTTTCACCACCTAAACTGGAAGGAAAAAGGAATAAGAATACACAACCAATATTTGAGCCACATTAGATTTGCTGATGATATTACAACCTTCGCTGACTCTGCTACAGACCTAGAAGAAATGACCTGCCAGTTTGCACAGAAAAGCAGTAAAGTCGGCCTTAACATAAACATAAGCAAAACAAAAATAATGACAAATTCTGTTACAAAACCAATCATAGTAAACAACCAAAATATAGATTATGTCGATTCGTACATATATCTAGGAAAACAAATATCGTTTAAAGAAAACAACAATGAAGAGGAAGTAGAGAGACGAATCAATACAACCTGGAGAAAGTTTTGGGCACAAAAAGAGATCTTAAAAGGACCCTATAATTTAAACCTCAAAAAGATAGTACTGGACACTAACCTTCTACCTTGCTTAACATATGGCAGCCAAACCTGGGTATATACAAGCAAAGTCAAAAACAAAATAACAACATGCCAAAGATCAATGGAGAGGAGCATTCTAAAACTAAAAAGGATAGATAAAATCAGAAGCACTGAAATAAGAAACAAGACTAAAGTCATAGATGCTCTAAACTTTGCTATGAAATCTAAATGGAAATGGGCTGGACATATTGCCAGATATAAAGATAAGCGATGGACGCTGAGAACAACAACATGGAAGGGGCCAATAGGAAAACGCAGAGTGGGGAAACCAAAGAAAAGATGGTCAGACGATATAAAACAAATAGCTGGACCAGAATGGATAAATATTGCCAAGGACCGAGAGAAATGGAAGAGTTTGGAGGAGGCCTATACCCGAAAGGGATCTGTTAGTATGTAAGATAAGATAAATGTTAAAAAGAAAACCTGTAATAACGGAAAAATAAAGGCTTTATTATTATTATTATTATATAAATATGAGTCTACTTGCTAAGGTGCTTCTGAAAACAAAATCATTAGTTTCTATGTCTTTAATTGTGGAATTAGTATTTTTAAGAAATTAAATATATCAATTGTTGTAGAAATAAGCTAATCAAAACATTATCAAAGTATACAAAAAGAAGTTCAAGAAAAAAAGAAAGAAGATCAATATAATAGGAATGTATAAATAAGGTGGTTTATTGTTCAAAGTCTAATCTAAAATAAAATAAATAAAATAAAATCTAAACAATCATCATCATCATCATCATCATCATGATGATGATGATGATGATTGTTCAAAGTCTAATCTAGCAAAGATATCAGGGACAGTAAGATAGGTTATAGGTTTTACGGGCACAGCAAGGTCAGGAACTGGCTTAGGATGGTTTACTGATTTTGCTCTCAATTCAACTTCATCTCTGTCTTGCATTTCTTTCAGTTCCTTCTCTTGTTCTCTCTCCGTTATCTGCTTATCATATTTTTCTCTTTCTGCCCTCTTTTCTGTCATCAGGTCAGATGGGGCTAGATCTATAGTATGCAAAAACGTAGCTGGCTTAGCTTTCAGAATTACATCATTCTCTTTATTTTCAGAAGAGGTTGATGAAGAAGAACCTTTAGTCAGATTAGTGTGCATACGTTTCTTTACAGCTCCAGGCAACGGTTGAGCTTTAAATGATGAGGCCTGCATCTTCTCTTCTTCAATCTGACGCCTTATTCTCGCTTCCTTGCGCTTTTTTAACTCTTCATTTCGTTGTTCAAATGAGAATGGTTCAGGTTTCAATAGCTTACGATATACAGTTGGCATATGATGTTGTGCAGTACCTTTTTGATTCATGTGCTGTGTTTTATCATTAAGCTTTTCTTTAGAGCAGCATTTTTTGTGGAACTTTGGAATGATGGCTTTGGTCATTTGCACAGGTATATCAGGCTTTTCAAATATGTGTTTTGGGGCCGGGCGAGCTTTAAATGCTGGAACATGATGTGAAGTATAATTACATTTTTTTTGTATTTCAGTTAGTTTAAAAGGCTCTATTATTGTAAGTGGTTTCTTAGGAACCTCGGGAAGGCTTTGGGGTGCAACTAATATAGATTTAGGAATGGGCTGTGCTTTAATTTTATGTTTTTTCATTTCTTCCAGTTCCATATCTTCCTTTTCTTTCTGAGATATGTGAGGTCGAGAGCGCGCCTTGCTGTGTAGGGTCGGCGACTGCGGACGTGTACGGCAGGCACGACCGGTATTTGCAAATTTAGTTCCCGCCAGTTCATGTACCTCTCGTGCCACACTGTAGTGCCTCTCGTGCTCAGACTCCTCTCGTAACGCTGTTATATCGCTCATAGACATCGATTTCCTCATGGAAGTCATGGCTGCGAAACTGCATTCAAAATGGTCTTCAAAATCAAATCTAATGTTTTCTCCGAATTCCTCTTCGATAAGATTTTCGGGTGCGCCTTTTACCGTAATCTTCTCGTTATGATTAAAGAAGGCATCACCACGGATGTCTGTCACGTATTTTCGACACAATTTTCACAACTCGGTTGAAATCAACGGATCGTCGTTATATTTTAAATTTGCATATCTCCATCTAAAGGTGCGTTCGTTTAGCTCATGAGTAGTGCGTTCGAATAGGCTATTTGTGATCGTTTGTAGCGAAAATAACGCTATAAACCCTCACAAGGGGCGTTCGAATTGGGAATCTTGGGTGAAAATGTCGTTCATGTCTGTTTTTGTTCAGCGTTCGGAAAGCTAAAAAAGAGGAATTTTTGCCACCAAAAAGTGCAATTTTTGGCCTACGTCCGGAGCATGGTTGTTTGTGATCGTTTCGGTTGAGCATAAGACCTAAACACATGATTATGCTGTCAAATGCATAGCTGTCAAATAACGATCAGTAACAACCATGCTCTAGACGTGGGTCAAAAATAGCACTTTTTGGTTGCAAAAATACCTCTTTTTCAGCTTTCCGAACGCTGAACAAAAAGAGTCATGAACGACATTTTCACCCACAGATTCCCAATTCGAACGCCCCTTGTAAGCGTTTTTAGCGTTTTTTTCCCAACAACAATCAAGTGATCTATTCGAACACACTAAATGACAACGCTACCAATGCCTTCATAAGCTAAACGAACACAGTCGAGGGCACTGGTGGCGTTGGCATTGATGCCTCTTTTGTTAAAGTGTTCGGAAAGCTCTAAAACGTTATTTTTGCCACTTTTGCCCTCACCCTATTCGAACGCTCAACTGACCATAAGACGAGGATTGAAAAAACCTAAAATGGAGGATGATGGCGGCTTCTGTTGAAAAAAGAGCACAATTATTTAAAATAATTGGGAGTCTCAAAGAATATTTTTGTTTTTCTGAGCCTTATCTGGGATTATTTGTAAGTGAGTTGGCTATTATACGGAAGTTTAATGCGTAGATTTCTTATTAATTAATCTTGATAAAAAAACTTGGTTTCGTTTCTTTTAGTAAGTAATTTTTTCTTGTTGCTTGTAAATAGTATTTTTATTATTGGTAAAAGCGATTAAGATCACTCATTTTTCGAAAGAAAAATGAGTGATACTGAACTGGATCAGTGGAGTGATCCTCCTGATCTTGGTTCGGAATCAGATAATACAGATAGCACGTTGGTTAGTCTTTCTACAGGAGCTAGGAAGCGTCAACGTGCTCCTAGTGCTCAGAATGACTTAATTCCTAATAAAAAAATAGATCTTCATTATGATCAGACGGATTTGGGCCCCTATGTGGTCCACTTAACAAAGAATATCGCTGACCCTGCTTCTGGTTATACTTTAAAAGTCTTAAAGGTAGCTCAACTTCTTTTCAAAAATAAAGTTACAGGCATTTGTTCGGATGGAATAAAATTGATAGGTCGAAATAAAGTTGCGCTTCAATTCAAAACGTGGGATGAGGCTAACAAGTTTTTGGAATGTGAATTTCTGTCTGCTTATGATTTTCATGCTCAAATTCCGACTTATAACGTAACGCGCACGGGTATTATTAAGGGCATTCCAGTGGATTGGTCCATGGAGGAGTTGGTTAATGCACTTGAATGCCCTTCTGGCTGTGGGCCGGTTTTAAAGGCAAGGAGATTAAATAGAAAAACATTTATTGAAAACAAGCCAGTATGGATTCCGACTCAAACGGTTGCAGTGACGTTCAAAAGTACATTTCTTCCAAAGAAAATTTTCTGTTTTAATGCTGCCATTAATGTGGATAAATATCAATTGCCTTCAATTCAATGCTTGTCCTGCTGTAGATTTGGTCATACTCAAAATTTTTGTCGATCTAAACCGCGTTGTTTTAAATGTGCACAACCTCATTCGGGCTCTACCTGTCAGGTAATTGATTCTTCTTGCCTATTCTGTTCAGGCAATCATTTTGCTACAGACAAGGTTTGCCCTGAGCATAATAGACAAAAGATAATTAAAAACATTGTTTCGGAGGAAAGCATATCATATATGGAGGCATCCGCGCGGGTTCCATCCATCAATCGTCGTCTGTATGCGGATATAGTCAAATTTACGCCAAGTCCTCCGTCTCCTATTATTGAAAAGGCCCAAACGCAATCTGCTCCTGTCTCCTATAAAAAAACTGTGTCTGTGCCTCGAAGCTGTCCTGCGTCAGTTTGCAAATCTTACGATTAAGTAGCTCATAATGCAATTATTGCATCTCCTTCATCAACTATGACTAATGGTTGTGCATTAAATTCTGAAAGATCTTCTCAAAATGAAAACCTTTTGGAATTAATATCTTGTACTTTGTTAAATATGATTTCAAAATTTGATGAAATGCCACTACCGAACAATATTCTACAGATTTTACAAAAAAACTCTTATGTCGTAAATTCTCAACATGGATCAGATTCTACAATGGAATGTGAGGAGCGCCATATCAAAGAAATGTGAGCTTATTTACTTGATTAATAAATATAAACCCATTGTTGCGGCTATCTCGGAGACATGGCTGAAGCCAGGTTCTAATTTTAGGTTACCTGGCTACGCCTGTTTTCGGGATGATCGTGACGATGGGTGGGGAGGTAGCGCCATCTTGGTTAAAAAAACTATGCCCTACTCTTTACTCTCACTTCCTCCTCACAGTAGTAGATTTAATGCTGTTGCTGTGAGATCTTTTGATACATCTATTTTATCAATTTATATTCCTCATCCTAATGCTTCTATAATTTCTGAACTCTCACTCATTTTTTCCTCTCTTCCTCCTCCGCTCATCGTTCTTGGTGATTTCAATTGTCATCACCCAATGTGGGGTTCACGTGCTCCTGACTCATTTTCACCTTACCTACTTGATCTCATTGACGATTTCAATTTATGCATTTTAAATGATGGTTCTCCCACTCGACAGGTTTCCCCCCTTCAAAATCCTAGTGCTGTAGATTTATCTTTAACTTCTGCTTCTCTATCCTCCAAATTGTTTTGGTCTGTCCTTCCAAACTCTCATGGAAGCGATCATTTCCCTATTCTAATCTCCTCTTCCTCACAATGTCCAGCTCCTTTTAGTTTACCTCCTCTTTTAAAATATAGACTTAATAGTGCTGATTGGGATTCATTTTCTTCCACTCTTGATTCTAAGGTATCTTCTTTACCTCCTATTAATGAGTTTAATTACTTAAATTTATATACAGAATTAGTAAATGCCATTATTGCATCTGCAGACTCTACTATTCCCATAAAGAAGCCTCGATCTAATATCCCTCTACATCCTTGGTGGGATTCTGAATGTACTAGTGTTACCAAAGAGCGAAATGAGGCAGAAACATACTTTTCTGAAAATATTAGTTATGAAAACTTTATTCTATTTAAAAAGGTTTTGGCAAGGTCTAGAAGACTTCTTTCTAAGAAAAAAAAATTGGCTGGTCAAAATATTGCGAAAGTCTTTCTCCTCGCTCTCCTTCCTACCTTATATGGAAAAAAATCAAATCGTTTCGAAATTCCAAAAACAACTGTCGTGATTTGTCATCTAATGACTTATCATGGCTAGAAGCTTTTTCTGACCAGTTAGCTCCTCCTTTCGTTCCTCCTAAAGAATATTTTACTTGTTTTTCAAGTTCTGGGATCTCTAGTGTTCCTATGGATGACTTGTTTTCATTTGATGAACTTTCAGCTGCCTTAGATCACCTTAAAGACTCTTCTCCAGGCTTGGAAGGACTTCCATATTCATTCATTTGTCGGTCATCTTTGAATACCAAAAAATATTTGTTGAATATCATTAATAACATATATCCAAATTGTAACTTTCCTGATGTTTGGAAACATCAATTAATCATCACAATTTTGAAACCTGGCAAAAATCCTTCAAACCCGTCTTCGTATAGACCTATTGCTCTATCATCTGTTATGGTAAAAATCTTTGAAAATCTTCTAAAAAACAGGTTAGAGTGGTTGTTAGAACATCGTCAAATTTTATCGAAGTCTCAATTTGGCTTTAGAAAAGGATTTGGCACTATTCATAGTTTAGGTGTTTTTACCACTGATATTCGCATTGCTTTTTCTAAGAATGATCATTTGATTGGCGTCTTTTTAGATATTACGGGTGCTTACGACAATGTGCAACTCCCTATCCTAAAACAAAAAATGCTTCAGTTAAATCTTCCTCAACGGATGACTTATGTCATTGTTAATCTCTTGTTAGGTAGACTAATATCGGTAAGATATCAAAATTCTCTGTTATCCCCAAAAAAGGTATGGAAAGGCCTTCCTCAAGGATCAGTGCTGAGTCCACTACTTTATAGCTTATATACATATGACCTTCATCACAGTGTTGACTCATTTTGTGAAATCCTTGAGTATGCTGATGACATAGCTCTTTATTATTCTTCTAAAACTTTTTCGGAGTCAGTTTCTCGACTAAATTCTGCTCTCCATTATCTAAATATCTGGCTAGTAGATCATGGGCTTTCTTTAGCTTCAGAGAAAAGTAATGTTGTAGTATTCTCTAGAAAGCGGTCTATCCCTAATGTTCAAATTTTCGTTAATGATCATTGCCTTATGGTTAAGAATCAAGCGAAATTTCTCGGTCTTATATTAGACTCAAAACTAACTGGTTCTCCTCACATAGAGTACATAAAAAATAAATGTGAAAAAAATGTGAATATTCTCCGAGCACTCTCAGGGGTTTGGTGGGGTGCTCATCGTTTTTGTCAAAAAATACTATACAATGCAATTATAAGAAGTCATTTTGATTACGCTACTTTTCTGTTAGAACCTTGCAGTAAACTTTCTTTGAGATTATTTGATTTATTGCAATACAAATGTCTTCGGATTATATCTGGGGCCATGAAATCTTCTCCTATCAATGCTCTTCAAGTTGAATGCGTAGAGCCCCCTCTTTATCTTCGTCGTCAGTATCTTTCTGATCGTTTTTTTTTTCATGCTGCTCAATTTTCTAATCATCCAATTTTACAGAAGTTAATTTGTCTAAATAATTTAATTTCATTCTCTCGTTACTGGCGTCACAAGGATCCTCCATGTATTTTAAATTCACACAACAAATTACTTAATTTGTCTCACACTATTTATCAATTTACTATACAACCCATTTTTACTGTGCCCTATGAGTGTTTAGTTTTCAGACCTAATATTATTTTAAATTTTGGCGTTGATAAGAACTCTCCTGGTGCGGATAAAAAGTTTCTTGATATTTTAGATAGTTCTTGGGCAGGTTGGCTTTCGGTTTTTACGGACGCGTCTAGGTTAACGAGTAATGGTTATGTTGGAGCAGCTGTTTGGATACCTAGGTATCGTATTATACTTAACTTTAAATGTTCGTCTAGTTTATCTGTTTATTCAGGTGAATCAGTGGCAATTTTAGAAGCTGTTAAATATGTCGAATCTTATAAATTAAATAAATGCATCATATTTTCTGATTCTCTTAGTTGTTTACAGGACATTTATAAATTTCCATTTCGTGCGAAAGATATGTTACACACTAATTTGAAAATTAGAGAAATTCTTTATAGATGTTATTTAGCTGGTATCGAAGTAGTTTTAGCTTGGATTCCAGGTCATAGCGGCATTAAAGGTAATGAAATTGCAGATAATTTTGCTAAGCAGGTTACTGATTTAGGGCTGGAATCATACTGCAACTGTTTTTCTCGCGATTTACGTAACTCTACAAAAGTGCAGTTAAATGATAAATGGTCGAATATTTGGAATAGAACAAGAATGATCAAAGGTAGGCATTTTGGCTTAATTCAGCCCACCAGACCTTCAAAACCTTGGTTTTTTAAGTTTAAAAATGCTGAGAAATGGGTCACTTCCATTGTAATTCGTTTGCGCTTAGGTCACGTTTGTTCTCCCGTGTTTCTTGCTAAAATCAGGGTCAGGGATCATTCGCTTTGTGAGTGTGGCCTAGATGACGGTACTTTAAATCATATTTTCTTTTCATGTCCTAAGTTAAATTCTTCTTTGTATGATAAACTTAATTCTGATATCGCTAGACCTACTGATATTAACTCTCTTTTATCGCTTGTTTTTACACCATTTATTTATATGTTATGTAATTTTATTAAAACCAATAATATACGTTTGTAAAAGCGAAACCAGTTTTTAATACTTTTGATATTCATATTACTTTCATTTGATTCCGTACCGTACAATGGTCACTCCTTCAGGGTTGGGGGAGTACAAGGGCAAAATATCCGCCAAAACATGACACTGGCAGAGTAACGTCTTTCCACGTTAAAAAGCCACATAAGAATAAGAAGAAGAAGACCATAAGACCTAAAATCCTACGAATAAATAATAGTCAGGAACTGTAACTGCGTTAAAAAAATGACCCAACAAAAGTCGTGTTCAAGTAGGCGGGGCTTAAAAGTCGTGTTCAGTACGTCATCAGTCGGACATTTTTCTTGCAAGCGAGCACACTTCAAATCTTCGCGTACATTTCATTTTTATCATTGTGAACTTCAGTTGTGGATCATCATGCCAGCATTCGATGTGAAGTGGTGCAGAAACAATACACGATTAAAATATCCACGGACCACTTTTACTAGTAAATAATAGCAAAATTATAATTATTCAAAGATGTTCAAATACGTTAACAAATCGAGATGGTCAATACTATGCAAAATAAAGTCAGTAAATTTTTATTTAATTTAGGATGTATTTTTTTCTTCAGGACTAAATATTGAAATGTATGTAATGTGCAATGGTTTTGCTTGTTATGTTTTATTATCGCTGCACTTAAGCTAAAAAAACAAGAGTATGACTGCCTGTGAAAACCAGCATAGTTATACGACGTTAATTTTGACTGAAAACAATAAAATTATAGTAGATAATAAAAAAAATATGGAACATGTTACACAAAACTGCAGTACACAGTAGTTACCAAAACCTATCTACCGGTTGGTACAGTAAATACCTACTGTTTTTTTTTAAATTATGTTTTATAAAATATCATATTTATCTTTTTATGCTGATGATATATCCCAGAGAAACATCAACATCTTTAAGAGCCTTTATTCTGCGCAGCGCTGCGCGAGTTTAGGTATTTTACATCAGCGAGTTACTTACTAGCGCGCCCTGCGGCAGTGGTCTTACCGCTTAAGCAAAAAAGTGCGCATTACCATTTGGATCTTTTTTTTATCTACTTTGGATTTTATGTCACAAATAGACGTAGGTCAAAAAGGTGAAATAAAATATCACGCAGGACGCCTTTTTTAAATATTGACATTAATTAACATAATATAATAATTATTAATCAAGTACATGTTATCTACAAGAGCATAGACTAGAAAAAAGTAAGATTTAACTCATGTACCTAAAGAGATTAGAATGAGAATAGCAAATAAAACAACCATCACATAGTTCCTGCGGCTTCCGGCTCAAGCATGGATTCCTGGATACCAAGTATAAGCATAAGAAATTTAATGAAAAGCAAAATACTAGCCCCTCAAAGGTTGATGTCATTATAACAATGAAATTTCTATTGTGTCTGACCTTTGATGCACTGGATGTCATATGAAATTATTTGTTAGAATCCCACTTAGAAATGTTACCTCAATAAGTATCAGGAAGTTTTGAGCGCACTAATATTTAGTTGTGTAAGTGCGGGCGTCAGAGCGATACGTCCTCGGACCTCTCTCTAAGAGGCCTAAGCCGCGTCTGATGATTAGTGACTGGCGCGACCGGTTTTATTATTGATTTTTAAAACGTAAGTGTCTTGAAACCGCTCGGCAATAACAAACTAATAAACAATTTCTAAATGTAGTCTATGGAACTTGAACTTGTTAATCAAATAAAATCAGGTAAGAATAATTTACATAATATACTATATCAATCATTATTATGTGACCCGTCAAACACTTAGCAAAAACGCGAATTGGCGCTTCCAAAGCGTTTACGCTCTAAAGAGATACTACAGACAATTAACAATAAACGATTGCCTAAAGTTGGGATGTGATATAGGTAACTATATAGCATTAAAAAACAGTTGGTCAAATTAAAGCACGTTTAATTTTTCAACATAATGAAAATTCACCCTCTGCAAATTTTAAAGTGGTTTAGCTGAGTTGCTAATTAATTTGTCAGTAATAACAACACAGTGCTTTTCTAAAGTAATTCTATAAATTGATTGAATTTTCTAAATTGATAATGAAGGTATTCTGTGACTACTGAAAAACATCCAGCTGGCAAATAACGACTTATTTGTTTTTGGTAAAATGTATAAGCCTAAAATGTTTCATAATCTTTCTTTGCTACATTGCGAAGAATCTCTTCTCATGTATTCTAGACAAAAACTTAATAAATTAATCATATTTCGCGAGACATACGAGATTTACGATTTGGTCCAGTCTACTTGTTGCATAACATCGTCCACGCCGCTATGACTCTGCTGTCATTGTAGACGTTGCAGCACGCGCGTAATCCAATCCCTGCTTTCCTTCTGAATTTAAACCAATCACCGAACATGTCTATTTGTAACCTCGGAAGTAATTTGTATTTGGAATCATACGTTGTTTTGATTTGAAGGGCCACTTTTTGTGTGGAATTTGTTCTGAATTATGCTTCCTGACTATTATTTCTTAATAGCTAAAATCGCATGATTATGCTGTCAAATACATAGCTGTTAAATAACGATCACAAAAATCTATGCTCCGGACGTGGGTCAAAACTTGCAAAATTGCTTTTTGGTGGCAAAAAATCATCTTTTTTAGCTTTCCGAACGCTGAATAAAAAGAGGCATGAACGACATTTTCACCCACAGATTCCCATTTCGAACGCCCCTTGTGAGTGTTTTTAGCGTTATTTTCGCCAAAGAGCGTAGTTACGTAATTATAATTGTAATTTAATTAAATTAAATATAAATAAATTCGTTTTTTTGAGTCCTCGCATGCTGCGATACTTAACTACTGTGTGTTACATGTTGTTAAAAATTTAAAAGTATCAACAGCTACCCTTTTGGGCATACAATATTAATTACATGCGAATTGTATAATGGTAAACAAGATACAATCATGGAAATATATTTATCATTAAAAAAATGACAATTTTATAATAGCATTTGTAAGTAATAGTTTGATTGAATTATATTTGAATTTTCTAAATGTCCAAAGAAAATATAATAGAGATAAATGCAGAGAGTTGAAATCTAATCTTAGGATAAAATGTCATAATTTTAATTGTATCTGGCAAATGATTGAATAATTTAATGCACATTACATAAATACTGTCATTATAAAATTTTGTTTAAGAGCGGGTAATAACAAAGTTTGTGAAACTTGCGTAGAAATAGAATGACTATGTTATAGTCTCAGACAAAATAAAAAAGTCAAGACAGAATGTTGTGAACAGAGCAGTGAGGCCGGTTTTCTATGCATGTAGTGCGTGAATCAGTGCTGCCATGATAATTTAAATTACCCCATAAAAATAACGTTATCAAATTATTAACGTTATAAATTTAATAAAGTTATAACGTTATTAGTTTTAATATAATAATAGGGTTCCTACATTAGGTGTCGGTAAAAAGTAGTGGCATTGGGTAGTGAAAGAGAAAAGACAAAGAGTTTCAGAAATAAAATTACTCGGTGTAACTGCTAGTTTTATTTAAAAACCTTTATGCTGAATTATTTTTTTGTACGCTTGTCGTTTACTTTGCACTGATTTAGAAATACTTTCTAATTTAGCAATATAGTGGAATCTAATGTTTAAGTATTTCTCAATTACACACCGTATTAAATCAAGTTTATGTTCCTGCCCAACATATTCATGTTTTGACTCTAAATTGATAAAAATCTGATTGTTTCCAATGAATTTCTTTAATATGTTCAAGACTATAGTTTGGTGTTGATTTTCTGCGGTTATTACAATATTTTCATTCAATCATTTTCGAACAACTGCTTCACAAGTGACACAAATGTCAAAAAGATCCGTAGACGGGAAGCGAAAACCGCCTTTGTTTTTTAAACTAATGAGCTTGTGAAAATAAAGTTTCTCATCAGTCTGCAAAGCATCTTAACATTTAGAGCATTTTATGGTTTTAACAAGATAGTGCACTGTACTTCCAGATATGTAACCAATTATCATTTTTCTGTAGTCACCATAATATGAATTGTCATGTAAACAACTGGCCCAATCAAATGATTCATTAACAATTTCATTAAGAAGTTGCAACGAAGAATTTTCAATGGTTTCTTCTTCTTCTTCGTTTCTATACGACGATGAAGTGCTATTTATAATTTTAGTTGTTGAAGTGCAATTAAGTATTGCTATGTGTTCTAAAGGAACACAATTACTTTTTGCAAGACATTTTAATTCTAAATGACATAGTATTTTTTGTAGCTTGCTTGTAAACTGTCTTACGTTAGGGTTATCGTTGAACCCTCCATGCATCCTAATAGACGTAAATAGAATCTCCAAATGATCCTGGCTTAATTTATAAGTAGATAAAAAAACAGCCTTTTTTCATATTCTATGTACTTCGTATAAAGCGCTTTTAAACTTTCAATATTCATTAATGTACCTATGAATCCTGCTTTGCATTTTTATTCTACGACTGGTTTATAAAATCGCGTGATGACAAAGACTGGTCGACCATTTCGTATAACTTTCCGCATACTAACTACACACAACAACATTCAATATAGATACACCCTAAAAACAAAAGACTTCAATAGAAATATGGTTTATTTTTACAAAAATACATAACCGCCTTCAATATGTACGAAATTGAAAATCCAGTGTGAAATTAATGCGAGTCCATATTAAAGGTATCAGGTTTCCAACAAAAAAATAATTGTTCAAATCGGTTTATAAATAACGGACTTATGAGATAACAAGTATTTAAAACAATAGAACCTAATTGCGAACCTACTCCTTTTAGATGTCGGTTGAAAATAAACTAAAAATAAAAAAAGAATTGCCTATTTTTTTTTATTTGCTTTTAAACGACGGAACCGGTTTTGTATAAAGATATGGCGTCGAGTGTCATACAATATTATATTTAAAGAAAAGTCTAATTGAGAACCTACTTCTTTTTTGAAGTCGGTTAAAACACGTTGATAAACTATTATAAAAACGTACCCGTATTAACGTAACATATATACTAAATATTAAGATTACCCAATAATAGGGTAAACCTTACAGGCTTTACCATGGCAACACTTTCTATGTTCCAAGCAATAACCTTTATTTTTATTTTTATTTATTTAAAATATTGCTTTCCAAGTTACTTACGTGTGAAATGTGATTCCATCCTTCTTTTTATATTTTGATGTTTGTTTTAACACCGTTTCACGACACAATGCGGCATTTTGACTGGTAAATTTGTTGATTTACTTTACGTGTTGCTTCCACGCGCAGCAATAGTTCGACTGACGAGTCAAGGCGTAGTTTCGTTGTGCGTGTGTGTGTGTGTAATTGTGTATGTACACGGCGAGGCGTAGTTTTACCGGCTTCACTTTTCTGTTCACAACATTCTGTCTTGACTTTTTTATTTGGTCTGAGGTTATAGTAAGCTCCAGAAATAAATATCGTAAAAATATAACAAGTCGTGTTTTATTTACAGTTCAGAAAATTTGTAACAACATGACACCGTCAAAACATAAACAAAAGTAACAATGGTTACAAAAAAGGTTTGTGTTAAGAATAGTTGATATAGGTACTCCTTACAACTTCAACACTCCCTCTAACACAATCCCAGTGTAGATCTTAATGCTTCAAATCGTGGCTTAGGTAGAGCCTTTGTCATGATATCGGCTATCTCTTTGCCCATTCTTTGAACTTCGATTTCTTCATTTTGTACAGCTTCTCTGTCAAAAAAGTGACGTAAACGTATGTGTTTAGTGCGTTTGTGGAATTCAGGGTTATGAGCGAGTTTCACTGCTGCCTCATTGTCAACCAATAGTAGTGGCACTTTCTCGATGTCAATGAGACTCTTAAATATCCTTTTGAGCCAAATTATTTCTCTTGTTGCCTCACTTGCAGCACCAATTTTAGCTTCGGTAGTTGATATTGAAACAGAGCCTTGTCGCTGGCTTTGCCATGAAACCGCTCCTCCTCCATCACAGCACACTATTCCAGTAGTCGACCTGCCAGTTTTAACACATCCACCATGGTCAGCATCGCTGTAAGCAAGTATACGACTGTTAAATGCTGTGCGTCCATACATAATTCCAAGTGATGTTGTCCCTTTCAAATAACGCAATATACGCTTTACACGTAGCCAGTCTGTCATTGTAGGGTTCTCTAAAGATCTGGATACAATGCTTACGGCATGCAATATCTGGGCGAGTGGCGACCATTAAGTACGCTAAAGCTCCGACTGCTTCTCGCTAAGGAAATTTCTTCCTCTCACTTGAGTCATATTTTGAATCGGTTACTTTCTCGATAGGTGTTCCTATAGGGTTGCATTCTGACATCCCGAATCTCTCTAACACTTTGTTTGCATAGGACCTTTGATGTATCAGAATGGTCCCATCTCTATTTTGCTCGATTTCCATTCCTAAGTAAAACGAGGCACGCTTTGACGTTATCTTTAAATGTCTCTTTAGATCGTTCACGAACTCCTCAGCAAGTTCCTGATCCGTGGCAGCTATCAGCCCAACATCAACATATAAGGTAAGAAGAATCTTTTTGTTTCCTATGTTTCTTGTATAGAGTCATGGGTCTGCTGTGCTCTGCTGGCAATTTAACTCACTCAAAACTTGATGGAAATGATAGTTGCAACATCTGGGTGCCTTTTTTTTTTTTTTTGTCCCGGGGCAATCCTTTATGGATACCACCTACCACGGGGAGGGAGGTGGTTATGTGGGAGTCCGTATACCCACCAAAACCCCGGGGTGTTCCGTCACTGCCGTCTTCGGCGGGAACGCGGGACAGATTTTCCACACGACCGCGAACCCGCCGTGGCTGTCCGTTGCCGGACCCTTCTCTTCGCGGCACGCCAGAACACATGGCGCGCCGCAACTGCCTCGGAGACCAAACTCGCCAACAATGGGCGCCAGACTTCCCCGTGTCTGGACGCCCTAGGTCTCCCTGCGGTGGGTCGGATATGTAGCCCCACCGCCTGCTACGTCAGCCACAAGGGATAGCCCCCCCGCGACCCCACCTTCTCGAGTCTGCGCCGAGCGCCCGGACCCCACCTCCTCGAGCCTGCACCAAAGTGCCCGGGCCCCCCTCCTCGAGCCTGCGCCAAAGCGCCCGGGCCCCACCTCCTCGAGCCTGCGCCAAAGCGCCCGGGCCCCACCTCCTCGAGTCTGCGCCAAAGCGCCCGGACCCCGCCACTCCTATGTGGACTTGGCGGCCAAAGCCCATAGGAGCGGCCCGCCTGAGCCGGCCAGCGCACCCCAACGCCGGCGCGGCCCCTGGGTTCCTCTTGGCTTCACCGTGGTGTACCTAGCCACGGTTACTGAGCCCCCCCCGCCACGTCAATGCGAGAACCCTTCGGGGGGGAACATCTGGGTGCCTGTTTTAAGCCGTAGAAACTTTTCTTTAGTTTACAGACTCTGTTAGAGCCATCTTCAAAACCTTTAGGCTGTTTCATGAAATGTCTTCATTAAGTTCGCCGTACAAGAACGCCGTAGTAACGTCAAACTGAGTAAGGTAAAGGTTTTTAGTAGCAGCTACACTCAATAAAGATCTAATGGTTGCCAACCTTGCTACTGGACTATAAGTCTCTTCATAGTCAATACCTTTCTTTTGTTTAAAACCCTTGGCCACTAAGCGAGCTTTATATTTATCTACAGAACCATCAGGGTTATTCTAGGTCCGGTACGATTGAGCACGTAAGTTGCAGTATTTACTAGTTCTGCCCAAAGAAACTGAGGAAGCTCTTCTCTGGCATGTAGCATAGACCTAGCAGCTTCGACTAAGGTGCGATTTTCACGTTCGCTGCAACCATTTTGCTGTGGTGTATATGGCATTGTAAGCCGCTGCTGTATTCCATATTGGTTCAGTATCTTTCGTACGTCTTCATTGTCGAACGTCTTCATTGTCGAACTCTTCTCCATTATCGCTTAGTAGCGTTTTCACACTATGTCCTGATGTTTTAGCTTCATTCAGCATTTGTATGAGCTTGTTCTTGACTTCAGACTTTTCTTTGATGAAGTATACAAATCGATAGCTGGAGTAATTGTCTTTGAAGAGAAGAAAGTATCTAAATTTTGAACCACTTGGGGTAAAAGGTCCACAGACATCCGTATGCATAAGTTCTCCTGGTTTCGTTGCTCTTGGTCTAATACCGAACGTAAGCTTGTGTGCTTTTCCGTATATGCATCCTTCACACTTCGTATTGTCAAGTGGCAGTTCTATGCCCAATTCTCTTTTGACTAATTCTCGGACATTTCGCTTATCTTGGTGTGCAAACCGTTCGTGATAAAGTTGTAGCATATTCGAATTATTTGAAAGAATATTCACTTCTAGATGTTTCTTTCTCTTAGGTATGATTGTTTTTAAATCAAGTTTGTACAGCCCTCCTTTTGGTTCTCTTTTACCAATTACGACTGTAACTCCTTCAATGTCTAATTTTCATTTTGTCACAGTTGACTTAAACATGCTATTTGGCATGTTGTCTTGCACAGCCAATGTCGAAAAAAGACTTTTAGTTAGAGATGGTACTAGCCACACGTCTTTTAGTGTTATCTGCCTCTTTTGACCTATCACTTTTGATTCTACGGTCACGTTTCCTGTTCCTACTGCAGCAATAGTAGTGCCGTCAGCGGTCGTAACAGTGTGGTTCGAATCAAATTCACGAAATTCGTCGAAAATCTCACTTCTATTGGTGACATGCCTTGTAGCTCCACTGTCAACAAACCAGCTGTTTTTATCTTGTGGTTGTTCATTTGAGCAGGCGTTTACCATTAACGTTACATTTTGCAGTTGAGCACAATTATTTGAACTTTCCGCACTTGTTGGTTTAGGTGGCATTCCATCCTTAATCCACTTGTGACAGTTGCGAACTCTGTGTCCCATCTTAGAACAATAGTTGCACTTTATGTTCTCAACTTTCTTTTTATTCTGTTTAGTAACTTCTTTTGTTACCAGGACTTCCATGGTTCTATGACTTTCTTGTTTGGCATTTAATGACCGTTCGTAGGCGCATATATTGCTTGTCAAGTTGTCAAACGTCCTGTCTTGCTTGTTTAACAAAAACCAGCTAGATTTAAATGCAAAGAACTTTTCATCTAGGGAATCTAAAACTTTGCATATCAGAAACATATCAGGTAGCTTCACGCTTCTATCTTCTTTGGCAAATTCAGCATTCAAGGCACTCCATATATTTTTCAGTTTTGACATTAGGGTATCCACGCTGTCTTGCTGATTGTGCTTGAACTCGAAAAATTTAAGACATAGATGCTAAGCTCTATTTTCAGATTGTCCGTCATATAGGCGATGTAGTTCTTCCCATACACCTTTCGTCCACCACCAGTCTTAAATCTCATCAAATCAAACAACAACAATCAAATTGTGAGCGTCTCTTCTGTCATATTATTCGTTAGTATGAGTAGAGCGCATCTGTCTGCCTGCTTGAATTTGGCTAGAGCCAAATTGTATACCGCGACTGCTGCGTCACCTCCTTTTTGGTCTATAACTGGTTCTCGTACGGTGCCTTCACATACCTCCAGTGCGTTCTCGCAAGTGCTTAGAAGTATTGAGACTTTGTATTTCCAACTTGGCCAGTTACTCCCTCAGACCAAATAAAAAAGTCAAGACAGAATGTTGTGAACAGAGCAGTGAGGCCGGTTTTCTATGCATGTAGTGCGTGAATCGGTGCTGCCATGATAATTTAAATTACCCCATAAAAATAACGTTATCAAATTATTAACGTTATAAATTTAATAAAGTTATAACGTTATTAGTTTTAATATAATAATAGGGTTCCTACATTAGGTGTCGGTAAAAAGTAGTGGCATTGGGTAGTGAAAGAGAAAAGACAAAGAGTTTCAGAAATAAAATTACTCGGTGTAACTGCTAGTTTTATTTAAAAACCTTTATGCTGAATTATTTTTTTGTACGCTTGTCGTTTACTTTGCACTGATTTAGAAATACTTTCTAATTTAGCAATATAGTGGAATCTAATGTTTAAGTATTTCTCAATTACACACCGTATTAAATCAAGTTTATGTTCCTGCCCAACATATTCATGTTTTGACTCTAAATTGATAAAAATCTGATTGTTTCCAATGAATTTCTTTAATATGTTCAAGACTATAGTTTGGTGTTGATTTTCTGCGGTTATTACAATATTTTCATTCAATCATTTTCGTACAACTGCTTCACAAGTGACACAAATGTCAAAAAGATCCTTAGACGGGAAGCGAAAACCGCCTTTGTTTTTTAAACTAATGAGCTTGTGAAAATAAAGTTTCTCATCAGTCTGCAAGGCATCTTAACATTTAGAGCATTTTATGGTTTTAACAAGATAGTGCACTGTACTTCCAGATATGTAACCAATTATCATTTTTCTGTAGTCACCATAATATGAATTGTCATGTAAACAACTGGCCCAATCAAATGATTCATTAACAATTTCATTAAGAAGTTGCAACGAAGAATTTTCAATGGTTTCTTCTTCTTCTTCGTTTCTATACGACGATGAAGTGCTATTTATAATTTTAGTTGTTGAAGTGCAATTAAGTATTGCTATGTGTTCTAAAGGAACACAATTACTTTTTGCAAGACATTTTAATTCTAAATGACATAGTATTTTTTGTAGCTTGCTTGTAAACTGTCTTACGTTAGGGTTATCGTTGAACCCTCCATGCATCCTAATAGACGTAAATAGAATCTCCAAATGATCCTGGCTTAATTTATAAGTAGATAAAAAAACAGCCTTTTTTCATATTCTATGTACTTCGTATAAAGCGCTTTTAAACTTTCAATATTTATTAATGTACCTATGAATCCTGCTTTGCATTTTTCTTCTACGACTGGTTTATAAAATCGCGTGATGACAAAGACTGGTCGACCATTTCGTATAACTTTCCGCATACTAACTACACACAACAACATTCAATATAGATACACCCTAAAAACAAAAGACGTCAATAGAAATATGGTTTATTTTTACAAAAATACATAACCGCCTTCAATATGTACGAAATTGAAAATCCAGTGTGAAATTAATGCGAGTCCATATTAAAGGTATCAGGTTTCCAACAAAAAAATAATTGTTCAAATCGGTTTATAAATAACGGACTTATGAGGTAACAAGTATTTAAAACAATAGAACCTAATTGCGAACCTACTCCTTTTAGATGTCGGTTGAAAATGAACTAAAAATAAAAAAAGAACTGCCTATTTTTTTTAATTTGCTTTTAAACGACGGAACCGGTTTTGTATAAAGATATTGCGTCGAGTGTCATACAATATTATATTTAAAGAAAAGTCTAATTGAGAACCTACTTCTTTTTTGAAGTCGGTTAAAACACGTTGATAAACTATTATAAAAACGTACCCGTATTAACGTAACATATATACTAAATATTAAGATTACCCAATAATAGGGTAAACCTTACAGGCTTTACCATGGCAACACTTTCTATGTTCCAAGCAATAACCTTTATTTTTATTTTTATTTATTTAAAATATTGCTTTCCAAGTTACTTACGTGTGAAATGTGATTCCATCCTTCTTTTTATATTTTGATGTTTGTTTTAACACCGTTTCACGACACAATTCGGCGTTTTGACTGGTAAATTTGTTGATTTACTTTACGTGTTGCTTCCACGCGCAGCAATAGTACGACTGACGAGTCAAGGCGTAGTTTCGTTGTGCGTGTGTGTGTGTAATTGTGTATGTACACGGCGAGGCGTAGTTTTACCGGCTTCACTTTTCTGTTCACAACATTCTGTCTTGACTTTTTTATTTGGTCTGAGGTTACTCCCATCCAACGATCCAATCTGGAACTTAGTCGATAGTCCTTCTATTTTCAATTACTGGGTGACCATAACATAACAAAGTTTGTGAAACTTGCGTAGAAATAGAATGACTATGTTATTGTAAGCTCCAGAAATAAATATAGTAAAAATATAACAAGACGTGTATTATGTACAGTTCAGAAAATTTGTAACAACATGACACTGTCAAAACATAAACAAAAGTAACAATGGTTACAAAAAAGGTTTGTGTTGAGAATAGTTGATATAGGTACTCCTTACACACGTCGGCCCAGATCTGGCCGACAATCAGTTCGGGTACCGGAGAGGTCGCTCGACGCTGGACGCAATATCCTGCGTCCACGATCTCTCCGAGGTGGCGTGCTCCAACGGCGAGGTCATGTTGGCGGTGTCGCTAGACATCGCAAACGCTTTCAATAGCCTGCCGTGGAGCACGATTTTGAGGGCGCTAGGGCATCATGAGGTACCCCAGTACCTACACCGTATCGTTGGGGACTACCTCTCAGCAAGAGAGGTGGTCTACCCGACAATTCAGAGCGGAGGCCGAAGTCCAGTGACTCGCGGCGTTCCACAGGGGTCTGTTCTTGGACCACTCCTGTGGAACGTTGGGTATGATTGGGTGCTGCGGGGCGTTAACCTGGATGGCGTCGACGTCATCTGTTACGCCGACGACACCCTGGTTACCGCCCGAGGAAAACAATCCGGGAGGCGTCTATCCTAGCCACTGCTGCAGTAGCGGCGGTAGTGGCCCGGATCCGGCAATTGGGCCTGGAGGTGGCGCTCTACAAATCCGAGGCTATCTGTTTTCCCGGTCGTCGGAGAACGCCGCCCGCAGGCTGCAATATAATTGTTGGGGGGACCTCTATCGCTGTCAAGTCAACGCTGAGATATCTCGGTGTTGTGCTTGACAGCAGATGGAGATTCAGGGCTAATCTTCAGCAGCTGTCCCCCAGACTCGTGGTACGGCGGCTGCACTGGGTCGCTTGCTCCCCAATCTCGGGGGTGGAGGAGGTAGCTGCCGCCACCTTTACACGGCGGTGGTGCGCTCCATGGCCCTCTACGGTGCCCCCATATGGGCAGGGTCCCTGAACTCCCAGGAGACCGCCCTGCTCCATAAAGCCCAGAGGGCCATGGCGGTGAGAGTGTGCAGGGGCTATCGCACACTCTCACACGAGGTGGCCTGCGTTCTCGCCGGATCTCTTCCATGGGATCTAGAGGCCGAGGTTCTGTCCTCGGTATTTTGGCGTAAAACGTGGGCGCGGCAAGAGGGTCTCTACCCTGCCCCTCAGGAGTATAACCAGTGGCGGACGGATGCCAAGGAGGCCGCTTTGGCATCCTGGAGCAGACGCTTGGGCGTAGGTCCGCGGAGGGGAGCCGGAGCAACCCGGTTCCTCGAAGCGGTCCAGCCCATCCTGACGGAGTGGGTCTATCGAGGGCATGGGTCGCTTACTTTCCGGATGACACAGGTCCTCTCGGGGCACGGGTGCTTCGGGAGGTACTTGTACAACGTTGCCCGGAGGGAGGTGACTCCTGAGTGCCACCAGTGCGGCTGCGCGGAAGAAACCGCGCAGCACGTGCTGGAAGTTTGCCCAGGGGCTGTCGTGGCGCGGCAGTCCCTGGTTGCAGTCGTGGGGGCGGACCTCTCTTTGTCGACCATTCTTACAAAGATGGTGGACGATGAGAGGTCGTGGGAGGCGATGGTCTCTTTCTGCGAGGTCGTGATGTTGCAGAGAGAGGCTGAGGAGCGAGAAAGAGAGGTAGATCCCCTCTCTCTCCCGCTCCGGAAAGCGCGGACAAGGAGGCGAGCCGATCGGGCTTGCACTCCGTCTCCGCTCAGAGGACCTGGGGTATCGGCTGTGGGGACGGCCGGTGCCCCCCATTAGGATCAGGTCCTCACGAGGTGTGGATGGCCCGTGTGTTCCGGGGCATCCCTCGAGATGGTAGTGGGGAGGGCTCTCTACACCCTCCCTAGAGGCTGGGCCTGCATAGACGGGCAGCGACGTCGGTGGGGGCTGTGGTGCATACGAATGGTCCCACGGCCCCTGCCACCAGTCGATGACGATGGAACACCGCAGAGGTTTGGTGGGTATTCTGCCCTTCTGGCGGAGACTCCCACACGCTCACCAGCTCTACCCTGGGCTGGTGATCAGGATATAAAATCTTCCTCTGCGTAAAAAAAAAAAAAGGTACTCCTTACACCCCCCCGAAGGGTTCTCGCCTCAGTAGCTGTGGCTTGGATCACCACGGTGAAGCCAAGAGGAACCCAGGGGCCGCGCCAGCGTTGGGGTGCGCTGGCCGGCTCAGGCGGGGCCGCTCCTATGGGCTTTGGCCGCCAAGTCCACATAGGAGTGGCGGGGTCCGGGCGCTTTGGCGCAGACTCGAGGAGGCGGGGCCCGGGCGCTTTGGCGCAGGCTCGAGGAGGGGGGCCCGGGCACTTTGGTGCAGGCTCGAGGAGGTGGGATCCGGGCGCTCGGCGCAGACTCGAGGAGGTGGGGTCGCGGGGGGGCTATCCCCTGTGGCTGACGTAGCAGACGGTGGGGCTACGTATCCGACCCACCGCAGGGAGACCACGGGCGTCCAGACACGGGGAAGTCTGGCGCCCATTGTTGGCAGGTTTGGTCTCCGAGGCAGTTGCGGCGCGCCATGTGTTCTGGCATGCTGCGAAGAGAAGGGTCCGGCAACGGACAGCCACGGCGGGTTCGCGGTTGTGTGCAAAATCTGTCCCGCGTTCCCGCCAAAAGCGGTAGTGACGGAACACCCCGGGGTTTTGGTGGGTATACGGACTCCCACATAACCACCTACCTCCCCGTGGTGGGTGGTATCCATAAAGGATTTCCCCGGGACACAAAAAAAAAAGGTACTCCTTACAACTTCAACAGGTAACACATAATATTTTCTGCGAGTATTTCGTGGTTTACGTGTAGTTTTTATGTCAAAGCTATTTAAGTTCTGTTTTACAAATAAGCATGCCTCTAAAATATACATTTATGCTAAAGGAAGTAATTAAATTTTTTTTAATATTGGCACACAACTTTATTTTTGTCTAACTCCCGTTAGTGCTCTGATGCATTTCTTTTGAATAAAATCTGTTTTCTTAACGTTTACACAGTTTCCCCAAAGTAACAATCCGTATCGTACATTGGAAGCCACATTTCCATGATAGGCACAAATTGCTGCTTGTTGTGACGCTTCTTGGTCAGTCGTTTTAATGCATAAACGTAACGACAATTTTTTTTGCGTGCATAGTCAAGTGTAAAGTGCTATCGGGGCACGAGCGTCCCTGAAATTATAGGATGTGCGCATAATGAAACCAAGCATCCTATATGCTTGCTTAGGTACATATATTTGTTACATGAGCTCTAAAATTTATCTCCTTATCCAAAGTAATGCCTAAATCCCTAATCTGATCAACTCTGTCGATAGTTGTGTTGTCAGTTAGCTGGTAGTCAAACGTTATCTGTGCCCGTTTTCTGGCGAAAGTTATCACCTTGCATTTACTGGCATTAAAATGCAGGCGATTTTGAGTGCTCAACTCAGTAACACAATCAATATCACGCTGGAGAGCCTCACAGTCAGCAATACTCCCCACTACCGCGAACAATTTAAGATCATCAGCAAACAGTAAGCATTTAGAGGTACTGACAGTCTTTGGCAAATCATTAACCATTATCGAAAATTCCGTTGGGCCAAGCGTTGATCCTTGGCTCACTCCAGACCTAGTATAATAATCATTACTAAGAAATTTGCCACCTGGTAGCTGAACATATTGGGAACGATTTTGAAGATAACTAGCAAAAAAAGAGAGAAGTTTAGGATAAAAACAAATTGAGGAGCATTTTTGAAGCAGAATATCGTTATCTACGCGATCAAACGCTTTTTGAAAATCAAAATACGCTGCGTCAACCTGCAGACCGACATCCATCTTTGCAGTCACATAATCAACGAAGTTAACCTGGTTAGTTACAGTGGACCGCCCTGATCTAAATCCGTGCTGGTTATCGTCTAAATAGATGTCGATCTGCTGGACTATGCGAGCGTTAAGTATGGTTTCAAATAATTTGCCAAAGACCGACATCACCGCTATAGGACGGTAGTTAGAGACCTCGGGCTTGTCACCTCCTTTGTGGACTGGTGTGACACGTGAGACTTTCCAGCAGTCCGGATATGTATCACTATCAACGGACAGGTTGAATATGTGCAGCAGCGGGCCAATAAAAATATGTGCGCAGTCTTTTACAAGATAAGGAGGAATTCCGTCCGGTCCAGTGGCAGAGCGAGGCTTCAGGCGTTTTATCCTACATAATAATTCCTTAGTGCAAATATTCTGCACAGTAATATGAGCTGACGGTTGGGAAGATCCAGGTTCTTGCGCCTTCTTTATGTCTAGCTTAGGAACATCATCCAAAAAAACAGAACTAAAATAACTAGCGAAAGCATCAGCTGCATCATGCCCTGTCACGCTGCTACCCTGATAACTAAATTCATTACACTCTTGACGCTCGTTACGCTGTTGCTTTACGTACGACCAAAATGATTTAGGATCTTTAGTCATGTCCAATTCAACTTTCCTCATAATAAGAGTTATACGCCTGATCGACTAGTTCTTTTACTAAAAACCTGTAGTATTTAAACATCTCTAAATTGAATTCTTTATTATCTCGTTTATACCGTTTATGATGGAAATGTTTATATTTAATGTTACGTATTATTTCACTTGAGAACCAAGTGGGATACGAGTACTTACTGTGCACTATTCCGGATTTTTACCGTGGTACAAATAAATCTATAGATGCGTATATTTTTTGATAAAATAAATTAACTGCAGAATTCACACAATTCGTAGAGATTACGTCATCCCAGTTTAGGTCGGCGAAAGATGCATACAACGCATAAAAATCAGCTTTATAGAAATTCCAGCTACCGCGGTGCGGACCTGGTGCCACCTGAGGGGGCGGGGTATGCGATAAGGAGCCGGCACTGTTGTTGCATATTCCATTCCGCATCAGTTTGACCGTGAGCTCGATCTAGGGGTGATGTGGGTCGATCTTAACTAATGGCTCCGATTCACCCGAAACACACACGCGATCTTCAGACAACCCACTCAACAACCGATCTAGAATATTTCCGTGAACGTTTGGTTTATAGTTGTATTGTTTGAGTCTACAAAAATCCAAAAACATGTTGTAGTGATTGTGAACAGTGCTTCCAAAAGAATTTAGTTTAAAATCGAATACTTACATACTGCATTTTCTAATACGTTCAAAACATCTAAATATTGTTCTGTGTTATATCTCGGAGGAAAATATACGACACAGCACAAAAACGTATGGTTTTTAAAAGAAACTAAAGTATTAGCACTTCATGGTGCGATGCGAGTCCGTCGACATCGGAAACGTTCTTGACAGTGAGAGGAGTTTTTACCGTCAGCATGACTCCTCCCCAGCCAGCATCATGTTCCCGGTCTAGCCGCAACACGGTGTAAACAGGTGGGAACAATTCGGCATTGTACACTGACTTATTCAGGAACGTTTTGGTGACAGCTATAATATCATACGTGTTCCGTAGTAAAGACTTTTTAAATTCAGAAGTTTTCGAACGTAAGCCACGCACGTTTTGATAGATACATAGGATAGTCGCTGTCCTATTGTTTGTCTTTAGTGGCGGCGACGCTTCGAAAGCGCCACGGTTTGATACATATATCTGTAGTCCAGTTATCAACAGCTAGTACAGTATCAGCCAGCGTAGCGGGAACGCCAATTTTGAATGACGCGTAGTTAGTTCCTTTGGGTTTTAATGATTCAACTGTACATATATCAGAGTTACAGATTATATTAAGATGATCTAATATTTGTTTATCAGTAGTGCCCACCTTTACATAATATAGGTGATAGTATTTCCAGCGTACAGAAGCCTCTAAGGATGTTTTCCCCGGGGCAGCAGTCCCTTTAATTACATTCACAGGAGCTCGCGATTTCTTATGCTTAACTTCCGCCCAGTTGTCATTGCTGACCACTAATTCATGAATATCCAACGGAGCAGGAGTGACAGAGATGGTTGGTGATTTTGGCGATATTGAAACCACAGTTTCTGTCTCGCTCGCACCAGTAGCGCTAGTAGCCGGTACAATTAACAGCGGCGGCAATTCTTTACCTCGAGCTTTACGTCCAGTTGCAGTGAGAGCCGACTTGGCCCGAACATTGGCGGCTCTAGGCCACTGGCCGGCCGCTGGCTCGTGACCACCGCCGGGGTCGGAATAACAGCGGAAATGCGGGTAGGCGTCAGATTTTGTTGCTGAGATTCGATCTGATTTGGTTTGCTAAGTGATTTAATTATCTCGTTTTGATCCCGTACCAGCTTCTCCAGGACATCCACTTTATTCACTAGAAGCAGAAGAGTTTGCTGCATCTCTTCAAATCCTTTATCACGATCAACTTGCGCCATAACTTCAAAAAAATAATTTAGAACCGCGGAGCGATAAAATAAGCAGTGAGTGTACAATATACTATCAAGCGCCTTGTTAATAGTGAGTAGTAGTTTTCGTATTCTAATGTATTCACACCTTTTACTATCAGAGTAGAACTATCTGCAAACAGAACCATTTGATGATCTACTGCATTTGGCAAATCATTTATGTAGATGAGAAATAATAAAAGTACCAGAATGCTTCCTTGTGGGACTTCATATTCTATACGCCTTAATCTGGATTTATAAACTACTTCTTCGTTCTCATATATCCGAGTAATCTCGGTATATTGCTCACGATTACCTAGGTATTATTTAAGTAAGTTATACGCTACACCCCTGATGCCGTATGACTCTAGCTTTGCTAGCAGCCTTTTATGGCATACGAAGTCAAATGCTCTGACATGTCCATGAATATTGACGTTACTGGGACTCTTCTATTAAGACATTCGTTTATTTATGGTCTTCATCATTATCGTATACTGCCCGAGTTGTAGATTTATTTCTTCTGAATCCGTATTGTACTACTAGTGTTGTTTTTTAAGATATTTAAGTATTGTGTTCTATATTATTTTTTCGTATATTTTTGATATAATGGGTATTAGCGCAATAGGACGATAATTTTCACATCATTTTTGGTCACCTTTTTTGAAATGTGGTTTTACAACTGTGATTTTAAGAAAATCCGGAAAGTTTCCTTGTTCTATAGCAAGGTTAACCAGGTATGATAATGGGGTTGCTAATGCTTCTTTACAGTGTTTTATTACTTTTGTTGATATGTTTTAATCGTGTCCTACGCTATTTGTGTTTTTAAGGGAGGATATGATTTTGATGATCTCATGGGGCTATTTTGGTTCTAAGTAGATTGAATGTGGAATTAGGTCAATTTTATTACGATTATTATTTGTTAGAGGTAAGTTTGGCTTTATTTGGTTTTTAACTAAATCTGTGTACATGTCATTAAATGCGTTTGCTATTTGTACCGGGTTTTCTAATAAATTGCTGTTGTATCTTATTTGTCTTATTGGGTTTTTTGGTGCTTTTTGATCATAGCTATTTAATACCTTCCAGGTTGCTTTAGTTTTATTATGTGATCTATTTATTTCTTTATATTTTTGAATTTTTTGGGATTTGTTTATAACTTTACGGATTGTGTTGTTATATTCTTCTTATATTGTTTTTTTGGTTTGTACTTTATGTCTATAATCGAGATAAATGATTCGTTTCCTTTTGCATGATACTTACTCAAAGTCAAAGTCAAAGTCAAAATCATTTATTCAATTTAGGCATCAACGACGCACTTATGAACGTCAATTTTTCATTATAATGTACTTTAAAGACTACCGCCGTGTTCCAAAATATATAAAGCCTACCGAGAAGAAGCGGCAAGAATCTCGGGGTCATTCTTTTTATCCCTTAATAAGGCAAGGGGAAATTATTTCCCACCACGATGTTTTATTTTTAAAGTAAAATATTATCGACAAATTATTTGCAGTGAACGAATGAAAGACACCACAAATTTTTTGGACTTTTTTTTTCTTTTCCTGGCAACACTTTTTGCTTCATGGCAACCCTTGACTTATTTTTTTTATGTCAAAGTGTCAGTGGCAGAATTTCGAGTAAACGAGCGTTGATTTTTGTGACGATCCGAAGTAAAAACGAGTTTTTGTTCTACAAAAAATCCTGTAAGTACAATTTGATTGCTATATCTGGTAAAAGGTCTATTCTGAAGCTGTTTTATGTGTTTTCCAATGCAATGTAACAAACCATAACCTCAAAAAATGCAAATTTATAGGTGGGAAATTATTTCCCCTTGCCCAATAAGGTCATGATTTTTTTTATGGCTAACTAGCTACTGAACCAGTTTCCCCTTTTCTTTCTCTGTCGCACGCTTTTTTCTTTACCTTCATTTTTTCTTTTCCTATTAGGATTGTCAACCATGAGTAAGAGAAGAAGTGTAATGAATAAGAGAGATATAGAAGAAGTGCTAGAAAATCTGTCAGATTTGTCGGATATAGACTCTGACGATGATGCTTACTATCAAACAGCCCCTTTGAGCAGCCCGGCGGATGTGCTGGATGGACGTCAAGATCAAGATGCTGTTATTGAAAAGCGTCTTGAAGAACTATTTGGTACTACTGATACACTTCAGCAAACGATCGAAGATCTAGAACAATATTCGGAAGATGCTCTAGCAGCTATTTTAGGCACGGATGGTTCCGCGTCTGACTATACTATGAAGGAAGCGCAGGCAGTAAATGATGACAAGACGAAATCACCTACTCCAAGGAAAGAATCAGTCTTACTGCAACGTTCCACCTTTCCCGTTGAGACAAATGACTCAAATGCAGATCCTGATACTGATTTTGAAATGATACCGACCGAAAGAGAGATTGAAATACAGCAATGCTTAGATGAGATCCACAATGAGTCCTCCAGTCATCCTACGCAGGCAATTACAGATCTAGAAACAGAAACTCGAATATTAGAAGAATCTTCAAGAGAAAACGACACTGTCAATGTGACAAAAACAAGACAACCTAGAGAGTGGAAAATAGAAACGGAGGTACATGATATTCCAGAATTCATCAATCCAATAAAACCAAAACATAAATACAATCACAAAACGACACCAATACAGGTATTTGAACGATTCTTTACGGATTATTTAGTTCAACTTTTAGTGGAACAAACCAATAGGTATGCAATCCAAAAAAAAAGTCATAATTTCACACTCGTATCAGCAGAGGAAATCAAAGCTTACCTTGGAATATTGATCATGATGGGTCTGAATCCATTGCCTGACATGGAACTTTACTGGTCAAATGACACATTCTACAATAATCCGGAAATATCACAGATAATGCCTGTAAAAAGATTTAAAAAAATTACAGAAAACTTACACATAAACAACAACGAACATGAACCCCAAAGAGACAGTGCAGAATACGATAAAATGTATAAATTGAGACCTATGATATCCGAACTAAATACAATATTTCAAGAGGAGACAGAAAATTCAAGCAAGCAATCTATAGACGAATGTATGGTGAAATTTAAAGGAAGGTCCAGCCTGAAACAATACATGCCCAAAAAACCAATAAAACGAGGATTCAAAGTTTGGGCCCGTTGCGATGCAGCTAGTAGATATCTTTATAAGTTCGATATTTACTCAGGTAAAGGTGACAATACTGAAGATGAAGGTCTTGGATTCAATGTCGTCATGAAGTTGTCAAGGGAACTCCCCGAAAATACGTTGATAGCGTTTGATAACTTTTTTACAAGTTGCAACCTCATGGATGCTTTATACGAGCGAAAAATTTTCGCAGTTGGCACGGTGAGAACAAATAGAAAAGATCTTCCAAACATGATGAAGAAAGCCCAATCGAAACCTCTGAGACTCGAAAAAAATCAATTCACTGCTTTGACCGCAGAACCTATTACAGCGATAAAGTGGCTTGATACCCGAGACGTCACTGTTCTTACAACGGCCCACCATCCGACTGACACGGTCTTTGTCAAAAGGACCCAGAAAGACGGAACAAGAAAAGAGATTCTCTGTCCTAAAGCTATAGCTGAATATACATTGACTATGGGAGGAGTGGATCATTTTGATCATTTTAGGTCATCATATCCAATTAATAGAAAATGTAGAAAATACTGGATGAGGTTATTTTTGTTTATGTTTGATGCCGCAATCATAAACAGCTACATCACTTACAGTACAGTGCACGCAGTCAAAAACCATTCTCATAGAGAATTCCGATTACGATTGGCTCGAGAGATGATTTCAAATTTTAAAACTAAAAGAAATCAACCGGTAACTTTCAAGAACAAGAAGGGTGCAACCTTTGGGGTACCGGATGAGATCCGCCTCCTAAATGTTGGAGTCCATCTTCCTGACGAAGGCAGTACCTACAAAAGGTGTCGTTTTTGTAGCACGAAAAAGAAGGAGAAGCGAACGAAAATAATTTGCTGCACTTGCAAAATTTCTCTGTGTGCAAACAAATGCTTTAAATCTTTTCACGAGATCCCACAGCAGAATGAAGATTGATTCTTTTTATGTTCTTTGGTGTATGTAGCTACTATCAGATTCAAATGCTGTTAGGATACCTACTACCTTTTGGAATGGAGCGGCTTATGACATCATCTCAACTCAAAGGTATTATCCTAACAGCATTTGAATCAGATGGTACCATTCTTAGTTTTATAACAATAACATAACATTCGAGGTCCCACAGCGGAATGAAGAATGTTTTTTTTTATGTTCCTTTAGGTAAGTATAAGTTTCTTAGTTTTATAAGCGAAATAAAACACTATTATAAGTAATTCTAAATTGTTTTAATCTTCTAGTTTACAAATTTATTTCAGGGGTCTACATAAAATAAGGCAAAACAGAAAATTTTATATAAGTAACAATATGACAAGACCCTTTTTTTTAGTTTACTTAATTTTTTTATAATTTTACAAAAAATACAAACCAAGCCACGGGCTAGTGCTTGTATATGGAAATAATGAAACTGAGGCTAAAAGTACAAAACCTAATCGGGCAAAGGGATATTATTTCCCACCCAAAAACCTAATGCGTAAACCTAATCGGGCAAAGGGATATTATTTCCCACCCAAAAAAAAGGTACTCCCCCCATGAAAACCCCCCCTTTTTTTTAATTTTTCATATTCTAGAGTATCAACTTACCCTAAATCAATTTCAACTTCTTCTCTAACTAGCCTACTGGCTCGCGCCTTATTAAGGGTTATATACATGATTTTACAATGTTTTTACTTAGGTACTACAAATATTAACTCCAGTCCGTGACGTAGCTATAGCTATCAAATTGGGGTCCGCAGGTAAAAACTAAAAATCTAAACGCTCAAATCGTACTCATTACATGAAATGGGTACATGCTAGTTCAACTGCATACAAACAATAGTTACTTACCTATAAGTACATTAAAATACAATTTTAAGAAACGTTAGTATAGTATAGTGTAGTGTAGCGGACATAAATATTTTTATAGTTAAACTAGCGAACGCCCGCGATTTCGTTCGCGTAGTAGGCTCGACGACCTTCGGTCTTGCCATAACCTCCCATCTTTTCTTGATAATTTTTTTTAATGTAAGAACCATCTGCAAAGTATTAGAAAACATAAAAAAATGAATGAAATCGGATGAGCCGTTCTTCAGTTAAAGCGTGACCAGGAGAAATAGGGGTTCATTCTAGAAATAGGTGAGGCAGCAACTTTTATCTAAACTAAAGTATCAGTGCCTCCTTCATTAAATGATGTATGATAAGTACTTATGGCCAATTCAATAGTTTACAATCATTAAAAAGTGGCTGAAATTTTTGCCCGAACAGAAGAATAGAAGAAGAAGAAGAAAGTTTTGTTAGAACAGAGTAAGATAGCTACCACATGTACCAGTCCCACCAATCAAAATCCCCGAGAATTGATCTTTGAACTATGATATTGACTATGAACTTTTTCTGTGGACCTAATACAAAAAGCCCTCACCAAAAGTTTAAAAGATGACTCTGCCATAGATAGAATAGCTGCTATTCTATTACAGAGATGTAGTGCAGTTATGAGCAAGCAATAAGCTTTTTTAACGTGATAACGTCTTATAAATCGATGAACGCCGGCTGTACGTACAAAAAAGTATGACTCATTATTACGTTCCGCCTGGGCCGACCGTGCAAGCGAGAGCGCGAACCAAGCGATAGAGAGGCACGATCGGCTAAGCGTTCGGCTTGTCTTATGACGTTATCATTGCACGTAAATATTATATAAATCAATATATCTATTGTCTCAACTCCCGTAACTACCTAACGTACGTCACTAAATTAAGCCTTGCAAAGCATAAGCAAAGCAAGCAAAATTTTGCCAACAAACTAAGATCGCTCTTGTCCGACCAAGGAAAGAGTACCTACCTAATAATTTATGAACAACATGGCTTCAATTCAGGGCGATCATTAAAGACCAATTTACTTTCATGTGATATGTGGACAAAATTGAGACAAACGATGTTATCTACCTAGATTAAGAAATAGCATTTGATCGAGTGCTTATCAGAAGACTTGTTTCTAAGTTAGTAGATTTCGGAATCCGTGGCAAACTCCTAAAATGGTATAAAAATGCTTTACTATCCGTAAAGCATTTTTATACCATTTTACATAAATTTACATAGCTTTATTACATAGCACTCTATGAGGTTTATTATACATAGACAAAGCTATGATATATTGATACTCAATTGTCGCGACGCGTACGTATATTACTCGTACAGATTCGGCACAGATTATATTATCTGTCATCAGTATTCCGCGATTTTAATGATGTATGCTAAGGGGGGGGGGGGGGGGGGTACGGACCCCCAAAACCCCCCCTTATATACGCCCATGGTTCCAGTGTGTTGCCTTACAAAAGAGAACATAATAATGGTATCAGCAGGGCAAGACACGCTACACTTTGACATCTTAGTACACGAGTAGATAGATCCATTTTTTTTGACGCAGAGTAATCCTTTATGGATACCACCGGCCCCGGGGGGAGCACGGTGGTTCTGTGGGAGTCTCTGCCAGAAGGGCAGCATACCCACCAAACCTCTGCGGTGTTCCGTCACTGCCGCTTTTGGCGGGAACGCGGGACAGGTTTCGCACACGACCGCGAACCCGCCGCAGCTGTCCGTTGCCGGACCCTTCTCTCTTGCAGCACGCCAGAACAAGTGCCGCAACCGCCACGGGGGACCAAGCCCGCAAATGGACGCCAGACTACCCCGAGTCTGGGCGCCCTAAGTCCCCCTACGATGGGTCAGGTGAGTAGCCCCACCGCCTGCTACTTCGGCCGCAGAGGATAGGGACAGCGGCGCCTCTCAATACCGACAGTCCTCTTCCTCTGCGACCCCACCGCGTCCGCCATCTAACGGTGGCGGCCCCGTCAAAGCCGCGGAAGACAGGGAGAGCGGCTGTCCGTAACACCGTCACTCCTCTCCCGCCACGGCCTCTAACTCTCAGCCGCGGTGCCGCCCATACGACACAGCAGCCCGCCTCAGTTGCAGTGGCGCCCATACACCACCGCTACCTACAGTGACCGCTCCCATGTGGACTTGGTGGAGCGGTCCCACCTCGGGCCCGCCAGCTATTGGCTATCACACTGGCAGGCCCATTGGTTCCTCTTAGCTTCACCGTGGTGACCCAAGCCACGGCTACTGAGCCCCCCCGCCACGGCAAGGCGGGAACACTCGGGGGGGACGAGTAGATAGATCCTGGAGTGACCAGTCCCAAGCTGTTTTATACTCCAAGTAATTCGAAATTTTGTAATAACCTTTTTGACAGATTTTAGTTTTAATAGTAATTTTAAACTTATTAATAGGCAAATCTCGGATAATATTGGGAACTTTATTATAGAATCGTATACATTGTCCCATAAAAGAATGACTTATTCTGTGGAGACGCGTTACATGTAAGGATAGCTTGTGCTTATTTCGCGTGTTGATGGAATGAGCATCACTCCTTTTATGAAAACTGCTAATGTTTTTTTTTACATACATTAGATTTTCATAGATAAACTGAGAGACAACAGTTATAATGTTTATGTCTTTAAACTTCTGTCTAAGGGAAACTCTGGGAGCTTAACTGTAGATCGCTCGCTATAGTCCTTTTTTGCAGTATAAAAATAGAATTAAGATCTGCAGAACATCCCCAGAGCAGTATGCCATAAGTCATAACGCTATGGAAATAACTAAAATAAACTATTCTAGCTGTGTCTACATCAGTTAATAGTCTAGTTTTTTTAACAGCATAAGCCGCTGAACTGAGCCTACTAGACAATTTTTTAATGTGGGGACCCCATTGTAATTTAGCGTCTATAGTAATTCCTAAATAGGCTGTTGACTCCACAAGGTCCAACCTTGTTCCATTTAATTGTATATTGGATTCTACTTGTCTCACGATTGGTGTCGAGAACTTTATACAATTCGTTTTCTGCTCATTGAGGAGAAGATTATTTGTATTGAACACATTCACAACTTTAGCTAATGCATTGGTAACATCGTCATAGTTTAATAACTGCCTTTTAATTTTAAATAACAGTGAAGTGTCATCTGTAAACAATACAATCTCGTGATTCTTCTCTACATAATAGGGTAAGTCATTAATGTAGATTAAAAACAAGAACGGCCCTAATTGAACCTTGTGGAACGCCCATTGAGATTATACAGCCAGGCGATTTTTTACCATTTATGTCAACCCTTTGAATTCTATCGTTTAAATATGAAGTCAAAAGGTTGAGAGCCATGTTCCTAATACCGTAGTGTTGTAATTTCCTGACAAGCATATTATGTCCGACGCAGTCAAATGCATTAGATAAGTCACAAAAAACACCTAAGGCATCCTGAGAGTTCATCCAGGCATTAAACACATCTTTTATAAGTTCTATACCTGCGTCTATAGTAGAGCAATTTCTTGTAAACCCAAATTGTTTTGTATGGAAAATTTTGTTAGCACTAAAATGCGTTTCTAATTGATGTAATATATTTTTTTTCTCCCTTTGCCGCTGGGCCACCGGCAGAGTAGTATAGTGCCTACCTCTCTCATATCACATATCATATCACGACACCTCGGTCGTAAAAGGCGACTAAGGTAAATTTGACGATAAACAGTTAACACCCGTCCACCGTCAGATGGCGCTATAACCATCTCATAACTAACGCGTAATTAGTAAATAAAATAGGCTGGTGATGGGCAGCAGCGCCACCAGTGCAATAGTTACGCTCTGCGATCGCCAACCCGCATTCCCAGCGTGGCGATTATGGGCAAATCCTCCTCATGTTTACACCAAATAAACCGCGGCCCCGAGTTCCCGGCGGCCCCGCTATTCCTGACCAAGGCGGCGGTCATGGTAACGGCAGGGCCAGGGGTGCTAAGAATCACCGGGCTATAGAAGGCCGCCCAACCCAACTGACTCTGGCTACGTATAACGGACGCACGTTACGGCTCGACGAACACCTGGTACAACGAGAAGAAGAACTGAAAAACATTAGATGGCATATTCTTGGGTTGTGTGAAATCCGAAGAGAGGGAGAGGATACCGTTACCTTGGAATCAGGCCACCTCATGTATTTCAGAGACCATCCATCTCAAGGTGGCGTTGGGTTCCTGGTTCATAAGCTCCTCACTGACAACGTTGCCGAAATGTCTAGTGTGTCGACGAGGGTTGCATATCTGATAATCAAGCTAACCAAGAGGTACAGCCTCAAGGTTATTCAGGTTTATGCGCCCACGTCGACATACTCAGATGATGAAGTAGAGGCTATGTACATATCGAGGGCCTTGCATAACACCTCTAAGGCCCGCTTCTACGTTGTCATGGGAGACTTCAACGCCAGAGTGGCACTACAGATAAGCAGTGAATCGGTAGTAGGACCACACGGATTTGGTATCAGGAATCATAGGGGGCAAATGCTAGTCAATTTTCTTGAAAAAGAGGGGTTGTTCCTAATGAATTCTTTTTTTAAGAAACAGCCCCAACCGAAGTGGACGTGGCTAAGCCCCGACGCTATGACAAAAAATGAGATTGACTTCATCATGACACACAAAAGACGCATGTTCAGAGATGTCTCAGTGTTCACTCGGTTCAAAACCGGAAGTGACTACCGACTTATACGAGGCACTCTGGATATTGATTACAAGTTAGAACGCGCACGATTGATGAAGCCCACGCTCCGACCAAACATGCTCCAAACCGTTGTTGGATCTGAAACGTTCCAGATTAAACTAGAGAACCGATTCGCTGCGTTGAATTTTTTGACGTTCATAAGAGTGTCTATGATGCCTAAACTGAATAAATAATTTTTGAATTTGAATTTGAAAAGCACAATAGACTTTGACGTGGACTTACAGGCACTTGACCAAGTGGTAGAAATCCTCCAAGAGGAGGGCAAAAAATTCTGCGGTTCGTGTAGCAAAGGCAAGAAATCCAAACTTTCGAGGGAATCTCTGCAGCTCATACAGAAGCGACGAGAAGACCCAGCACTCACTTCGTCAGAACAGCGGGCTTTGAGTAAGACCATCACAAAGCTTGAGGTAAGATTTGACCTCCGAAGCTCCAATGCACGCTCTATAGAGGAAGCTATTGAGCAAAATAAGGGGTCGAAAGTCTTCGTGCAGCGGCTAGGCCGAAGCCATCTGACGAAGTTGACCACGCGATCTAGCGGGGCGGTCGTTATTTCAAAGCCGGAGATTCTTGCGGAAGTTAAAGATTTCTACAGCCAGTTATATGCGCCGCATGCGCCCCACCCCCAAAAGACACGGAGGATTCCAGAGCCACTTTGACTCGCCACTACACCGAAGATCTGCCAGAAGTCAGCTTAGAAGAGGTTGCGATGGCTCTTAAACAGCTGAAAAATGGAAAAGCCCCAGGCGAAGACGGAGTTACGACGGAGTTACTAAAAGCGGGTGAAACTCCAGTGCTTAAAGAGCTTCAGCGCATTTTCAATTCCGTCTTGTTCTCTGGGAGAACTCCAAAGACATGGAGGAGTGTGGTCGTCTTGTTTTTCAAAAAAGGAGACAAGACCCTACTGAAAAACTATCGACCCATTTCCCTTCTGAGCCATGTCTATAAACTGTTTTCAAGAGTCATTACAAATCGTCTTGCGCGAAGACTCGACGAATTCCAACCCCCTGAGCAGGCCGGGATTCGAAGAGGTTATAGCACCATAAACCACATCCACACAGTGAGGCAGATTATACAGAAGTCTGAAGAATATAATCAGCCTCTGTGCTTAGCGTTTTTGGACTATGAGAAGGCTTTTGACACTATCGAGACCTGGTCTGTTTGGGAGTCCTTGCAACGGTGCCAAGTTGACTGGTGATATATCCAAGTGATGAGATGCTTGTATGACGCCGCGACAATGACCGTTCAAATCCAGAACCAGCAGTCTGAACCACCTGCGACGAGGTGTGAGACAAGGGGATGTTATATCCCCGAAATTGTTCTCAAACGCTATGGAGGACATTCATTGGAGACGCTCCAACTAGGTAAAAACAACTCTGAGAAGGAAACTGACAGAAGAATACAGCTAGGCTGGGCAGAATTTAGAAAACTTCGTCGAGTCTTCTCGTCGCGAATTCCACAATGTCTGAAGACTAAAGCATTCAATCAGTGCGTCCTACCCGTTATGACATACGGAGCCGAGACGTGGACACTCACGGTACGATTGGTCCACCGATTTATGGTTGCTCAGCGAGCTATTGGAGAGGGCTATGCTTGGAGTTTCTCTGAAAGATCGTATCAGAAATGAAGTGATCAGACCGACAGAGAACCAAGGTAACCGACATAGCCCAAAGAATTAGCAAAATGAAGTGGTAGTAGGCTGGTCATATTAGCCGAAGAACCGATAACCGTTGGGGTAGACGTGTTCTTGAGTGGAGACCGCGACTCGGCAAACGTAGTGTAGGACGTCCTCCGGCTAGGTGGAGTGACGATATACGCAAAGTGGCTGGTAGCAGCTGGATGAGAAAAGCCGAAGATTGGGCTCAGTGGCGTGCATTAGGAGAGGCATATGTCCAGCAGTGGACTGATAATGGCTGATGATGATGATGATGATTTTTTTCGAAAATCTTACTTAGCGTAGGTAGTACAGAAATAGGCCTCAGGTAAGATCTCAGCAGACATGGAGGAAGATTTTAGAGTTTTGGTTGTTAAAGAAGAAATATTAGTGAAGAAATTCTCAAACTCGGCCGCTACCTCCAAATCTGCTCTTACCGACTTACTTGCCTAAGGAGCCCTGTGGCGCCCTCGTGATTGCTCCCGAGTGTTACGACCTGCGCCCGCGTCAAAAGTTTGCGCCGAGTTGGGAATAAATGGCTCTTGTGCCATACCTATAGCGAGTTAAGAGGCGAAATTTTTGTCATAGATAGTTGAATAACTAAGGAATCTGATACATAAATATTCATGTCAAATGTATTAGTAAAATGTTATGTTACACGAGGACAAACTTGACGTAGCCGAAAAAATCAGAACGCATGCGGAAAAAAATTGTAATTTAAAAATTTTACATTAATACCTATAGGTTTTTTGCGGTAATTTAATAGTAAAAACACATATCTAACTAATTACATTCAAATATTTGAATTCGTAGAAGAAATAATATCATAAAAAAAACTTGCAATCTGACCACAAAAATTAAGTTTTATCAATAAATGATGCTTACCAAGACAGGATTTTGATTTGATATTTATAAATATTTTGAATGTCTAGAACAGAAATATTATTTTTACCTAGTAACATATGCTTAGGTTATCAATAATTACATAAAAAATAAGAGCTACTTTGAAATTTCGGCCAATAATGATTTTTTTTTCAACTTGGGGGTCCATTTTCTAGACTTAGACATGGTGATTTCTAAAAAAAATTTTTTTAATGAAATATAAATTTTCTTGTTGTTTTTTTTATTTTATTGGAATTCTTATTAGAAATTCTACAAACCAAACTAGGTTTTAAAGAATAATTATAATTCAGATATATTAAAAAAAAATTACAAGTTTTGAATTTTTAGTACTAGCGAATTTAACTGTCACGTGACTTCGATTGTTTATCGATCCTGACATGATATGGCGTGTTTATCATATTCTGAGTGGGTGTAATTACTTGACAACATTATTTTTGTGATATTTTACAATGTAAAAGTATAATCTATTCAAAATAAAGCAAATTATAACCAATCATGACAATGAGAAATTAGCTTACCGAGTGTTGTCGATTCGTGACAAATTTATTTCGTGTAAAATTGATGTCAGAACTTAAATCACATGTTTACAGTATTCCTTACACATTCACGATCATATTCATGTTTAATTTGTATCAAAATCATAAGTTTAACCCGATTAATTCACTAAAAACTATAGCACAAAACATAACCTCACCGCCAAACACAGATGTAAATATAAACATTGATTATATTTTTTTTTTAATTTCACAGATAGAACATGTCGTGTGTAGTGTTGCCATAGAAAGAAAATATATTAAGCTAAAGAATTAAACTCTATGGTTAAACATTGGGATGACTTTAAAAAATATACAAAAGAAAAACGCGCGTGACACTTACTTGCAACAATTGTTGCGCCGACACTTTGGACCTCAAAAATCCTTGCAGTTTTGTGGCGCGGGCAAACTAGTCGCGAATATACTATAATACTATAATACGTATACGATAACGTCGCGAACTATCGTTTTGTTAGTATCTGACATTTGTTTACATTTTGTGGGTGGCATGGATGCTTCACTTTTCTTCGGTTAGGTGGCGCAAGTTTTAATTTTAAGATATTTGGATTTATTTATTATTATAATTTGCTTACACACTAACAGCTACGCCAAGGCGTGTGACAAGCCAGTATATTACCTAATAAACTAAATAACTAATATAAAAATATAACCTAATTAATTAACAAAATAATATTATTCTAGAAATTTAGTACATATATCAACAAACATGAAAAATTGTATATGAAAAAAGTCCAAATCTATTGAAGTTGGAAGTAAAAGGAAGGCAAGCCAGAACAAGTATTATTTGAAGATAAAGCAAATAAAGCTTTGCACGAGGTATTAGATTGGCTACGTAAAAACAATCTGATGGTAAACTGAAGCAAGACAAAATTCATTGTTATTGGAACATAAGTATAATAGCAACCCACTAGATATAAACATCACATATGAAAATAATATTTTAACTACTGTGAAAGAGACCGTATTTTTGGGTATTACTACACTTATAACTATTGATAGATTTTGTAAATGGAAATCACATGTTCGCGAATTGTGCTCAAAATTAACTGATTTGTGTATGTACTTCATCGTCTTAGACTAACAACAACCATGCAAGCTGCTCTGTCAGCCTATCACGGTTATGTTTCCTCATGTATCAGATACGGAATATTACTGTGGGGATTTTCTGTGGAGGTCGGTAGAGCATTCTTTATTCTAAAGAAGTGCATACGTTCATTGTCTGGGGCTGGTTTTTTGGATAGTTATGTGCCCTTATTTAAGGAATTTAATACATTGCCACTACCATCATTGTTTGTTCAATTGTATATTTGTGACATTTGCGTATATGTAAAGAAACATTCCAATTTATTCGAAAAGCATGTTGATGTTATTAAGAGGACCCCAATAAATTGTGTGTTACCCCACAACGACTTAAAGTTAATAGCCAAAATGTTTACTGTATGACAATACACGTATACAATAATTTACCAGACAAATTCAAAACTGTAGGCTTAAATTTATTTAAGAGGACAATTTTCAAATTCTTAATCGATAAATGTTATTATTCGGTCAAAGACTTCTTAACTGATAGAAATATATGTAATTAATTGTTACGACTTAGATTTATCTATAGCTTTATTGACACGTACGTCACGCTCACGCAGATCATGGAAAAACTACAACACCAGCATCAAGTCGAATGGACAAGCGAATAGGGTTAGAAAAATACTAACTAGTAACCCGAACAGCGACATCGGCTCCATAAAGAAAAGCGACAATACGTTTACAAAAACTATAACAGAAACCTATACAATACTCCTGGAAACACACTTTCCTGGGTGCCTAATATCAGACTCAAATGTTTGGACAGAACACCTCATGGCACCACCTACAGCGACAGACTGGGCTGTTGCACAGACTGTTGTTACAGGAGAGAGACTAAACTGGGCAATCAACACATTCACACCGTTCAAAACGCCAGGTTTGGACGGGATATTCCCAGGACTCCTACAATGGAGCGAACATCATATAAACGAGACATTGAGCGCTATCTTCAAGGCATGTCTAGCGCACAGATACATGTCCAAAGGGTGGAGAGAGGTCAAGGTCTTGTTTATACCAAAGCCGAGTAAGAGTGACTACACAGACGCTAAGGCTTATAGACCGATAAATCTTACGTCTTTTCTCCTGAAAACCCTGGAGAGGCTCTGTGAAAGGTACATCAGAGACACAGTTCTCATTACCGCGCCACTTCACCCAAAACAGCACGCTTACAGCTCAGGTAAGTCTACCGAATCCGCCCTACACAATGTTATACACAAAGTATTAGGGGGAGATATAGAGGGGGATATTAAAAGTAGAAATCTATGTCTAGGAGCTTTCATCGATATAGAAGGAGCCTTTGACACAACTAACTTTAGCAGCATCAGAGCAGCATTGCTTAAACATAAAGTAGACCTGACCCTGATCGATTGGATCATTAAGATGCTAGAATTAAGGGCGATACGCATTGATTTAAACGGCACAACCAGGGGAGTGGTGGCCAAGGGGTGCCCCCAAGGAGGTGTCCTGTCCCCGCTCCTATGGAATCTAGTAGTCAATGATCTAATCACCAGGCTGAATACAAGTCGCTTCTTCACGGTAGGGTATGCAGACGACCTCGCAATACTAATATCAGGCCATTTTGCCAGTGTGGCATGTGACCTGATGAGAAATTCGTTAAAGGTTGTCGAAAAATGGTGCATAGAATACGAACGCTCCGTAAACCCAGCTAAAACCGAACTGGTGATGTTCACTAACAAACGAACCCTAGGCAGGTTTATACTACCTAGCCTATTTAACAAGCAACTGAAACTGTCAGAAGTGAAATATCTGGGAGTCACACTAGACAGCAAGTGTAATTGGGCCAAGCACTTAGAGAACAAGTTAATCAAGGCCAGCATTTCGTTCTGGCAATGCAGAAGGATGATAGGTAAAACATGGGGACTAAGCCCCAAGATCACCCTGTGGTTATATAAAACTGTAATCAGACCTTCACTAACATGGTGCAATTGTGTGGTGGCCCAGAACCACCCTGAGCACCACGAAAACCAAGCTACAAACCTTTCAGAGACTTGCCTGTGTAGCAGTAACAGGCTGCATGCGCACTGCACCAACCGCCGCGATTGAGACCCTGATAGGCCTAACTCCGCTACACCTATACATACAACAAGAGGCCGCGGCGGCTGCGTACAGGCTAAAGGCACTAAACCTCTGGTATCAGGATCAATTAGCACCCCAAACAACAATCATAGAAGACTTTGCAGTTGGAAACCCCCTAATAAAGTATATCTATGATAGAGTACAAAAGCAACACTTCTTTACAAAGAGCTACCGCGTACAACTAAATGAAGAGTCAAGCGACTGCTCAGGTATACATGAAATCAGAATTTACACAGATGGCTCTAAGATGGCAACAGGCACCGGAGCGGGAGCGTTCTCGGAGGAACTAAACATACACATAGCAACAGGGCTAGGTAAACACAACTCTATATTCCAAGCAGAATGTGTGGGTGTCATCCAAGCCACAGCAGCAGTACTTCGCAGAAAGGTAACCAATAGTAATATTAGGATACTCTGCGACAGCACTGCGGTACTACGAGCCCTAAATAGATACGACCACTCTTCGGGGCTGATTATACAATGTCACCGACTATTGGAGGAAGTAAGTAACCATAACAATAATGTCACACTCCTATGGATAAAGGGGCACAGCGATTCTAGAGGTACCGATGCGGCTGATGAGCTAGCTAGGAGAGGTTCCGGAATGACATGTGCAGGACTAGAACCAATGATCCCCCTACCTTACAGTCAAATTCGTGCATGGATTCGCAAAAAAACTAAGGACCTGCATCAGGACTACTGGGCAAGTATCGAGGGTTGTAGGCAGTCGAAGGAGGCTTTTCCGATTCTAAATCTGAAATTCTCCAGAAAACTCCTCAATCTTAAAAGAAATAATGTACGACATATCGTCGGAATTATGAACGGTCATTGCTCCTTAAACAAACACCTGTTTAATCTAGGTGTTACAGACAGCCCCCTATGCAGAGACTGCATGGAGGCGGAAGAAACAGCTGCGCATCTGCTCATCGAATGCAGGAGCGTGGCGGCACAAAGAGCAGCAAACCTCGGCTCGCCGAGGACAGTGTGGGAAGCCTGCGCCAAGCTGAAGGAGCTGCTGGCTTTCTTGGGCGACATCGGGTGGCTGGACTGATCAGCGTCACCCGTCTATCACGCAAAACGGGCTGCGCCACAGCGGCCTGGTTGCGGAAAAGAGCCAGCCCTCCAAGTACCAGGTAGCTTTTTTGACATCATTCTGGACATTAGTTTATTATTAGGTTTTGTTACGGTAATTACTTTGACAGTAATGAATTATTGTTTTAATTGAATATAAAATGACAATCATTTAAATATGTTAGTTATGTATGCAAACGTTTTATTCTTTCTATTCAAAATTCAAAATTCAAAAATTATTTATTCAGTTTAGGCATCATAGACACTCTTATGAACGTCAACATTTTTAAATGATTCTACCGCTGTCTTCGGAAAAGAACCACCGCCGAGAAGAAGCAGCAAGAAACTCGTGGGCCATTATTTTTTCAAGTCTTTGTACATTGAGGTTACATATTATGAGTAGTATTAAAATAACAAATTTATTCAATAGTTGGCTATTAGGCAGAAGTGGAAAGCTTCCAGGCATCTTTGTCTTCTAAGTAGTGACTCAATTTATAATAGGCTTTTTTCATTAGTATATTTTTGACACGTAACTTGAATTTCCCTTCAGTGAGCTCAGTAATGTCTTTCGGGATTTTATTATAGAAACGTACACAATTGCCTAAGAAGGACTTATTTTTAGTTTTCGTGAGTCTAAATTTAGATACAGCTATCCTATCCTTATTTCTAGTATTAATATTATGCATATCACTATTTATTCTAAACTTCTTTATATTTTTACGAACGTACATTATATTTTCTAGGATATACAAAGATGGAAGAGTTAATATATTAATTTCTTTGAACATTTGTCTTAAGGATTCGCGGGGACCCATTTCGTAGATGGCTCGAACTGCCCGCTTTTGCAACATAAAAACTGTCTCTATGTCCGCCGCTGACCCCCACAGCAGGATACCATATGACATTATGCTGTGGAAGTAAGCAAAGTAGACCAGTCGAGCAGTAGCTATATCTGTCAATTGCCTAATTTTATGAACCGCATATGCAGCTGAGCTCAGTCTTCCAGATAGTGCATCAATATGAGGACCCCATTGTAATTTAGAGTCTATGCTAATACCTAGAAAGACTATTGCCTTGTCAATTTTCAATTTTATTTCCGTCGAGTAATACGTTTGGCTCTATATGTCTTACATTAGGCATGGAAAATTTTAAACATTTCGTTTTCTTTGCGTTGAGAAGCAGGTTGTTTGCGGCGAACCAATTTGAAACAATAGTTAACGCGTTGTTGACTTGAACTAGTTCTCTATCTTTCCTATCTACTTTAAAAATCAGAGAAGTATCATCCGCAAAAAGAACTATGTCAGCAAGGCCCTCAACCATATGTGGTAAGTCATTGATATATGCTAAGAATAAGAATGGACCCAAGATCGACCCCTGTGGAACCCCCATTCTGACCAAAGATCCAGAAGATGTCACGCCATTAATGCCAACTTTTTGCTGCCTATCAGATAAGTATGATTCTACAAGATTCAGAGCAGCTCCACGAATTCCATAGTGGTGTAGCTTATAAATTAGAGTGCGGTGCTCTACACAGTCGAAAGCTTTGGAGAGATCACAAAATACGCCAATGGCATCCTGTGAGCTCTCCCAAGCCTCCAGCACATGCTTGACTAACTGGACTCCTGCATCTGTTGTTGATCTGCTTTTCGTGAAACCGAACTGATTTTCGTGTAAAATCCTATGTTCATTAAAATGAGACAAGAGTTGTTGAAGCATTATCTTTTCAAATATTTTGCTCAAAGCCGGAAGCACAGAGACCGGTCTATAATTTGAGAGGTCGGCCTTACTACCTGATTTAAAAATAGGGGTGATTTTACTCATTTTCATTAGGTCAGGAAATGTACCTCTATCAATACATAAATTAAATATGATCATCAAATGTGGCGCTATAACTTCTATTATTGACTCTAGCATTTTTACGGATAATCCCCATAAATCCTCTGTTGCTTTAACGTTTAAACTTTTAAATGTTTTTATTATTTCAAAAGTAGATATATGTCGGAACCTAAACTCAGGAATTTGGAGCGGGAAATTGTCTTTCAGAAAGCCTACTGCAACACAAGGGCAAGAATCAAGAGATTTGGTGACTTCTAGTGGTATGTTAGAAAAGAAATTTTCAAATGAATTCGCAACATGACTTGGGTCTGAAACTTTTTGGTTATCTATTTCTAGCACATATTCTGAATTAAAAGATTTACTTTTGCCGGTCTCTGTATTAATAGTTTTCCAAACTGTTTTAATTTTGTCATTAGATTTTCGAATTTTATCCCTTATAAACAAAGCTTTTGCGCGTTTGCATACTGACTTAAAAACTTTTGAGTGATTTCTTACATAATCATGAAAATCTTTACTAGAAGTTAAAGATTTTTTGTGATATAACTCAAACATTATGTCTCTACTTTTTCGAATACCTCTAGTTGACCAGTCACCAAATTGTAACCTACCGTTGAGCTGCAGTTTTTTCTTCGGACAGATTTCATTAAATTCTGTACTTACTAATGAAAATAATGTACTATAAATGTCATGTGGATCTTCAGAAGTGAATTCCACCAAACTAAGTTTCAACTCTATATTTTGTTTAAGCTTTTCTAGTTTACCTTTTGTTAGCGGCCTATGTTCGATAATGGTATTTTTCTTAGTTCTCCCGATTTCGAATTTGATAGCGAGGCCATTGTGGTCTGATCTAACTCCCACCATTACTGATTTTTCTGTAGTCTTACAGTTTGAAAAAATATTATCAATGCAGGTGGATGAAGAGTCGGTTACTCTAGTTGGCTCACTGAACAAAAAATTCAAATTAAAAGATTTAAACAAAGAGATAAGATTAGTTTTATCAGTTGAATCTACCAAAATATCAATATTGAAGTCACCGCATACAATGATTGATTTATTGCTTTTAGTTAATCTCTTGAGTACACATTCCATTATGGACATAAAATTACAGAAATTAGATGCTGGTGGCCGATATACACACAATAATATATGACTTTCCAGTTCTGCACAAGCAATTTCGCAGACACATTCAACAGAAAAACCTGCTATGTCAGACCGTTCCTTAAATTTCATGTTTCTTTTACAAAGAATAATACACCCTCCCCCTTCAGCAGATATTCTGTTGAATGCACTGGCTACCTCAAAATGTGTAACATTAAATAACATTTTATCTGGTTTTAGCCACGTTTCTGTAAAGCCTAATACATCAAATCTATGTTTATCTAATAAAAGTTCAATGTCTAATATTTTGCCAGAGAAGCGGTTAATATTTTGATAAAATAGCGATAAGATGTCAGCACACTTCTCTGTTGTCTTGTTTAAAAGTTTAAACAATTAATAGCTACATTATTACTATTATTAGTACATGTACTAAAAACTACAACATTGTCACTACTCTTTGTTATATTTCCTATAACTGCCTCAATATTGAAAGCTACCAAAGTAGCAATTAGCTGTCTGGATTTTTTAGGACAGTACATGCTGTCCCATGTCAACTTAAAATTACAAATAAACTTATTGCAGTCAAAAAATAAAAGTTTGTCACTATGACGACATGTCAAGTTATACATTAATGTGTTGAGTGAGTGTATGTGCAAGTTCTCTTTTTCAGACAATAAATCTGAATAAGGGAAGGCACATAACATTATTTTACATGCCTTAAGTTCTAACAAAGTGGTTATTCTAGTAATAACCTCTTTTCTATCAATACCTAAACTATGACCTAAGAAGACAACAACTATTGATTTATTATCTATTTTTGAGTTTAATATTGTTTTTTCAATCTGAGCATAGGTTGCTCCCGGCATACAATAGTTCTCCACAGCACACTGCACTGAGTTACTTAATAATGAACCAAAGCCTACACCTATTTTGTCTGAAAATACCATGATTTTATGCGGTTGAACTGGATTAGAGCTGACATACTGCTCTCCGCCTGGAACCGTGTCTGTGATCAATGTTGGTCTGTTTTGATTTGACAGAGATGTTGAGAGTGCGCTAGTACAGTCTGGTTGTGGTTGAATGTAGCAGCTCGAGTGACTATTCTCAAGAGCCTCCACACACTCCACGTTCAAAGCCACCAGATCCGTTAGTTCAATTGCAGTCTTGTAATGCTCACTTAGTTGAACTTGAGCTGTCTTGTAGCTAGTAAATACGTCCTGCAAGATCTTTTCTTTATGGAGCAGCTCAGAGCGGAGTTCCAGGGTGTCATTATCATATAACTGTCGAGTTATTTCCAATTCTTCCAAACAATTCTGAATTCTTTCCTCTAGTAACAACTTTTCTTTAATTAATTGAACATTTTTGACAAAATAGCTTTGTTTTTTTAATAACTTTTGACATCTTTTGATAGTTTTCTTAACTTTAATATATTTCTTTATTTTATTTCGGCTTTTAAAAAGTGGGCTTTTACAAACAGATTTATCTCCGGTAAGATCAATGTTTACAATATCTGAAGAGCACTCCAACTTGTTTCCGGCTAGCTCATCAAAAAGGTTCAAGGTGCTGGTGGTCTGTTCATTACACTTATCTGTGTGTAGCTGTGATATTATCTTATGGGCCTTATTTAATTCAAATTCTAGGTTGATTATACGACTTAAGGCTTGTTCATGAGTCTCACCACACTCCTTGAAGGATATTACAAAATTTTGGAGTTGTTCGCATTGAACTTGTGAGTCCAAGTATTTAGAATGTAGTTCAGCCAGTTCACCTTTTAGTTCAGTGTTTTTTGTGATGATCTTTTGCACTTCGATTTCACTGTCTTCTCTTTCTTATAGTAGTTGTTCACTAAGGTCTTTATAGACTTTTAGTTGTTTTAGGGCAGCACTCAGTTTTTCCTCCATTTCCCTCGCCGATGTCTTGCGGGTCATAATGGGCATTTTGGTGTCAACTGATCAGTCAGCTCCTGAAACCACAAGTGAAACCGCTAAACAACTATTCAAATAAAGTTTGTATTACAGGTTTTCATACACAAGTCAGTCTCATAGCCAAGTCAAACAACAAAAAGAATGCCCACCAAAGCTTTAAATAAAACAATTAAAAAGTATTACTGTTTATACATTGGTTAATACTGTGGAACAGGTTAAAGTAGAAAATTAAAAATAGGAAATTACAAGTAAAAGTGAGACAGGTTTTAGAATACCAGACTTAAAAGGGAAATAGCATAGACAAAAGTAAAAGTAAAATAAAAAAAGTAGATAAAAATAATTGGAAATATAGTTGTACCTGTTACCTACTGACTACCTACAGACTGCAGTACTTATAAAGATTTGCGGTTTGTAAAAATCAAAATAATACTATCATAAGTTACATACAAACATATTAGGTTATCAGTTTAATTCTGGTAGTTACACAATTTAGCAATATACTATGATAGTACAATTACAGTTTTTATATTAGATTATAGTGAGCACAATTTGAGATCTGACACGAGCAATATAAGCTGCTTGTACCTAATTGTATGATGTGTAGTGCGATGTGTAGTTGTTAAAAACATGTCTGAGGCAAGAGTTTTATCGTCAATTTTGCTTCCACAGTTATGTCAAGCAAAAAGAGAAGCAACGGTGCCAGAATGTGGATTGGACGATGCTCACCGGAGTGAGGCGTGTATAGGGCTAGAATGAGTGTTGAGTAGGTGCATTAAGAATGTTAATTGAACACAATACTCCCCGGGATTTGTGATGAACATCCGATCCAAGTCGTCAGTTTTGAATCCACCCGTTGGTAGCCGTCAGTTGACAGCACAACTTTGTGCTCGACGAAAAACTTCTCGTAGTATGTTTCCCACACTCGTACACCTCATATAAGCACTAATAAGATGTTTACACTGATTTTAATTGGCACTGAATACTAGAAAATAATAATTTAATAATTTCTAAATACGGAGAAATATTTTGACACCTTAACCTAAGTGTTGCCACACGGCGAAAAAACTATTACCAATATTCTTAACAATATTATAACTATTGTCAATAATATTGTAAATTTCGATGAATGTACGCCTATTAAGGTAGAATTTTGATGGAACCTTAGCATTTAGAACCTAGCTACTATTGTGTAAACTTGTCGAAAATTCTTAAAAATAAATAAATTATATTTTGTATTTTGAATTTGGTGTATGGTTATGGAAAGGAGCGCAGCAGTCTTGATGGCATTATTATCAAGTCTAATATGTTACCTTCTCGTGGTGCCGCCTGTTATTGGTCTAGTCCTTTCAGGAACAGACGTAATAGAAACACTAGGCGAATTTCTCTCATCCCACCTTCCTGTTCCCATCCCATTACCAAGAGTATCCAGTCCCATCACTCAGTCCATTCCGATTCTGTCCCAACTTTCCTTTCCGCTACAGGAACGAAGTGGTCAGGTTCTTGTGGTCTTGCTTTCCCATAAGCGTGAAGGCAAGAGGGGGGCTGACCATCCACGTGTCTTGATGCTGAACGTGGGGGCCCGTATGGGTGGATGCAACGTGAAGGCTGAGCGCAGAAACGCAACACTCCTCTTTGGCGTGAATTTCATCCTAAACGGGGGGCCTAGAACTAGCCAAGCAAGGCAATTCAGCATTGGTGGGGAGCATTAAGCTCTTGCCAGGCGAGGGGTGGTGGTCGATGGGGTCAGTAGGGGAGAATTGGGGCTTCTGCCTCACACTCTCGCTTCGCTCGAGTGTGATGCAGAAGCCACAATTCTCCAGCACGACATCGGCCGCCCTGCTTCATCGTAGAAGCAAGTGAAGCAGATAGTCCTAATTATCCAGCGTGACATCGGTCAACCATATCTGATCGGGTCACAACCATTTAAAACTGAGTCTGTTATTTCATGAACAGCTTGTACTTTATCTATCTGATCTGAACTGGTTCTGTTCAATCAATGATCTGATTCAATCAGTTGAAAGATACTTCTCTTAAAAAATAATTTATTCTCTACAACCAACCTGCTGCATCTTAGAAGCGAGAGCGAGTTATTCTAGTAGGGTAGGGTATATGAGGAATTAATAATTAAAAATAAAATTGGTTTCTTCAAAAACATTTATTTTCTAAGCACCATTTTTGCATACAAGTAACATTTTGTAAAGCACAATGCGAGGAGTGATTTATACATCGATATACATCTAAGCATGACTTGTAGTCTTTATATAAACTAAGCAGGTTAGGGCAACCTTTATCTTCTAGATTAAAAATACATGAATTTTGATCCATATTATATCCTAAAATTTTCTTCAACCATGTCACTTTCTCTAAGCCCTTAACGTAAATAGTTTTATTTTTTATGAGTCCTCTAATATAAATTGTATGATATGAATATGGTATAAATCCTTCATCCCAAAATATCTGTCTGTTTCGTTCTATCCAACAAACATTCTTTTTTTCTGTATTTGTTAATTCGTTGTAGGAAAATGGTGGCTTAAACTGGAGTGTAATAAACTGTTGACCAGATTTTATCGCTATTTCTTTTATTATGAATTCATTGTAGTCCGTTTTGAATCCTTGCACGTCCACAAACACACTCATGATATTTTACGCACAATATTACTCAAAGGCTTGTACTCAACAACTCGGTCGTTGATGATAAGACAATAAGCAGCTGTGTTATCGGGAATATCTTGGGAACTTTCTATTTCCAAACGAACATCTACAGGGCCAGATTTCAGATTTTCATTTTGCCTTGAGCAGTCTATTATAAACAGAGGTGCTTTTTCTTTAAATTCTCTTATGTCTAACAACGGATCGGTTGGGAGATTATAGTACGACTGACGGAATTTGGTATACAGTTCATATAATATACTGTATCTATTTTCACCAAAGTTTATATTTAACGAATCATAAGGGTAATATTGTGAATTTAAAAACAATGTCACGTTTGTTAGGTGACAATGGTCGAATAAAGAACTATCTTTGGCTATATTATTTTTTCTATCAGTTTGTAAGCCAAAAATAATATATCTTGGTTTTTCTAATTGAGTAGCTGTTTTTACAGACCATGAGTGCTTTGTAGTTTTGGGTAATAGAGGATACTCATACAAGTCCCAATTCCTAAAAGCTATATGTATGGGTTTGTCTTTTTCTAAATATTTTAATAAAGAAAGCCTCTCACGATCAGATACTTTAATATGTGGCACTTTCCACTGAACCCTTAGTATATCAATTTGAATAGTATCATTTTGATCAGAGATAACACTGTTTCTGTTAGTATTATTTCTACTCATAATGAGTTCATGTTTGCAATTTAAAATGATTTTATTATAATCTTCCGCAAACCCTATCAGTTTACTAAGTGGTATCAGAACACTAAAGGAGTCATCTTTAACTTTAAACCCATTCATATCCCATCCCCATACGGCTGCTACTTTACTGTCTCCATTGTTCAAAGAGACGTATGATTTCATTGTAGAAGTAATTCCTACATTTCTAATACGATCGATCTCTATACCATTAATCTCATAACGAATATCTTGAAACAGGAATGCTATTGGATTATTTGTGAATTTCAAACTCTTTTTTGCAACTTTGCCTGAGGCATCCTTCATAGAAACGTTGACGCGTCCTTCAATATATATAAAACTTGAAGATGGTAATACGTATATATCCTGCTGATGAATCGATATACGGATTTCATCATTTTCTTTGAAGCTATTACTATATGGGTTGTAGGTATGAATTTCGTAACCCTCGATAGAGTTATCGAAATGGGGTGAATCGTCAATATTTAAGATACTCATATTTTGAAACCAAGAGCTCGTAAGAAATCTTTGTTTTCTTTTGTAATCTTCGATATCTTGGTACGTCTTTGTTTCTTGAGTGTTTCTGTTAGAATAGCTCTTTTTAACTTTGTTTTTGATGTTATATTAGAGTTTTGATCATTACATACAATCATATTGATTTTCGTAAATGAAGACACATTTGAATATTCTCTCCACCAAAATTAATGTTATTTCCGTTTTGATCAATAATTTTTACCGTAACGGATGCAATGTTCTTATTTTTAATTGGAAAATATATGGCATTTATTGCTTTTTCAATAAATCGATAGCCTGGTGAAACGTTTGGTATAAATTCATAAATTATATGAGATGATATGCCATCATTGTAAGATCCTTGCACCAAATCACATTCGATTCTTATCACGGTCACTGGAAGAATGTTGACTGGGTTTACAGAGACATGCCATTTATTTGCTTCTAGTATTTCTTTTCGAAATCCTAAGATTCTCCCAATACTCTTCGGTGCTCGGAAATCGATACTCTTTGCGCAGAATATAGATATTGTTGAAGTATTGCAATTCGATTCAATCTTGAGTTCACAGTCAATATTATTATTTATATATTCATAAATATCTTGTAAATCGTACGAACCATTTGGTATTTGAATTTGACTATTATTTTCACCATAAATAAACACATTGTTATTGCTAGTTACGTTAGGTATACCATTAAATACAGAAAAATATAATAAACCACACTCATAACTTTCTTCTAAAACTAAGGGGGGATGAAACGTTGTTTCTAACACAGATTGACTTCCGGAAAATGATAAAGTGAATGACATTGTCCTGAGCTGAACAGAGATATTACAAAGACTGAAAAAAGATAGTTATAACATGCTATTTATTCGTTATTTCAAAATGCTGAGTTTGCGCCAGAATTTGTTTAAAAACCCTAGACATAGATGACCGCAGTTATACGAATTATTTTTTTGAAAATTATCGTAATTATAGATAACTTTACACTTTTTCATATACCTAATAAATTCCTTTGGCGGCCTCAAGTTTCCATAACTATCAAAATATTCAACGCAATCATTAATTTTAGTGTACGCCACCCAATGTGTACCAGAATTTTGTGAGCTGTCCAAATTAATTATACCGCATTCAATAGGAAATGGAATTTGAGGTAATCCATCTCTCATAAAAACACCTCTAAAGTATGGAATATTTTTAGAATATTTCATTAGGTCTATATTAGTAAGAGCTCGCTTAGGTAATATATGGACTATTTTTTTTTTTGCTATGTATATTCCTAAATTCCTTCTTTGTAAGGTTTTATACACAAACCTTTACCTATGGTTAACCCCTCCATTTTATCATGATGTCTCTTTAATTCTAAAAGACGTTTCTTCGCAGCTTTGTATTCATTGTAAGTTTTTACAATTCCCGAAACACCACCAGCGAGGCTTCCAGCAGCAGATAATCCTGCAAAAATTGGTATTAAAGGAAGAAAGCCTCCTGTTTTGGGCACAGGTATAACACGCGGTAGTTGAATAGGCAAATCTTTGGACAATTCTTTGGCAGCAGCAAAAGCCAATTCGATTGCCATTTTTTGACACTTAGGTTTCATTTTACGAATATGTTTTTTTGTGTGCGATACAATAGCTTTAAATTTCTTTTTTAGTCCTGCTCCAGCACTAACTTTTGCTAGCATAGCTGTATTAACTAAATTAGCAGCAATTTTTTCTCCAGAGCTAGTATTCGAAGATGTTGCTCTCTTTTTAGCCATTTTAAGTAAAATTATATCCGCTTTATGTCGGTCAACCAAATTAGATGATTTGTTATAAGCTATATCGTGCTGTTTGCAATATTCGTCCAACTGATTTATTCCTTTATCTCCTCGAGCAAGTCTTTCTGCCAATCGAGTTCCTGGTCCGCAATAATTATACCCAGGCAGGTGAAGTTCGAAGGGCAGTTTGTTAATCAAACTATTAAGATGACTATTCTCTTTCATAACCAAATAGAAACTGACTAATTTTTCATGATGCGCTTACTTTATAATTTGTTTGTTTTATCAATCCAACTATTTTCACTAGATGGAAAGCCTAGCCATTTAACATATAATTTATTTCCTTTTCTTTTCAATATTTTTTCCACAAGATATACATCAGGGTGTTCAGTTTTTTGAAGTTCTTGCTTATAAAATGCGCCTAATATGGGGCGATGTCTCATATCTTCAATTAAATAAGAATAGGGATTAGATTTTTGAACTTTGATAATCTTGAAAATTTCAGTGGACCAATTTGGGGTGTAACCTTTTTCAAATGTTCCTTTGTACTTACTAATACGCACAAAATCACCATTTTTCAATATGTTGCTTTCTTTTCTGTTGTAACATTTACACACTTCATTATACCTTTTCAATATAAGATCTTTATTGTTATCTCCAACTTGCGCTGGCGACATACCGATCGTTCTATGAACGCTGTTATTGTAAATTTTGTTACTTTGTCCAATAGTTCATCCTTCCATTTGTAAGATCCTTGTAAACTGAATTCTTTGTAAATCTTATTTTTTATAGTTCTAATAAACCTTTCAACAATAGACGCCTTTTTTGTAGAGTATGTTGAGTAATGATTTATATTATGCAAATTAAGTATTATTTTAAATTTATTATTGTAAAATTCTGTGCCCTGATCAGTTTGCAAATTTTTAGGGATACGACCTTTTTGTAATAAAGACTGAAATGCTTCGGAAACTTAATCTTTATTTTTATTTTTCAGTGGAATCGTCCAGGCGTATTTTGAAAATGTATCAATAACTGCTAAAATATAATTGTAGCCACCATTTATTTTTGAAACAGATTGCATATCTATCAAATCAGCTTGCCAAAGATCATCAATATCTCTCATCACAACATGCCTTCTGGGAAAATTTATCCTTGCATATTTATGAATTTCATTTACTACGCTTCTTTTGCTCATTTTTATTACTGTTTTGAAAATGGTCTTCTAATTTAGTTAATGTGTTACTTATTTCTGTAATTAATTTAATGTTCGTCGAAACTTTGTTCCAGAGGTCAGTTATGCATTTGTCAACATAATCTTTGGTTACAGCATCACATGAATCCTGAGGGTGTCCAAGATTTTTAAGTCTTTTACTTTGAGCATCTAAGTTTTTTGCATCAATTTGCTTTATCACACATTCTGGAGCTATATTAAAACCGTAGTTATTTTTACGTTTTTTGTATATGTGGAGACCGAATTTATCGACATTCATGTTTGAGCAGAATGTTGAAACTAAGCAAGTTCCATTGAATGTTGTCATTTTATTCTTTAATTATACCTGCTTCTTTCAATTCTTCTATTAATGATATAATTTCATTGTCATGATTAGTATTACCAGCATCACTGGATGCTACTAATAGTTTAAGTCTTTCGATCAGTTCATTAGGATCATCCCAATAAATAAAATCAGTATTCTTTTTATACGATTTTTTCAAACAAGGTAAACTACCACCACGTTTAATAACTTTATTTTCTAAGAGTTGATCATATTCGTAAAATAATGGTTTAATTATTTGATTGTATTTCATTCCTTTATCACCTTTTATTTGACTAGTACTTTTAAAATCTCGTTTATGAGCATGAGTGTTTTCTAATATGTCTTTGTAAGTAATCCGGTCTTGTTCTGAAACTAAATTTAAGTCTGGTTTCTTTTTAAACAATAGCTCTTTAATGCCGTTTGTTATTTCATAACTTTTATCGCCTATCGAAATCAAAGATATTTGCATTCCACTAGAGTGAGTGCCAATCAATTTAAAAGAAATTGGTACGCTACCCATCCACAATTTATTATTTTCACTTCGTATACCAAACGGCACATTTAAACTATTATTTTCCTCAAGTAAGTTATCTTTGTTTAACATAGACATTAAAGGGGTATTTAGCATGGTCACAATTTTTTCATCTTTAACCGGCGTCAAATATTCTCTCTTGTTGCCATCATACGATAAGTTTGTATTGACACTTTTATACGAACTAGCATCATCGTTAAAGTTATCTTAACTTATATCGCTAGAATCATTAGAGAGCATTGAGGAATTTTTTGCCACAGATGTGGCAAAAAATTGTGTAAAGAGTAGATTTATCACTGATTGGTGACTTAATTTCCTTACAATCAGCAATTTTATTCAAAGGGTCAATAAGAGGTTTAAATACTTTATCTAAATTATAGTTGATAGTATCTTCATTATTTTTCATAGCTTTTATTTTTTGTTTAATTGTTTTGACTGACGTAAGTATTCGCTTTTTCATATTTTTTTCCATGTTAGAAGTTTAGTATATTCACAACCAGTAATTTGGACTGAAGCTGTTGTACTGAATATATAAAACGCATGTATTTTCTATATAAAGTCACTGAAATTTAATAAACGTATCGAACCCATGTCTATATCTACCGTTATTTAACTCGCTATCTTTATTTATTATTAAGAACGAGTGTCGTCCTTTCCATGTTTCAGAGCACATTTTTTTAAATTGTAACCAGTCTATATCAGTATTGACATGCTCATTGTAAATATGTTTCAAGTTAATATCATCCTGCTTGAAAACAATTAACAAATTTACGTTATCTCGTATTAACTGCTTCGGAACTTTAGAATAAGTCTGGGATAAATAGAAACAATCAATTTTTTTATGTCGCCCCATAGAAAAATAATTGCGAATATTTACTTGATTCTCACATGCGACATCATCAAAAATAAAAACAGAATTTGGTAGAGCACTTTCAGGATCAGCGACATCTTTGCTGTCTTTAAACATAAAATAATTTAAATTAGGAATCAAGTTGAACACTTCACTCAAAAAACAGTACTTTGGTTGATACGTTGTTTTTGAGTACAGATAAACATTCTGAAATTTAAGTCCATTTTTATGCAATAACATGTTAATCATAACGTTGGTTTTTCCACAATTCGATGGCCCACAAATTATACAGCGAATGGTGTTAGGGAGTAAAACGCTGTGTCTGACAGTATTGGGTTGTGATCTCACTTCTATATCATTAATTTCTAAGGTAGTGGGCTGTTTGACCAACTTCATAATGATGTCTGATACTGGTGTACAGCGTATTCTTATTAAATAGCATCGTATTTGTTACTCGAATGCAATGTAATGCTATTATGTACATATGTTCCAATTACACCATCATTTTGTTTCTACATTTCCAGGTAATGATTCATTTGATCCATTTTATCGGGGTTATTTGATCACATCATAGTAATAAATAATATTTAATATGTGCATGCCATTTATGTAGTTCCGCGAAAGTTCAAGTATTATCCTGTTAAAAACATTTCATTATTTCACTGCTCACATTTGCAGCTGACACTCGTCTTCACATTTGTTCAGCAAACACATTAAAATTAAGTAAGTTTTAAAAAATATATTTGAATTGATTAAAAAATAATAATTAAGCTTGTAATAATAACTACTTTAACATGAATTAATATTAATTACTTTAATCAATTTTCTCTCTTTTTAGGTGAATATGTCTCAAGAGTGCGAAGATCTTATCATCAACCCATTTTACTATGCACAAGATACGGATGATACTTCAAGATACTTCACAAAAATTGCAACTCATGAAACTAAAAATTCTCAAAATACTGATAAGGAAGAATCGCTCGTAAAACCAAGAAAGCCTTTTCGAAAGAGAAAATCTTTTGCATCTCCTCCATTTTCAATAACAACAAATATTGTGCGTCGCACTCATTTGAAGACGGGTCAAAAGTTAATCAAGATATATGATGTCAAGAATCCAGAAGATGATAGCAGTTACTATAGTGATAGTGAGAATTCGAGTGTAAGCGCTCAGTATGTTGTTGAAGAAAACCATAACTATGATGTAATAATGGATGCTGCAAATTCACTTATAAGACAAATAGGAAAAAAACTTTACGACTGTGACTTATGAAAAATATTTCTCCTTATCCATTAAAATTAATTTAATTGTGCATAAATTATTGTAATTGAAAAATAAACTGGCATCATGTATTTTGGTTGTTTTATCTCAATAATTTCTTATAATATTAAGTATTTAGGTTGGTCAGCGGAAATAGATAATAAATGCAAACACAATATTAGATAATTAAGTACAATTTTATTTATTAAAGATTACAAAATAAGATAAACACTTCAATTTAAATTCTATTACAGTAACTGATAACATTTGAAATAATAAGTAAAATACTTTTTAACCTAAAAGTAATAATCACACGTTAGTTTATTACAAATGAAAAAGTATTTTATAAATTTACAATATATTGGCGTAATGGCCCCAAGGTAAGGTATTCACAGTATTCTTGAAAATCTGTCTCTTGTCATCAGATTTATTTAACACCAGTTTGTTTAACCTCTGGGTAAAGACTCTATGATTCTTAGATTTTATTACATACATATCATCTCTAATATCTACGTTTTTAAATAGGCATCGTTTAAATTTTTCCATAGTAAGGTTTTTGGTTACAGACTTTTTTGCCCCTTTAGCTTTCTTGATCGATGAGGTTTCAGTATCAATACAATAAAGCTTAGCACGTAATCCTGTAAATTCCGAAATAACTTTACCGCCTAATTCATCTTTGAAATAGCCTGGCAATTTAGCATTAGCGCGAGGTATGGTGTACAAGTTATTATCACTGAAATTACTGGTATCAAAATATTGTAGGCTGCCCTTCATATCTTTGTAAAAATCTTCAGTTTTTATCAAATATAAAAGACTATCAGTGTCTGTGTAACAAAGTTGAATGTTTTCTTCATACATTTTTTTCATGACTGAGTAATGAAACTTGTATAAATGGGTTTTGGCAAGCTCAAGAACTGTAAAACCAATATAAATTGGGCGGTCTAAGATTATTTTACTTTGTTGCAATTGAATAGCTACCAAGTTTTCGGAAAAAATTGACAAATTTTTGAAGTTCGGAGCACTTATGTATTTTTCAGCGCCACATATTTTATTGGTTCTATTTGAAACATCTTTCCAAACATTAACAAGTTTAACATCAATTTGATTTCTTTTATTTTCTATCGTTTTACCGAAAATACAGTTGTTTTGCTTCTTAAAAAAATCTCTTTCAAAGTCTGATGACGAATTTTGCCTGAGTGCTGTGTTTAGTTCTATGTAAGGTTTCAAAAACTCTTTCTGATCAAAAACTAAAACTCTGTGTATTTTCAAGAGCTTTAGACCATGTTTTAAACACTCTTTTAAATGTGTGTAATGTATAACATACTGACATTTATTATGCAAATTTGCAATTAGTTTTTCGCATTTTCCTTTAGGCGGAATATATTTTTCAGGTGCAAATGGTAATTCTGAATGTAAATCATGAATTTCTGTCGGGTATTCGAGATCTACTTCAAGTATGTACCCTTGATTATTATTATCTGATATAAATTTAATATTCTCTTTTAATCTTATACATTCGTCATCTGTCAAAAATTTGAAATTCTTGATTGGTAGACATTTCATCATTGCATAGCCATATAAATTTACACAATCAAGGTATACAAGGTAGGAATCTAGCTCATTTTTGTTATAATCAGACAAGTATTTATTATTTGCCTTCGAATGCCGTAGACTACATTGTGCAAGACCTCCCCTTATACCTTTTTCAATCATTTGGTAGATTTCAACATCGGAAATCATATCAAGCTCAATTTTGGTGTACAGTAACATTGCGTCCCAACTTAAGGATGGGGAGGATACATAATGACAAGGATCTAAATTATAATGAGTCAGGCTCATTGATCTAAATTTTTCAAATACATCGCATAACAGTAAAACATCGCATTTTAAGTATAAGTCAGTGTACTGTCCTAAATCTTGTATTTGAAACTCTTTCCAAATAGTTTTAGCATGTTCGTAATCTTTTTCCGAAATCTCTTCAGATGTCATTTTATTAAAGAAACAATTTCTTTCCGGTAAACACATATCATTGTATCGCTCGAAAGAATTAACATAATCATAGCAATATATACCTTTTCTACGCAATAAATCAAATGATTTTTTATCAGGATAAAAGTGCTTCAAGTTAATAAAATCATCAGGATGTAATGTTTTTGCTAAATTATCCAATCCACAACTTAAAAAGTTAAAAGAATCAATAAATTTTAGCTGTGCAGCATTTTTGGCATTAACAGGTATGAACTTAGTGAATGATATGTATTTTTCCTTTGTTTTTGGGATTAAATTGATTCGACCAACAATAGCTGACAATTCATTAATAAATAAATGACAGTCGTATCCGGTAAGATTGTGAAATATAATTGGAATAAATTTACATATTGTCGCGTTTAAGTTGCACGTATTGTGGCTAGCGCCTAGATAATATCCGGTAAAATGGTCATGGTCTGCACAAATTATATCACCTTTTATAAAAGCTTTCTTGCAAAGATGACAAGCAGTCGCGCTTTCGTGAGTTTTTTTCTGATTTTCGGTTAATGACACCATATCTACATTTGTTGATAATATTTGGTGTAATTCCATTACATCATTACAAAGAGTTTCAACAAATGCTTTTGCACAGTCAGGACCTCGATAACTAACAAACTTGTTCAGAGACGGTCTAGATTTGAATTAGAATTTCTAATATATTAATTTCTTTGAAATAAAATTGCTTCTGTGTTTTGTAAGCTGCTTATGTATAAGTTTTTCAAAATTTTTTATCAAGCAGTAGTGGTTTTGACTATGATTTTGCACTAAAAGTAAGTTCACATGTGTTAATTTTCGATGAGCTGTTTTATAAAGAGGTCCGGACACATCACAGTTTTTCTCTAAGCCATACACATTTACAGAAATATTTGCATTGTTCTCCTCAAATAGTTTAATATCACTTAAACTCACAGGAAACTTCATACCTGAAATATTCAGAATGTTTTCATAGTGCGGATATGATGTTACTCTGTTTGGATTTCTCTTTGCAGGATACATGTGCGCAATAATGCTCCATAAAAAGCATTTTTTATCATTCACATTATTAATGTTTATACATGACTTAGTATTTTGTATTTTATTCGGTAATTTAATATAAGTACCCGCTCTTAATGGGTTGTATTTGTTAATATTCAATTCTAAATAATTGACAGATTCTATCGCCCATCCGGATTCTGACTGTTCAAATTCTGAGCATTTAGATATCAACTTTTCACAAAATTCTTTGTAAAATGAAGGTAAATCCGTATTGTGAAATACTGTAGTAAATTGAACGTTAAAAGACTTTATAGACTTTTCATTGTTTTTTGGTAAATAATATGACACAAATAGTTCCATATTGACTTTTAAAGCATTGTGTTTAGACAAGGACTTTCTTATTAGTTCATTGACCGTTGCGCAAATATTATTCAAGAAAATTTCAGGCGCTGTGATGATATCTTCCGTATCAGGATTTATTCTGTAACTCACTATTCTGTTTTTGAAGGCGCTAGCGATTATATGCACATTTTGAAACTCTGAGTTAAGGAGACACTTTGATTTATGATAAAGTGACTTTTTATGTGAAGATATGTGAGAAACATAAACCCCGCACTCATTACAAAATACCATTTTGATCCTACTCAGAATGCGACCCGCGTATCAATATTCAAAATAGTAAATCTCAGTCTCTATATAGTTATAAAGCTTAGATTTTATTCAAATAGTGAATTAATTTCATAGTCATATTAATTATAGAAGAGCAAGATAAAGTAGGCTATGTTCATAGATTTCTGTTTTTCTGATATGTAAATAAGTGCTAAATTAACTTCAACTATGTTAAACTAATTATAATATTTTTACAACCAAACCACAAAAATCAACTAGCTACTGAAATGTCAATGTTGTTACATTCAATTATGAATTAAAAAATGAATTCAGTTTTAAATCAGTTTTGTCATTTCTAGTTTTGAGTTTATAATTTCAGTATTCGAATTTCAATATTTGTATTTCAGTATTTGCATTTGACATTTCAGTATTTGATATTTGTAAGCTGTAAATAAACCAAGGTAAGTACGTAACAACTATGATTAACTAATTATTTTTTTACAGCCAAGCCATGAAATCAACTAGGAACTGAAACATTCAATTACAAAATCTGCTTAATAATGTTTAATTGATAAAAAATAATAATATATGAATTAAGTTTTAAATCAGTTTTATCATTTCAAATTTTGAGTTTATAATTTCAGTATTTGAATTTCAATATTTGTATTTCAGTATTTGCATTTGACATTTCAGTATTTCATATATGTATGCTGTAAAGGAAACAAAAGTAAGTCAATTAGGCTTATAAAATCGAAAGATATATGGTATTTATTTATAAAAATGTAAAAATATCATCAGCGCGGTTTCGGATACATAATAGGCTGAATAGATTTAAATTCTTGTTTACCAGCCTGCACAAGGCTGGACACAGCGCGCCAGACAGCTGTGTCTGCATCAGTGCACAGCTTGAGGGTGACGAGCGCTCTCTTCCAACGCTCGTCGGCTGGCTCGGTCTCCGCTTCACGACAGTTGTAAACCCTCAATTCGATGTAGTATTCACCAGCTCTTACGAGATCTCGCTGAGTTGTGTAGCCGCTCGCCCCGCGCTGAGACAAGAAGCTTTGCAGTGATGCCGCTCGAACCGGCTTCAACTGCTTCAAGCTGCTTTCAACCGCCTCCTAAAATATACGAAATAAAGTTATTGTAAGGATTTCAATTAAATATCGCACACACTCGTAGTACAGAAGTATCAAAATATTATAATTTTAGACCACTCTATGCACAAGCGTTTAATGACACCATATTCAATTCAGTTTATATGTGATAAGTGCAATTGAGTACAAAAATAATATATTATAATATTACTCACTATGAAATAATGTAAATAGATAACAAAATGTATCTTACCTCAAGAAATAAATTTTGTCCTAGGGACAAATCTTCAGTTTCAGAGTTTTTTTCAACCGTCTTGTTCTTTTTCTTCGGCGCTGACGAAGTGCTGTTGGCTCGTTTCTTGTTCGCAGTGCTCGCACCGCCTTCTTTTTTCTTTTCCGATGGAGGTGGAGCTGCTTGTGTTAGCGGTAGACTACCACCCGCTTCTACATCGGACTCAGCGTCCGTTTCATCAGCCCAGTTAGGGTTTTGCGACCAACCCGGCCTGCGAAATCGAAATTATCAATCGTTAAGAAAGCTCAATGTATAAAAAAACAACAAATAAAAATACCATCAAAAATGATGTCAAAATAAGTACCTAAATTAATTACTAAGTTAAGAATTTAGGCTGATTTTTAAGTGATAAAAAAAATCAAAAATTAATAATTTATAGCCAAATATTTTAAAACAATATTGTCTAAGGAATAGTTCATGATGATTACTATTAATTTGAAGTTAAACTAAAATTATTCAGGATAGAAATGTTAACATATTTGAGGGGCAATTAAAAAAAAACACTTACATACTTTCCGATCCAAATGTCACTTCACAGATCGCAGAACAATAAAATATATGAGCAAATTATTCGATGCACATCTATTTATAACATCACTTTATTAAACCGCGTACACACACACCATTTCATAATTTTTATATTGAAGTGCTGACATGTTATTTATATGATACTGATCGTAATGAACTGTATGCCGCATGCGAATACAGATTAAATTTATTTAAGCATTGAACGCTCACCGTGGTCGAGGCTTTATTCACAATTCCATTTATGTTAGCGGCGCCTCGCCGTCGCGGATACCTGAGACGAAATTTTTATAAGGAAGTCGCATGTACTTATCTGGTCTAAAACCACCCATATCTTGAAATAAATCCTAATAATTACTAATTATTTGGTATTTTGATGCATAGCCCTTCCTTATTTTCAGTCACAAACATAATGAAATCACAATTTTGTGCTAAATATTCTTAAACTAATTTTTAATTATCCTTAAACCTCGGTCTATGCTTTACTTATTGTTCACAGATAAGATACATAAAGTGATAATTTAAAATGTTCCAAAAACAAGCCCCTATATACTGTTTGGCTCTGTAGGGAATTTAAAACTATATTTTGATTAATTACATCTATGCGACACATAATAAATTATACCCCTTAAAAAGCAACTTCTACACTTCAAGAACTAGTAATATTCTATTCACTTTTTTGTTTTGTTTTTTTTACAGTTCACAGTCTTGGTATTTGGCTACCAGGTCACTTGATGTTATGTGACGCTGTAGCCGAAGATGGTGGCAAATGCTACCAGCTGTAATGGCACACTGGCTCTCGAGTGAGGCTGCCGGAACACACCATCAGGTGTTTGTCAACAGATTTTCTACAAGAGGGTGGTAGCTAGCCAGGCGATCACGAGCTAGAAAATGCCCTACCACCATGCTATGGTTTCCTCACGATGTTGTCTCCAAAGCTCATGCTCATTGTTGGGGTTCGAACCCGCGCCTTTCGGGACGTTAGCCGACCACGCCAACCATTGAGTTATCATCGCTTCAAGGTTATTATTGTAGTTATTACGTTGTTTAATTGAAAATAACCTTATCAATCTTGGCTGCTAACATCGCACAAACGTCTAAGTATTACAGTTATAACTGTTAGTTCACATACTATAAAGATCTAAAGTTTAGTTTTACCTACCTACTATAAAAGTTCTTAGCATTTACTAGGTGATTTTTTCGTATGCTAAAACTCGTCTGAGTAGACACCACCGCTTTGCGAGTTATTCCGCCACCAAGCAGCTATGTGCCAGCATCGCTGTGTTTGGTTTGAAGTGCATGGTAGACAGTGAAATTATTGGGCATTGTGAGGCATAACATCTTTTGCCTACGAGGGTGTGGAGCGCAGCGCAGGGCGGTACAAAATCTTGTCGATCAAAGTTTTATGTGGATCTGTTACTGTTATGAGCAGATGTGTTTAATGGCCATCAGGTGAACGTCAATAATATAAAATCTTACTATCTCATAATCTAACGATGTCACTCTGACCTAAAAAATAAAAACATTGGAAGTCAAGTGAAATGACGAAGGCTGGATTTATATTTTACGTGGATACGATGGATAAATATTTAATGTTATTTTCCGAGACTAGAGTTCCGTAAAGCAACCCCTGGAGAGATTTTTTATATGAATCAATCTTTCTAGTATTTAATACATGGACGATTACAAAACAAGCTAACTGTGACCTAGATAGACATGTAAGGCTACTACATAAGTCAAATGTTTTACAACTAAATGTTATGCAGTCTCTATACAAACCGCAGCAGTATCAAAACGCATTGCAAACCGAATAGAGGCGAGCATATTATTGATTAGTCTCCTTTACACAGGAAAGATCTCTTAGTTACATCAACCAGTCGTGTAACAAAATAGCTTTCACGCAAATGAAAACATTGTATCGCGTATCGCCTCGGCACGCGCGGTGTCTTACTCGAGACACTCGATGCGCTATCGCGCGCCGATAATAATTAAGCACGTTAGCATCGCGCATCGGCTTGCCATGACATGATACGATGCGGTAGGTCGGCCGATGTCGTGCTGGAGAATTGAGGCTGAGAGTGTGAGGCAGAAGCCCCAATTCTCCCCTACTGGGGTCTGCAGCCGGCGGAGCACGGAATACTGCGTCTGATTGGTGTGGTCCTCTTTGCACCGTTTAGGCTCGAGGATAACATGACCGTCACGTCTATACCGGACTGGTAGCCCTGGTATCAACATAACTGTTACACCCCCTATTGCGGGCTCCGTGGAGGGCGGGGAGCCAAGAAGGTGAAGTCTTTAAAAACATGAAACTGTTGGAAAACCAGTAATAACCTAAGAGTCAAGGGGAAGCAGTACGGGATCTCGTGAAGGCGTTTGCCGTCCCGGAGACCTATTCTGAAAACTGGACGGTCGTAAGACCAAAAAATAAACAAAGAGGACAATGGGAAACCGGAGACCATCTCACAACTCCAAACCCAGTAAACTCACAAGCTTCTGGGTCAAAACTGAGCAATAATCAGAGACATAAGCTCAATCAAAAACTGAGGAAACAACAAACTGATGCGGATAAGAGCCAAAGCTGGAGACCGTAAACCTGAAGCGCAGCTGGTAAGTCAAAGGCCAACAACCGGAGACCGGCCAGCAAGTCAAGTTCTGAGGGACAAAGGTATAACGCCGGAGACCCAAAGACGACAATGCGCAAGGATGGACAAAAGCCGATGGCTGGAGACCCCGGATCTTGCGCTCCTAAGCCTTGGTCTGGTCCCAAACCGGATGGCAAGCGGATGATGGACCTCTGAAAAGTGACCACTGAAACTGGCCATAAAGATTTAGGCAAAACTAATAAACACGCAAACCGCACCAACTGGCAGAGTCCAGCAGTTTTCGCCATTGTAAAGTCCAAATCCAAAGTCCAGCCAGAACGGAACCGAGCAAGAGGGCTGGGATGGATGATACAGTTTCACCTAGAGGTGACCATAAAAAGGCGAAACTTGACAGTTCACGTCGTGTTCCAGTCAGCTATACAGACATCGTGCAGAACGATCTCTGTATAGCGGTTACTGGAGACGACCATAAACAACTTATTCTTCTTAAGCTTCTGCTACGTTCAGTTTGGGTTTTTTCTTCAGGAAATACTCCACTGAAGTACTTAGCGAAAGCATCAACTGCCTCTATTCCAGAAGTTGATACATTTTCATATGTAAATGCATCACACACGTGCCTGTTCTGGCGCCTCTGTTTTACATATTACCAAAATGCCTTAAGGTCTTTAGTAAGGTCATTTTCTATACGTTTCATATAATTATAGTAAGCATTATTTATGAGATGCCTAACCAAAGTTCTATAATATTTGAATATCTCGAGGTTAAATGTTTTATTTTCTTGCTTGTAGCGCCTTAGATGAAAATATTTCTTTTTAATATGACGTATTATATCACCTGTAAACCCATATGGATAGTTACGTTTTTTAAGAAAATATATGATACAATGATACAATACAATACAATGATACAATGATACAATGACTTTATTTGTCTATGAAATCTAGGTGTACATAATAGGTGACAATTTTTTTTTTAGTTCTCTAGATTCTACCTTATAAGGTTTATAGACTTAACATTTCAGTGAGAACAATTTATCACTAACAATGCTCTAAATACTACATAATTTTATGGTTCTATGGTCAATCTAAAACTTATGTTAGACTATTTCAATACAAATAAAATAAAATTATACAAATTTCAATTCCAACTGATTAATGTCATAAATTATTATCATCTAAATACATGTTTACATTATAATATGCTTTCTTAATTAACAAGTTATTGAGCATATTTTAAAAATATTTATACTTTCTTTACACCTTATGTCCTTTGATATTTTATTATATACTCTTGGAGCCATACAGAACACACTTTTACTTAAGAATGCACTCGTTGATGGTAGATATACTAAATCTTAGTGGTACACAGCTGTGTAAGCGTTTATTTAGACCTGAGTACATTTTACTAATGGCCAAATCTGAGTTACGTATAGTATAAAACTCCTTTTAACTAATATTAGCAAATGCTGAGTAAAGAATATAAAAATCTGTTTTACGAAAGCTTCAAGTAGCGCTCAATTCCTTATCTATCTCCTCGAAGAAGAAGAAGGGGAGTATTCGATAAGAAGCCGTCGCTGCAGCTGTGCGTCTCGTTGTAAGTCAGTTTAACCGTGACCTAGAGGACTGGGTGATGTCGGTCAATCGGGACCAAGGGTCCAGCATCACTGAATACACGGACGCGTTCTTTAGGCATGTTACTCACAACCAAATCCAAGATATTACCATACGCGTTATATGTACGACTAGCAAACCCGGCGAACTCCGTTTCGCCACCAGATGGTTTCGTTTTATGTAACATTTCAATTGGAAACCACCAAATCAATCACGTGTATTGTGCAAATTTTTATTCAATTTCAACATCAGGCATTTGTCTTTAAGGTGGTAAGTTAAACTGTGTAAATTATGTGGATCGTGCATTTGAGGTTAAATTCACCACTCTGTCCATAGTCCAAAATGCCTAGAGGACGACGTGCGAACATCGGCCGCCGCACAAGACAACAAGTGTATTCACAGAACTTAAGCGAACCGGTATTGTGTTCACTGTGAAATTGTGAAAAAAAAGTACAAAAAATAAGTTATTTAGGAAACGAATAACTTATTTTTTTTACTTTTTTTTCATAATTTCACAGTGAACACAATACCGATTTGTCACATGAAATTAACAATGAGTAGCTGTCAAACAATGTATCACGCACCGGCGCTATCTACTTAAAATATTGGTTTGTAGTACATGCTATGTATCAGAGATGGCGCTGTATATGAAAAAAGTATTTCCCGCTTTTCTGTTGAATTTTTTCCTGAATTTTCTTTGCTATAAACCTCACGGAGCCCGAGACCTTTCCAACGAATGCAAAACCGTGGAAATCGGTTCGTGCGTTCTGGAGTTATAGCGTCAGGAAGGAAACCCCGACTTATTTTTATATAGTAGAAAGAAATATGTTGTTTCAACTTACAAAATTTTAAGAACATTTCATAGTGCTCCAAAGGCAGTGTTGCTACATGAGTTTAGATTAAAATCGCCTATAATTATACAACCAATCTTAGAATAATTACTTAAAGCGTTTTCCAAAGTTAGTTTTCAGTATTATAGGGGGGGGGGGAGACATATACTACTGGTGGAGTTATACACCATCTGTTGGTTGGAAGAATAGAAGTAGGTATAGGTATATAGGCAGGTACTTACAGGCCTGGATACGGGATGCCAAGTCTGGTCATTTGGGAGAGATTTTGCGTCACGTCTATGGCGCGATGATCTTCCCGGCGTGGCAAAGGTGGTGGTGTGGTGCTCACTCGATGGGCAGGCGGGCGATCTTGAGGACAAGGCGCTTCAATATGCCCAAGGTCGTCTTGAGCTCCACCACTCGGGTGACGCCATCCCTTTCTGGAAGCGACTCGATGATGCGGCCCATGCGCCATTGTAATGTCGGCACGGGTTTGAAGGGTGTGCAGGTAGGATTTGGACCAGGATCGCCAAAAGTGTTGGGATAGGGATTGGACGAGCCAGGGTACAGAGTGCTTACAGAGTCCTCTTCATGTCCCCTGGAAACGACCCAGTTCTGACCACCGTAACGGAGTGGCAGACTGGGCTAAAGTGCACTGTGCGTCGTATATCTCATTGCGGGTTGTCTACGACACTGGCGGAGGCTAATATGCCTAAAAAACCAGCGCGAAACGCCAGGTGTTTCCTAAAAGGCCCTTCTGAGGGCCAACTAAAAGACCCTTCTGAGAGTCAACCTAAAGGCCCTTCCCAGGGCCAACCAAAAGGTCTTTCTCAGGGCCATGTCGACGACCTCACGTCGGCGTCGGTATGCGCGGCATAATCCGGGTGTCGCCGCCGTGGCGACGTTGTTGAAATGAAGAAAAACGATATTTCTTTTTTGCGGTTTAATAACCAGTAAAGTATACAGTAAAGAACATAAAAGTAAATAATAATGTGATGCGCCTGCGGTGAGCACGGCGTCTGGAGCAGAAGTGGCGACATGGCGGCGCGGGCGCGCGGGGAACCTCCGGTTCCTTTTACGTTCCGTTAGCGGCGCTAACACCAGGAGCTGGTGCAACGCACCTCCACCGAAGACACGCGTCTACTACAGGCGAAGGTTGACAGCCTGCAGTCGGAGGTCAGTCAACTGCACAAGAAGCTGGCTGAAGCCACGGCCCGGCCAACTCAGGCCGACACCAGACCAGCCGCTGAAGTCTCCTCCTCCTCCAACCAAGGATATCATCCGCAAAGTTGTCATGGAGGAAAGGGCCTTCACGAGAGCCTGCTTTGCTGGCATCGTTGCCAGTGCGTCGTGCGTAGCTTGGCAGGGACATCGAGATGGTTTGGTGGCAGTGGTATCGCGGTCTTCCACAGTCTCCCTCCCCTCTCGCTCTTAGGGAGTGGACCGTGATATGTGGCCGCCGCGTGGGGAGATATAGCTTTGGTGGGCGTATACTTCTCCCCAAACGGTAGTGGTCGGTAAGGCGGCGCCGCGCCAGGTCGACTTACTGGGTGACCTAAATGCCAAGTCGACGGTCTGGGGTAACCCGGCCGCCTCTTGCAACGTCCGGGGCCGCGCTGTTGAATACTGGGTGGCCTCGTCCGGTGTGTCCCTCCTCAACAGAGGGATGGTTCAGACGTGTGTGCGGCAACGGGGAGGGTCAGTGGTGGACGTCTCGTTCGCCACCCGCGTGCTAGCCGCCCGCGTCGTGAACTGGCGGGTGAAGACCTTGTCGGGCCACCGATATGTGCGGTTTGACATCTCCACCCAGAGTTCCCGGAGGACGGTCCCCTCGGGATCTACGATGGGCTCTCACCCGCCTGGACGGTGCGGCGGCTATGGAGGCGGCCAAACCGGTGGCGGGTCAACTAGTAGGTATAAAATATGTAAGCCTAAATAATTTTTGGTTGAGTCCCGCGTGCCTACATGATCCGCGTGCGGAAACTCAGTAGGTCTGCTCCGCAGATATGTTAATCCAGGGAGTCTGCTACCTCTTTGCCCAATTCCATCAACAGCAAACAACAAACATCTGCGCACGACACCTCCACTCGACATTCGGTAAGCAAGTGATGAGACGGCAAGTGAATGAGCGGGGTAGGTACGGGGCGTTTGGATTATAGAGGGGTTCGGATTAAAGGTTGGTCGGATTAAAGAGGTCCTGCTGTATTTATGTAAATTTTTACGAACATACATTATTTTTTCATATACATATAAGGAAGGCAAAGTTAATATATTGATTTCTTTAAATAAATCTCTCAAAGATTCACGGTAAGCCATTTCGTATATAGCTCGAATAGCACATTTTTGTAGGATAAAGATGGTCTCTATATCAGCCGCTGAACCCCATAGCAATATCCCATATGACATTACGCTGCGGACATGTCCAAATATACCTACTAACCGCGCCGTAGAAGCGTCTGTTAGCTCTGTTATTTTACGTACCGCACATGCAGCAGAACGGAGTCTCCCAGACAGTGCATTCTTAGTTAGCATTATTAATTTATAGCATTCTTATTTCCAAAGATGTATTGTAATGGTAGTTCAGTAAGTGTATAACACCCTGCAAAAGTGTTTGTCAGTGTGTGCATTACAAATTTGAGTTTTCTTCCATAGGCGTAATTTCTGCGGTAAAGTTGCGCAACTTCACCTTTTTATTGAAATTAAGTAGTAAGTAAGCAACAATTCTTGCTCCAGCACCTGCGCACTCGGCTACATCCGTGCTTGCACTGAGTGCAGTTAAGACTATGCTATGACATCATGTAACATCTACGATCCGATTAATACGGGCAGAAAGCCCCAACCATGGACATATTTTTCTCCTGGCAATTACAATCCCAGAACTTCAGGAATCCAATGTAACAATAATATATGAAACTGGACGAGAAACTATTGGGCGAGTCATAGTAAGTACATATACATAAAAATGTGTATTTTATATGTGAAAGTTAGTGAATGATTTTTTAAAAACTTCACGTGTTTTGATGCGTAAAATAACTACATAGGTAGTTATTTATCGACGGTAAGGCGGCGCACACGCATCAACTTCGCTACGCACCCGTTCACGCTATAACAAGGTGTGCTTGTACTTGAATAGGTAGGTACTTAGGTTTGAAACAGTTTTCCGCTGTTAGAACATAAACCAAGTCAGGCTTTGATATACTTATAGAGGCTGTATTTTGAATACCTACAACTGTGCAACTCATTTGCTGTAACCGATCAGTACCTTCGAGCAATGGTGAACCATTAAAAGGTCATACAAAAAAACATTATGTTTTGTTGTATCGAGTACCAACGCTTTTTTTGAATTCCATTAAAATCCAAGAAGGCACAATTACAAACTGTGTTTCTACCATTGCACGCTTCTTACATATCAGCCAGGAAAATCAAAATATGTTTCTGTAAGCTGGCGTGTTTTGCATCCTACCTAATGATAATCGAGAGTCGAGCGAGATACACAGTTAAACTAACAGTTAAGGAGTATTGGCAAGCTAAGACGCTTGTTATCATTCAACATTATATCCACGGCTGGTGCGCGCGCGCAGGCCAGTTGGTTGCGAAAGCGCGGGAAAACAGCGCGCACGCGTCTTGTGCCGGTTTCGTCCTTCAGCGGTCAGCCACACAAGTGAATGTGCGAGTTTTTATAACGACTCTCCATAAGTGTAGGCAAAAACTATTTATTTACAAGAATCAATCGCTTGGTTTCAGGAAGTAATCGGGTAAGATATATTATTGGATATTTACAGATAGATATTTGTAAACGTTTCATTTTTGCGAATTGAATTTACCATACTTTATTTGAATAAGTATGACTGAAAAGTAATATTATTTAATATGAATTTTTATTGGCTCTTTGATAACAATAATGGTGATGGCAGTAATCACACATCGGTAAATAAACATTTGTACGCTGGCGATACGAATTTACGTTTAAGTTTTAATATTATAAGGTTTTACTATTATTAGGTACATGCCTATAATATCATGAAATAGATTGCAATTTCTTTTCAATTATATTTTATTAAATTCAATTTTATATATAAATTAAAAATACCAGGAAACTAGCTGCGCTCCGCGATTTCACCTGCGTGAGGATGGTTAATTGGTTATGATTCTTTTATATTTCAACCCTCTCCCTCTATTGAGACAAAAAAATATTATTGAAATCGATTCAGCCATTTACATATAAACATAAGAGATCAAATAAAACCAAGCTGAGTTGTTTATATCATTAGGAGCTATTTTTTATTAGTTAAGTAGTTAGAGCAATGTATAAATAATTTTAAGTATAAGTAGTACATTAGCACCGAATATGTAGGTATAAGCAAGAGACAGGAACGGGGCGGCCCATAACACCTTTCTAACTGGTAAGGTATGAGTACGGTCGTGGTTTCGCGATGAGTGACCTCCATATCCAGCACAAGCCTTGAAGCTACAATCTCTTATTAGCAATATTGATGATGCCGCGCTAAGTCATGGCAACATTACATTATTGGGGCTAAATGCAAACCTGCACCTAGTCTGTGCTGGGTGCGATGTTTGCCATATGATACACATCGAGATTATGATAAAAACTAACAGATTAATCAATACAGCAAAGAAAAAAAAAAGTGACAAAAGAGGTGTTACCTCGGCCAACGTATCAACGCGGCCACGTGACCAGCTATTTGTGTACTTAGTCCAGGCACGGAATAAACAAAAGTATTACGTTCAGGTCGCAAGCAGCAGATGGAGGCTTTACTCGGCATACAGGAATAACTACAAACTTAAGGTGTTGTAGTCCGTACGGAGCTCTGAGAACACTTTACGTTAGTAGTACACAACATACCGTAACGTACCTACTAACGTATAACAGTACTTAGTTCAATCTAACATTATGGGATTATATGCTCACGGTCTAGCCATGTTAATGTTACGGTACCTACGATGCAACTATCTAATCTAATAGAAATATGTACTCAACGCCAACGTACCGCGTCGCGGGCAATTGCTACTAGTATATAAAAATATACTACAAGCGACTGCCCGCGACTTCGTTCTCGTAGTAGGCCTCGCCATAATCTCCCGTTTTTAAAAGATAATTTGTTGATTCGAAGACCAATCGAAAAAAGATGTTAATTTATATATATATATATATTGACCGCGAGTTGCCTTAGCACACCTACATGTTATAAGTACTAATCTATATTAGAAATAAAGAAAGAAGATAGTATTATCTGAATTAAACATATATTTAAAACATGTATCTCTGATTTCTAATTATTTTTTATTTTTACTTTTGTATATTTTAAAGACTTTTTATGTTTCTTTTATAAAATCAACATCAGTTTATGGTACGAGGAAGGAAAACACGGCAAGTAAATATGCGTGTTTTAATGCCTGCTTAAAATTCAAGGATCTTTGGACAAATCTAAGACAGATAAAATAAAATGAAATCTGTTTAAATGCTTTATTTGTAAACAACAACCACAAGTTAAGTGTTTATGAAGATCAAAATTAATAAAAATGGTAATTAACTATTAAAATTTTATAATTTTAAATCTTCTCTCGATTTTCATCTCCATGAATCTGTATCTGTATGTACCTAATTAAAAATTAAATGCTGTTCGGTGCTAAACGCATAAGTTATAGAACGGCTCTGAAGCGGTCCAGAGGTATTGTTACTGAACTGTACTTTAGCTCAAGAACCTGCCTGACCTTATGAGTTGAAAACTCGAGGAAAAATTAATGTACTTTTTCTATATGACAGGACGTCTGTCGGGTCTGCTGGTAATGTACGAGTACTATATGCAAGTATAGGTATACGCAACGCATTTATCATCATCATTACGCCTTTACATATTTGAAGGGACAGGGTTATCAACAGCCACATCCGGACGGTTATGATTCTGGCGTCATGCAGAATGGGCAATGTCTCCTGTCATACCTCAGTCGGGGTTTAAGACGTGTTAGGGTCTGTGTTTACACAAGTTACCTACAGTTATACCTAAAACGTTCATTTATACAGTCTGCACGGCACTACGCCCTGCTCGAAACGCAGTCTTTGGGTGTCGAGCGGCATCGTGAAGGCTCTGTACTAGTCCAAATATATCCAAAATGTGGATACTAGTGTATCCACATTTTGGATTATATCGGATCTATCTATCGGAAATCAAGCATATAATATAGAAACATATAAGATCATAAGTGTGGTTGTTTGGGATCCAATAGTAGGTACAACCTGTGTGAATAGGCCTGTATCACCTCATCGTTCAAAGCGAGCATTTAAGCCCGAACGTCCAAATTCCAACATCGGTGTCATGAAGATTAGTACAAAATGAGTACTGGTTCGCTATGAGCCAATAAACTAGACACATACCTACTAGTGTCTGAGTGAAAATGTCAAGCTATTTTAGTTTTAAAGCTACAGTCGTGTTGCCATCGCGTCGCCTCACGTCTTGTTGTAGCGCTCTGGCATTGCAGTGCCTTCATTCAATATCGCAGTGATCGCAAAGAGTTAGATATGGATTTCTCCTTCTGTTCTTCTTCTTCTTATGTGGCTTTTTAACGTGGAAAGACGTTACTCTGCCAGTGTCATGTTTTGGCGGATATTTTGCCCTTGTACTCCCCCAACCCTGAAGGAGTGACCATTGTACGGTATGGAATCAAATGAAAGTAATATGAATATCAAAAGTATTAAAAACTGGTTTCGCTTTTACAAACGTATATTATTGGTTTTAATAAAATTACATAACATATAAATAAATGGTGTGAAAACAAGCGATAAAAGAGAGTTAATATCAGTAGGTCTAGCGATATCAGAATTAAGTTTATCATACAAAGAAGAACTTAACTTAGGACGTGAAAAGAAAATGTGATTTAAAGTACCGTCATCTAGGCCACACTCACAAAGCGAATGATCCCTGACCCTGATTTTAGCAAGAAACACGGGAGAACAAACGTGACCTAGGCGCAAACGAATTACGGTGGAAGTGACCCATTTCTCAGCATTTATAAACTTAAAAAACCAAGGTTTTGAAGGTATGGTAGGCTGAATTAAGCCAAAATGCCTACCTTTGATAATTCTTGTTCGATTCCAAATATTCGACCATTTATCACTTAACTGCACTTCTGCAGAGTTACGTAAATCGCGAGAAAAACAGTTGCAGTATGATTCCAGCCCCAAAATTATCTGCAATTTCATTACCTTTAATGCCGCTATGGCCTGGTATCCAACCTAAAACTACTTCGATACCAGCTAAATAACATCTATAAAGAATTTCTCTAATTTTCAAATTAGTGTGTAACATATTCTTCGCACGAAATGGAAATTTTTAAATGTCCTGTAAACAACTAAGAGAATCAGAAAATATGATGCATTTATTTAATTTATAAGATTCGACATATTTAACAGCTTCTAAAATTGCCACTGATTCACCTGAATAAACAGATAAACTAGACGAACATTTAAAGTTAAGTATAATACGATACCTAGGTATCCAAACAGCTGCTCCAACATAACCATTACTCGTTAACCTAGACGCGTCCGTAAAAACCGAAAGCCAACCTGCCCAAGAACTATCTAAAATATCAAGAAACTTTTTATCCGCACCAGGAGAGTTCTTATCAACGCCAAAATTTAAAATAATATTAGGTCTGAAAACTAAACACTCATAGGGAACAGTAAAAATGTAATGGGTTGTAAGTATAGTAAATTGATAAATAGTGTGAGACAAATTAAATAATTTGTTGTGTGAATTTAAAATACATGGAGGATCCTTGTGACGCCAGTAACGAGAGGATGAAACTAAATTACTAAGACAAATTAACTTCTGTAAAATTGGATGATTAGAAAATGGAGCAGCATGAAAAAAAAACGATCAGAAAGATACTGATGACGAAGATAAAGAGGGGGCTCTACGCATTCAACTTGAAGAGCATTGATAGGAGAAGATTTCATGGCCCCAGATATAATCCGAAGACATTTGTATTGCAATAAATCAAATAATCTCAAAGAAAGTTTACTGCAAGGTTCTAACAGAAAAGTAGCGTAATCAAAATGACTTCTTATAATTGCATTGTATAGTATTTTTTGACAAAAACGATGAGCACCCCACCAAACCCCTGAGAGTGATTGGAGAATATTCACATTTATTTTTTATATACTCTATGTGAGGAGAACCAGTTAGTCTTGAGTCTAATATAAGACCGAGAAATTTCGCTTGATTCTTAACCATAAGGCAATGATCATTAAGGAAAATTTGAACATTAGGGATTGACCGCTTTCTAGAGAATACTACAACATTCTTTTCTCTGAAGCTAAAGAAAGCCCATGATCTATTAGCCAGATATTTAGATAATGGAGAGCAGAGTTTAGTCGAGAAACTGACTCCGAAAAAGTTTTAGAAGAATAATAAAGAGCTATGTCATCAGCATACTCAAGGATTTCACAAAATGAGTCAACACTGTGATGAAGGTCATATGTATATAAACTATAAAGTAGTGGACTCAGCACTGATCCTTGAGAAAGGCCTTTCCATACCATTTTTGGGGATACTGTTATCCCCAAAAATGTAGAATTTTGATATCTTACCGATATTAGTCTACCTAACAAGAGATTTGATTTGAAAATGACATAAGTCATCCGTTGAGGAAGATTTAACTGAAGCATTTTTTGTTTTAGGATAGGGAGTTGCACATTGTCGTAAGCACCCATAATATCTAAAAAGACGCCAATCAAATGGTCATCCTTAGAAAAAGCAATGCGAATATCAGTGGTAAAAACACCTAAACTATGAATAGTGCCAAATCCTTTTCTAAAACCAAATTGAGACTTCGATAAAATTTGACGATGTTCTAACAACCACTCTAACCTGTTTTTTAAAAGATTTTCAAAGATTTTTACCATAACAGATAATAGAGCAATAGGTCTATACGAAGACGGGTTTGAAGGATTTTTGCCAGGTTTCAAAATTGTGATGATTAATTGATGTTTCCAAACATCAGGAAAGTTACAATTTGGATATATGTTATTAATGATATTCAACAAATATTTTTTGGTATTCAAAGATGACCGACAAATGAATGAATATGGAAGTCCTTCCAAGCCTGGAGAAGAGTCTTTAAGGTGATCTAAGGCAGCTGAAAGTTCATCAAATGAAAACAAGTCATCCATAGGAACACTAGAGATCCCAGAACTTGAAAAATAAGTAAAATATTCTTTAGGAGGAACGAAAGGAGGAGCTATTTATATATGTAATAATAAATAAATATTTACAACATATAAATGAATAAATATATAACTATATATATATATATATATATATATATATATATATATATATATATATATATATATATATATGTAATATAATAATATATAATATAATATATATATATATATATATATATATTAGAAAAAGATTCTTCGAACCGCACACGTTGCCGACGACCACCTAAGTAACTGCGGAACCAATCAACCACTGTTGGAGATATGTTAAGAGGCAAAAGTAGCGGCAATACGCATCAAGAAAGGCTCTTGCAGTCGTAAGTTCTATCACCTACTATGTACCTTGCTCTGTTTGGAACCATTAAGAGCGACGTGTAGTGGAGGCTCCCTACGTTGCGGTCCCGCCTTTAGGATCCATCAAGGGTTCATCAGCCTACGTCATCCTACATATTACTTCTCTTACTCTAACATCCTTCGGATGCGAATCTGCAAAAGATTTCTCTAGATATCGAATTTTTTACTGGTCGAACTGGTCAGAAAAAGCTTCTAGCCATGATATGTCATTAGATGACAAATCACGACAGTCATTTTTAGAATTTCGAAACGATTTGATTTTTTTCCATATAAGGTAGGAAGGAGAGCGAGGAGAAAGACTTTCGCAATATTTTGACCAGCCAATTTTTTTTTCTTAGTAGTTCTTTCTAGAAGTCTTCTAGATCTTGCCAAAACCTTTTAAATAGAATAAAGTTTTCATAAGTAATATTTTCAGAAAAGTATGTTTCTGCCTCATTTCGCTCTTTGGTAACACTAGTACATTCAGAATCCCACCAAGGAGGTAGAGGGATATTAGATCGATGCTTCTTTATGGGAATAGTAGAGTCTGCAGATGCAATAATGGCATTTACTAATTCTGTATATAAATTTAAGTAATTAAACTCATTAATAGGAGGTAAAGATACCTTAGAATCAAGAGTGGAAGAAAATGTATCCCAATCAGCACTATTAAGTCTATATTTTAAAAGAGGAGGTAAACTAAAAGGAGCTGGACATTGTGAGGAAGAGGAGATTAGAATAGGGAAATGATTGCTTCCATGAGAGTTCGGAAGGACAGAACAAAACAATTTGGAGGATAGAGAAGCAGAAGTTAAAGATAAATCTACAGCACTAGGATTTTGAAGGGGGGAAACCTGTCGAGTGGGAGAACGATCATTTAAAATGCATAAATTGAAATCGTCAATGAGATCAAGTAGGTAAGGTGAAAATGAGTCAGGAGCACGAGAACCCCACATTGGGTGATGACAATTGAAATCACCAAGAATGATGAGCGGAGGAGGAAGAGAGGAAAAAATGAGAAGGAGTTCAGAAATTATAGAAGCATTAGGATGAGGAATATAAATTGATAAAATAGATGTATCAAAAGATCTCACAGCAACAGAATTAAATCTACTACTGTGAGGAGGAAGTGAGACATAGATATAGTTTTTTATAGACATAGTTTTTTTAACCAAGATGGCGCTACCTCCCCACCCATCGTCACGATCATCCCGAAAACAGGCGTAGCCAGGTAACCTAAAATTAGAACCTGGCTTCAGCCATGTCTCCGAGATAGCCGCAACAACGGGTTTATATTTATTAATCAAGTAAATAAGCTCACATTTCTTTGATATGGCGCTCCTCACATTCCATTGTAGAATCTGATCCATGTTGAGAATTTACGACATAAGAGATTTTTTGTAAAATCTGCAGAATATTGTTCGGTAGTGGCATTTCATCAAATTTTGAAATCATATTTAACAAAGTACAAGATATTAATTCCAAAGGGTTTTAATTTTGAGAAGATCTTTCAGAATTTAATGCACAACTATTAGTTATAGTTGATGAAGGAGATGCAATAATTGCATTATGAGCTACTTTATCGTAAGATTTGCAAACTGACGCAGGACAGCTTCGAGGCACAGACACAGTTTTTTTTATAGGAGACAGGAGCAGATTGCGTTTGGGCCTTTTCAATAATAGGAGACGGAGGACTTAGCGTAAATTTGACTATATCCGCATACAGACGACGATTGATGGATGGAACCCGCGCGGATGCCTCCATATAATATGATATGCTTTCCTCCGAAACAATGTTTTTAATTATCTTTTGTCTATTATGCTCAGGGCAAACCTTGTCTGTAGCAAAATGATTGCCTGAACAGAATAGGCAAGAAGAATCAATTACCTGACAGGTAGAGCCCGAATGAGGTTGTCCACATTTAAAACAACGCGGTTTAGATCGAAAAAAATTTTGAGTATGACCAAATCTACAGCAGGACAAGCAATGAATTGAAGGCAGTTGATATTTATCCACATTAATGGCAGCATTAAAACAGAAAATTTTCTTTGGTAGAAATGTACTTTTGAACGTAACTGCAACTGTTTGAGTCATAAATCATAAATCATTTATTGGTAATAAATATTACACGTCATTGTTTCACATATGAATAACAAATACATTTATATAGATAATACTTTTCGTATACTTAGATGAGATTTTACAAAAGTTATTTTAGGTTTACGTTCAGTCATATATACTTATATATGTACTGAAATTGTTATATATATGAAAGAAAATCAAAAATAATAATAATTCATATACTGATCACAGTAACTGAAAAGGTCAATCGGTCTATTTTAACAGTTATATCATAATAATATAATTATTTTGAATTCAAACATTGAATATATTTACAAATACGAGTATAGGTACATGAAAATATGGTCTACTAACTTCCTCATTCATTTATGGCTTTATAACCAAGAATTATTTTTACGATTATAATAGTCCTTTCTATCACTAAACTCCTCGAAGCTATAGAACGTCTGCTCGATAAGCCAGCGTTTCAAGCGAGTTTTAAAACAACTCAAACTAGGCGCTGCGAAATGTTCTCTGGCAGCTTATTATACACCGTTGGGCCCATGACATGAGAGGTTTTGTTAGATTTCGTTAATGTGTGAGCTACAGAACTGAATTTGTTTTTATTCCGGGTGTTAAACGAGTGTAAATCACTGTTTTTCATGTAACTCCCCTGATTTGACCGTGCATATACAGCAACCAAATATAATAATCGCTGGTAGTGTTAGTATACCCAACCGCTTGAAATGCGGGCCAACAGAGGCGCCCTGTGGGATCTTTGCGATGGCTCGGACGGCGCGTTTCTGCATTCTGAATGCTCGTAGCCAGTCTGCAGCCCACCACACAGCTCCGCGCCGTACTGGAGCAGTGAGTGCACTGTTGCAAAATAACAAGATCTCACTGTCTCAGGGGGAACCACTCTGGCGACCCTACTCAGCGCGTAGCACGCACTTCCCAGTTTGCTTCATAATATATTTATGTGACTTTCCCATTGTAGACCCCTATCCAGTGAGAACCCAAGGAAAGTAGTAGACTGTACCTGTGCAATCCTCTCTCCATTCATAAATACCGTCAGAGGTCTCGGTGACGGTCCCGACAGGTAAAAATGAATGAAGTGAGTTTTAGTTAGGTTGAGAGCAAGACCGTTTGTGCGGAACCATACAGCGAGTTGAGAAGAGGTGGTATTTAGCTTCTGCTCCAGAAGATCCACCGAAGGCGCAGTGACTACCGCAGCCACGTCATCAGCGTACATAAATATTTCGGCAGCGGTGATCGCGTCTGGCAGATCATTAAGGAGCAGGGAGAACAAGATGTTCGATACTGATGATCCTTGTGCCACTCCCATCACCGAGGTTAGTGGTTCAGATCTCACTGCATCAGCACCTCCGACTACTACTTGCGATCGGTGCCGCATCAGATCTGTCAACAAGGCACATGAAGACCCGCTTACCCCGTAGTACTGTAACTTTTCAGCAAGTATGACGTGGTCAGCGACGTCAAATGCCTTCGACAGGTCACAACATATGATGGCAACTTGCTGTTTGCTTTCCCTGGTAGCCATAATGCACCTGACCACTTCGCGTGTCAGTGATGTTGTAGACCGACCTTTGCGGTATGCAAACTGGCGGTCTGATAAGGCGTTTGTCGACGATAAAAAACTTATCAGGCGAGAGCAGAGTCCGTTTTCAAATATTTTTGCAATCATAGGAATGATCGAGACGGGTCTATAATTGTCCATACTCGCACGCTTACCTTTACCCTTGAATAATGGCGATACCTTGCTAATATTAAATGCAGAAGGAAATGATCCTTCTGCTACACAAGTGTTAAATAAGTCAGCCAGAATTGGGGCTAAAGGCAATGCAGCTACTCTTAGCAGCTTCATCGACAGACCGTAGATATCTTTAGATGGTTTAGGCGGTATCCGAGTTGTGATAATGCGGTACACTTCGTCCGCGCTAAACAAAACAAACCTCATTGAGCGATCGGCCGGCGGGCGCGCCGAACGAAGCGCGTCCCACATCCGCGCTACATCAGCGCACGGCGCACCGCATGCAGACACTGCGTTTAGGAACTGTGCGTTCATCGCGTCTACTGCACATTTACTAGACGAGAATTCCGCCCCGTTTGACGTTTTTATAACGTCTGTAAAGTCAAGACGAGGGAAATTAGATTTACCTCTTTCTTTATTTACTATCGTGGCTTTTGATGGATTTGAAGTCGTACCAATTATTTTGTGATAATAATCAGATTTTCTACTATTTATCAAATTTATAAAGTATTGATTCATGTCAGTTATAATTGTATTTATCTTGTCATTGTTTGGAACTAATTTACTAATATTTACAAAGTCAAATAACAATGATTTAAAGTCTTTCACGTCCTGGGTAATCCATGATCAGTCACGATTTCTTTTAAATATGATGGTCATAGGACATAGGAGATTTGCACAAATTCAGGGAAACGTATGAAAACTTCGATAATGTAACACAAGGTGTGAAAAAAATGTTAAACAAAAATGTCGGCAATACCATATGTCTGACTTTAAAGTTATGTACAAAATAAATACATTTTCATGTATACATATTATGCAATTATATCGCCGAAAAATCCTTAATTCGCTTACGATGCGGAAATTATTGATAAGAGAGTGAAGTGCTGTACGTATTATAGAGGACATTAATATCTACCAAAAAGACTGCAGTGCCATATATGAACTACTGCATACGGCTGCCAGGCACGGTCGCTTAGGAGAAAAGGTGAAGAGAAAATTACAATTTGAATTGAAAAACTTCAGGCAAAGTAATTAATCCTCATCTACTCAAATAGTAGGAAAGATTTGGAAGGGCAGACGCATAACCAAGAAAACAAATGTTCGTCTAATGAGATGCCTGGTGTTTCCAATCTTTCCTTATGGCGCGGAAACTTGGTCACTAAAACTACAGGACCGCCGAAAAATCGATGCACTTGAGAAGTGGTTCTGGAGACGACTACTGAAAATACCGTGGATTTCAGTAGTTCCGCACCAATAATTATATCCTCAAAGAACTTCAAATTCAATTTAGACTATCGTCGATTGTGCAGATGCGAATGAAGTTCTTCAGGTATATCTCCAGGAACAAGGACTCGATGGAGAGATTAATATTGCATAGCCAAGTAGAAGGAAAGAGATCTAGAGTTCGTTTACTAGCACGCTGGAGTTACTCTATTAAAAATACCACGAATTCCACCATTGTACAATGTGCTCGCAATGCCAGTAACCGACATAAATGGAGAGAGATCGCGAGGAGATCAACAGCCCTGGAAATGGAAACTGGCGAGGATCCGCTGTTTACCGTCACGACCACTCTGTCAAGAGTGGTCGTGACTACTATAATTTACTAAGTAAATTATAATAATAAAGAGGAAAGATATATTATGATTGTTTGTTGATGACTAAGAAATAATCTTAAGCTAGCAGAAATAATGTTCATATTGTCATTAAAAATATCGACATGCTGGAACTTGTCGGTAAACGCATTTAGTAAGGACACGGCCCGCAGTGTGGGTGCGTTCCTTGCGTGTATAAGTGGTCATAACAAAGAGGCTGTGGCGCGCGCCAGTGTGGTGATATATAAGTGGTCATAACAAAGAGGCTGTGGTGCGCGTCAGTGTGGTGATATATAAGTGGTCATAACAAAGAGGCTGTGGTGCGCGTCAGTGTGGTGATATATAAGTGGTCATAACAAAGAGGCTGTGGTGCGCGTCAGTGTGGTGATATATAAGTGGTCATAACAAAGTGGCTGTGGCGCGAGCCAGTGTGATGATATATATGTGATTTTAACAAAGTGGCTGTGGCGCGCGTCAGTGTGGTGATATATAAGTGGTCATAACAAAGTGGCTGTGGCGCGCGTCAGTGTGGTGATATATAAGTGGTCATAACAAAGAGGCTGTGGTGCGCGTCAGTGTGGTGATATATAAGTGGTCATAACAAAGAGGCTGTGGTGCGCGTCAGTGTGGTGATATATAAGTGGTCATAACAAAGAGGCTGTGGTGCGCGTCAGTGTGGTAATATATAAGTGGTCATAACAAAGTGGCTGTGGCGCGCGCCAGTGTGGTGATATATAAGTGATTTTAACAAAGTGGCTGTGGCGCGCGTCAGTGTGGTGATATATAAGTGGTCATAACAAAGTGGCTGTGGCGCGCGTCAGTGTGGTGATATATAAGTGGTCATAACAAAGCGGCTGTGGCGCGCGCCAGTGTGGTGATATATAAGTGGTCATAACAAAAAGGCGGTGGTGCGCGTCAGTGTGGTGATATATAAGTGGTCATAACAAAGAGGCTGTGGTGCGCGTCAGTGTGGTGATATATAAGTGGCCATAACAAAGTGGCTGTGGCGCGTGTCAGTGTGGTGATATATAAGTGGTCATAACAAAGTGGCTGTGGCGTGCGTCAGTGTGGTGATATATAAGTGGTCATAACAAAGAGGCTGTGGTGCGCGTCAGTGTGGTGATATATAAGTTGTCATAACAAAGTGGCTGTGGCGCGCGCCAGTGTGGTGATATATAAGTGATTTTAACAAAGTGGCTGTGGCGCGCGTCAGTGTGGTGATATATAAGTGGTCATAACAAAGTGGCTGTGGCGCGCGCCAGTGTGGTGATACATAAGTGGTCATAACAAAGTGGCTGTGGCGCGCGCCAGTGTGGTGATATATAAGTGATCTTAACCAAGTGGCTGTGGCGCGCGTCAGTGTGGTGATATATAAGTGGTAATAACAAAGTGGCTGTGGCGCGCGCCAGCGTGGTGATATATAAGTGGTCATAACAATGTGGCTGTTGCGCGTGCCAGTGTGGTGATATATAAGTGGTCATAACAAAGAGGCTGTGGCGCGCGAAAACAATGATACATGTTTTTTTTAATTGGACAAAGGGTTTTTATTTATAATTGCTTAATAATGTCAGTTATTTTATTTTATGTTATTGATTGAAGAATAGTAACAACTTAATAATTTAGAAGGATTTGAAGGTTACGTGTACTCAATTAAATTGCATATTGTACAACTAAATGGGAAATATGTATTTCTGATACATTATTCGTAGTGACACGGGACAGACAATGGACGCATGTTGGTGTTATTGCAATAACCTTGTAAAGCAAGTACCCAAAGCAATGAATCAACATCAAGGCCACACTTCACAGTCTTACTTATTTATAAACAAATTATACATTTGTATCATGTCTCTAGGGAAATTTTGAATGAATGAGACGAGTGAGAGTAAAACAAATTTATAAACAATTACATATTATTCAATTATTCGAAATGTTAATATTTGGGGATAATAGTTAGCCTCAGACAAAATAAAAAAGTCAAGACAGAATGTTGTGAACAGAGCAGTGAGGCCGGTTTTCTATGCATGTAGTGCGTGAATCGGTGCTGCCATGATAATTTAAATTACCCCATAAAAATAACGTTATCAAATTATTAACGTTATAAATTTAATAAAGTTATAACGTTATTAGTTTTAATATAATAATAGGGTTCCTACATTAGGTGTCGGTAAAAAGTAGTGGCATTGGGTAGTGAAAGAGAAAAGACAAAGAGTTTCAGAAATAAAATTACTCGGTGTAACTGCTAGTTTTATTTAAAAACCTTTATGCTGAATTATTTTTTTGTACGCTTGTCGTTTACTTTGCACTGATTTAGAAATACTTTCTAATTTAGCAATATGGTGGAATCTAATGTTTAAGTATTTCTCAATTACACACCGTATTAAATTAAGTTTATGTTCCTGCCCAACATATTCATGTTTTGACTCTAAATTGATAAAAATCTGATTGTTTCCAATTAATTTCTTTAATATGTTCAAGACTATAGTTTGGTGTTGATTTTCTGCGGTTATTGCAATATTTTCATTCAATAATTTTCGAACAACTGCTTCACAAGTGACACAAATGTCAAAAAGATCCTTAGACGGGAAGCGAAAACCGCCTTTGTTTTTTAAACTAATGAGCTTGGAAAAATAAAGTTTCTCATCAGTCTGCAAGGCATCTGAACATTTAGAGCATTTTATGGTTTTAACAAGATAGTGCACTGTACTTCCAGATATGTAACCAATTATCATTTTTCTGTAGTCACCATAATATGAATTGTCATGTAAACAGCTGGCCCAATCAAATGATTCATTAACAATTTCATTATGAAGTTGCAACGAAGAATTTTCAATGGTTTCTTCTTCTTCTTCGTTTCTATACGACGATGAAGTGCTATTTATAATTTTAGTTGTTGAAGTGCAATCAAGTATTGCTATGTGTTCTAAAGGAACACAATTACTTTTTGCAAGACATTTTAATTCTAAATGACATAGTATTTTTTGTAGCTTGCTTGTAAACTGTCTTACGTTAGGGTTATCGTTGAACCCTCCATGCATCCTAATAGACGTAAATAGAATCTCCAAATGATCCTGGCTTAATTTATAAGTAGATAAAAAAAAACAGCCTTTCTTCATATTCTATGTACTTCGTATAAAGCGCTTTTAAACTTTCAATATTTATTAATGTACCTATGAATCCTGCTTAGCATTTTTCTTCTACGACTGGTTTATAAAATCGCGTGATGACAAAGACTGGTCGACCATCTCGTATAACTTTCCGCATCCTAACTACACACAACAACATTCAATATAGATACACCCTAAAAACAGAAGACTTTTATTTGGTCTGAGTTTTTTATTTGGTCTGAGTAGTTAGCATGCATATTTGATTTGATTAGCGATGTTAGATCTGTCACTGGAAACATACATGTGGGAACTTCCCCAGTTCATCCGCGAACATGGCGCTTGCAACAGTGCCGGAATGTAAGAAGTTCGAATCAAGTAACCATATATACTTGATAACTAGATATTTACCATCACAAGCAATATTAAAGGAAATTCACAAGGGTTACGACCGTATTATCGTAACACTTGTGAATTTCTTTAAATATTGCGTGTGTTGTGTTCAGCAGCAAACTAATTAAACAAATCCCAATTGAGACATCTCTAACGAACGTTCTTTGTGTACATTTGGTATAAGATAATACTTTTCAGATTATTGACTTAAGTTATTTAAATGGAATAAACGCGAGGACGCATTGTTTCGCAGTTATTCCCATTAGAATACCCACTAAAGTGCTTAATTTTTTCCTTAATGTTTTGACCTTGAACAGAGCAAACTCAGCCAGCTTTTATGTGGAAAAATTAAAGCTTCTCCTCAATTTGGTTGCCAATACTCGCCACGCTTGGCAGGCGGGTTGGCGAGCGCAGTTTTGGGGTTTTTGACTGGGAATGTGCTGCTGCTCACCTTCCGATTGTTATCCCTTAGCCGACTTCTACGGCACCCACTAGAGTTGGGGGGGTACTATTCTTAGCCGGCACCCCACGGCAAACTCTCATATTAGAAGTAATATTATGAAATTGATGAGTGATTGGGTAATGAATTGCCATTTCGTACTCAAAAATTAAAACAGTTTTTGTATGATTAAATATTTAGCCTATGTCCAGCAGTGTATGAATGTGGGCTGATGATGATGGTTCAAATGGGTCAATGGTGTGCTATCATCAAACCATGGCGCAAATTCCTTGGTGTTTCCACCTTCCACCTTCCTTCCACCATCTCCTTCAATTAATCGTTATTTACCTTAGTGGCTGTTCTTCCTCGTGGTTCATTCTTCAAGTCGAAGTTTCCACCACGGTGCGTTCGTTAGTCTTATCCTCTCCAAACACATCATTGACATTTGGAGCAGTTTCTGCTGCGTGAGTCCCACGCCGGAACTCGTACCTATTCGAAAATTACTCAGATTTTTGCTGCTTCTATCTTTACGTTAAATACTGAATGTAAAAACAACTGAACGTTAAATAATCAAATGCATGCTTTGTTCAATTAATAATGTTAAAGTTTTCGTGTGAAACAAGTATTACAAGTGGCTTGGCTAGTGCGATGAATCGGCAATATTTTGAAATGTGCACTTTACATGTTCGTAGAAAGTTTCGATATCATCATCTGTTCAGTTGGACTAAGGCGATACACTTCCGCATGGACATGACGTAACATGACGCGTCGGTACGGCCCACACTCACTAGAAGTGACTTGTTGATTTCGGAAAATACAGTCAGATCTATAAGTACACCCTTCTTGTGTGGCTATACCTAAGGGTTGTTCCGTCTTCTTAAGTGATTCTGTGACTGTGATCTGCAATATGTTTATATCATGATGTGATTGCCCTTTTCGATAGCTTTCGTACGTGGTGTGGTGGAAGCAATCCTCAAAAAAATCAGTTACATTATGTCCGTATGGTGTACTTGCGCTGATGAACCCCGCAGTGTGGCCATTAGTATATGTACCGTGTGATAGTTAACGTTTAAACACCAATCCATGCCCACGTTGAAACACTCAACACTAACAAAAAAACATGGTGTGTGACGTCATACCCATTGTTTGTTAATATATCAACACAATTAATAACGCTACCTACAAATGAGTGTTTCACGTGCAGTGTACACGTGAAATATTCATGAGGAAAGTTTTACATTGATGGGTTCTAAGAAAAAGGTTTTAAATAATGTGTATTTTGTAAATGTATCTATCTCGAAATAAAAAGGTTTCAAAAACCTCGAAATCTAGTGTTCATGAAAGGAAACTCTGGTTTTGCTGATTAATTAATCTACTTTTCAGCCCGTAAAATGGCTAAAATACTGTATTTTGTATTTTACTTGCGATACAGTATTTTTTAATTTGTATTTCAATTAAAGCAAAGCATGTATTTTTTTATGCATTTATTTTTTGCCCAACCCTAGGGTTGGCCTCTAGGCGTTGGGGAATTTGATTGAGGCCTTCGAGCATCGTGCTCTGGTTTTTCATTAATTCTGCCATGACTACAATATCACTGGTGTATCAAAGTTGCTCTAAAAACTTCTGTCGTTTAAGCGGTTAAATTCCTTTGTCGATTTTTTTGTGCTCCTGACATAGCTTTTTGTCTATGCATTTCAGTAAGCTCAAACTCTGCATCATAATCATTTTTGTCGAAATGTTTATGTAACTACGACTAGTTTCCTTAGTACGTGACGTCAAGTTTTATTTTGATTTTATAACTACGACATAGGAGGCAGTCACTGCGACAGGTTAACAGAAAAATGTTTTATTAAACGCTTGGTCTTAAGCAACTTTAACAAAGTGACAGAATATTTTTTTACAACATAGTCGTCATCTTTTCAGTGAACGTCTCGTCTAGTTTTATTTTGATTTACTTAGTTACTACGACAAAGCATTTATGTCGCTACGACATAATTCACTAAAGGGAAATTGTGAGCTCTACTGATAGTCAAATGGCACCGCAGGAGAGACTTGAGCCCACGACTCGGTCGAATTAAGGGCCTTCTCATAGTCCACAAACGCAAAAGTTAGAGGCAAATTATACTTATCAGTCTTTTATATAACTTGCCATAGCGTGTGGATGTGGTATATGGTACTATAGCCTTTTCGGAAACCATTCCTTTCGGAATTGTTCCGGAGGCTGGAAGTCATCAAACCTGCGACTGAGACGGTTCGTAATGACCTTCGAAAACAGCTAATAAACATGGCTCAAAAGTGAGATGGGTCTGTAAATCTTCAACAAGGTCACCTTTTTTGTAGAATAACACCACTGCACTTTTGTTCCATGCTTCGGGCGTCAAACCTTCGAGCGAGATGGTTTAAAAAAGCCTATGAAGGACTTTAAGGAAGTACTGGTGCTCCACCCGCTTTCCGAAGTTCTGATATAAAAACGTCATCACCCGGCTCTTTTTTGTTCTGAAGCAGTTTAAAGGCCATTCTAATCTCATACAGCCTGATGTCAGGGATTTCTTCGATATAATGTTAGATCAGCTTTGACTCTTGGGTTTTTGACTGAACTAACGGGTTTGGCTACCGAGCTGCCGATTGAACCTCCTTCAACACTTTTGCTTTGGACGACGCTACACTGCCTTCTTCTCTCTTCAGCTTCGTTAACTGGATTTAAAGCTTAGACGTGTCATTTGCAAACTCTTCGGAGCCATTTTTTCTGCTCTACCGTCTCTTTTATACGGTTTGTATTAAAGGTCCGGATGTCGTACCGCAAGGACTTCCATATTTGTCTATTGAGCAGCTTATTCTTCAGCATCATTGGATGACTGCAGTTTTAATTAGCGTCGTTCTACCATGAGGTTGAGTGTATGGTTGGAGAGTTTCTGTGGTCTATCTCTACTATGGGGCTTAAAGTACTTGGAACGCACTTAATGAACAGTTCCTACTAACCTGTTGTTGATCTCGTCGACTGAAGCGATGTTCTCAAGGGAATCAAAGTGATTTGAAAGCTCAAGTTGAAAACTCTCGGGGTCTTATAGAGGTTATATATATATATATATATATATATACTAGCTCCGCCCCGCGGTGATACCCGCGATTAAAAATTATGTCGTTTTCGTCTATGTCCATTTCTGTTTCCTTTGTATGCAAAATTTCATGATGATTGGTTGAGTAGTTAGGGCGTGAAAGCGTTACAAAACTTAGAATTAAAGAAACATACGAAGTAACAAACAAATTCAACCTCGCATTACATTTTTTTTTTTATTATTTATTGTAAAGTAAGTAAAAAATAAACAGAAAATTTAAGAAGTTAGGATTAGGATTCCAATACCGTTCTGTAAACAACATTAAATGACTTATTATTTTCCGCCAGCACGTACAACTTTCGGGCACTTGAAACACGTGAACAACCAACATATAATTGACCGTGTGAGAAGCATGGAGTGCCCAAATGAATGCCTGCCACTTTAAATGTTTGGCCCTGGGATTTTTTGATGGTCATTGCAAAAGCCAAGTTTAAGTGAAATTGCAACCTCTTAAATTGAAACGGCAAGTTATTAGGAATAATGGGTATGCGGGGAATTAAAACACTTTCTCCTTTAGCAGCTCCTGTCATAATAGTTGCTTTTATAATATTACTGTCCAGCTCTTTGATACGAAGTCTGGTGCCGTTGCACAGTCTAGGTGCATCAAGGTTTCGCATCAGCAAAACTGGAACACCAACTTTAAGCACTAGATTACGGGACGGCACGCCTGTTAACTCCAGGGAGTTGAGAAATTCAATGGGGTAGGCAGTAGAATCATATTAGCCATCATAGTGTCTATAGATTTGTATACTTTTGAATCGCCGACGACTATGTTTTAATTTTGTTTGTTTTCTTTATTGACTTGTTCTTTGTAGGTAGTAAATGGAAAAAAAAATTAAGTAGTGCTGTTGTCGTCGTTGTTGAGTTTGCTAAGAAGTTTCAGCAGCACGTTGAGTTGCCAAATATTCGGCGTGCTGTTGTCGCCGTTATTGAGTTTGCTCCAAAGTTTCAGCAGCACGTTGGGATGCCAAATATTTGGCGCGCTGTAGTCGCCGCTGTTGGGTTTGCTGCGGAGTTTCAGCAACACGTATAGATGTCAAATAATTGGCGTTCAGTTGTCGCCGTTGTTAAGTTTGCTGCGGAGTTTCAGCAGCACGTTGACTTCCCAAATATTCGGTGTGCTGTATTCACCTCATTTCTGACTACTCCTGCGTTCTGAGCTGATCTAGATAGAAGCTTGGCGCTCCACTTGCTCAATTCTTCTAAGCTCCGCTGCAGGACTCGTCTCTCGAATTCTTGCTACTTTCATAGCTCGAGCCACTCAGTTACTCTACTGTGAAAGATTAGTTTTTGGGGCATTTCGAAAGACTACGAATTATCAATTAAAAACTAAAATAAGCTATCAGAAACTGACACAATCTTTGATAGAACTCTAGAAAGAGAAATATAATAGAGATAACTCTATTGATAGAAGATAATCATCATAACGATCTTGACATAACAAGACCTCCGTCTTGTTATTTTGTCTATGCTGTGCCTAAAAAGGTTACGCTTTTACTCCCGCGTAGTGATGGATGATAGTGATGATGATTATGTACTCCTATGTGGTAATCCAGCACTTCCTCTACCTCCATACCAAGTTTCATTAAAATTGGCACAGCCGTTTGAGCATGAAGGAGGTACAAACATTTCAACAAACAAACATCCATCCATCTAAACTTACACATTTATAATATTAGTGGGATTAGTGGGATATATATAGGAGTGTAGACTTATACACAGGAGACCTCTCCAGTTTAACATTAATATTAAATATGCTTCATACCATTTGGTGATCACTACCGGTTTTCATCCTGTTAATCACAGACACATAATTGACAATGTGTCCCTTGTGGTCATAATGTAGTCATTCTCATTTCTCGCGAAACCAACGGGACTCAGCGAGGTCCATTTCCTATGAGGTGGCTTCTGAAAGAAAGAGTGTATCATAAAGTATCCTTGTTTCTTCAGAAAATCAGTCAATCTCTGTCTCCTACGGTACCGGTCCCCATAGCCAAATGGCCCCGCTTCAATACATCTTCATCTCTTACCCAACTTCGTATCGAAGTCCCCTCTAACAACAAGGAAGTGGAGAGAGATAAGTTTCAGAAGTATGTATGGCCGGAATAATGTCCCATACCTATCACGTCCTAGAGCGATTGAAATAATAGGAGGAAAGAGATAACACAGTGCAATATCACATCATCGGAGGAAAATGGAGGCTGAGGCCTTATGATGTATGGCCTTTATAGAAAAATATAGTGCTTGTTAATGACTACTCGGTAAGTAGGTACCTACGCGCTTAGCTCGATGGTTACGGTAATCATCGAGCTACCAGCGTCAATTTCTACATGACTCCAAATGACCGGAAACCAGTTATTTACTAAAACGCTTTTATTGTATTGTGGAATGCAGCAGAATTAATGTGCTTCACTTATTTCATAATATTTCGTGTTTTATAACGTTTAAACGTTTAAAACTTTCACACGCACTCATACTCAAGCACTCACTCCCCGTATGGCGGGAAGCACTGATACACACAATACTAACAACAACAAGAAACAGGACGCCAAAATCGTTCATGACTCCTGCAGTGCGACTTGACTTGATGCACTGCCCTCATCCTCCCGAGACAAACACTTACACCCGTCCGGTCAGTGATTTATGTCCTACAGTGCCCTTCAAAAAGCTAACATTATTTATTAGTCACTCCGAATAAGATTGTGCATTGTGCTACATTGGAAGGTCGTCGCAGTGCACGATTAATTACATAACCGGCTCGAGTATCTAAGGATCGAGTGCTACGAGATATTATGAGCAGTGATCAATGAACCTATTTGCAATCATACAAAAGGAACAGAATTACACTTTTTATAGATTTTTTAAAGATTTAGCATTTTCATAGTCTATAGCAAAATGTCGTCTTTGTCGCAAGTACCGCAGTGGCGCATGCTATTCTGCCTGAGTGTGCGAACACTACTGCATTTTAGTATGAAGTACATTGTAGCAAGATAAATGGCTGAGTGAAGGTGGCACTAAGCACCGACATGTGCCCCCAAAACTAGGGCCTGCCCTTCCGTCAGTGTCACAAACAGAACTCAATCTTGATCGATGTGGTATATATGTAACAGACATTTACAGTACAGAATATGTGTTATGTCCAGATGTTAACACATCTGGATTGACAGAGCTATAAAATGCGCGATTTATTCAAAGCAACACTGGTTGACGTTCAAGGTGAAATTATGTTATTTACAGTAGGTGTTTGGGGAAAAGAACGAGATTATAAGGAATCGGTAATAGTATGTTTGTTTGTAGTGCTATCAGTTTTGCAGTTCGCCTGAACTGCCTGAAGTAGTATCACATCTTTGCCAGTTAATCTATCTTGAAGCAATAGTAAAGAGAGTGTAATGACAGGTTATGATAGGTACATATTAAATTGAAATTGAAATTAAAGTGTCATCATAATTGTCGTTAAGACAATCATTGTAAAATGTATATGACGGCGTCGGCCGTATATTGTGACGGAGCACGTGCAACAGACGAGTTGACAAATTTCGACTGCGGCATCTGCATCTGCGCCAGACAAACATCCGGTTACGTTTACGCTGGGTTTGCGTTCGCAAGCATCCCGCTCCGTGTGCAGTGACACTAGCCACGTCGCCTCTGCATGGCTCATGCGTTACAAGAATAAAGAAGATATTTGTGCCAGTGCTGGTGTTGGTCAACCGGTCAGCCGGCATGTCAACGTGTGGAAGCATGCTTCGCATGGTGTTTCAGATAAGTGACATTAATTTGCCGTTTATATTCATTTCAGAATCTGAAGGTAGTTTAGTAAATCAGACTCATAACAAAGTATTTAGAGCGCTCTTATTATTTACTTTGATCAGAGTAGGTATGTAGTACTACATGGTGCGCAGTTTCATGAATACATTTCTTTTTGAACACGAACACAGTTTCTTTTTTTTTATTTTGGATGTTGCCTACCTACTATAATACTGTAACGTTACATATCTGTAGAAATTAATAACGACGAAAACTAATAACGACGAAACATTAATAACGACTTAAACTTTCGCCAAGACTTAAAGATTTTTGAACTATTGTTCCAAGTCAGAATAAAACATGATTGACATAGATTTGGTAGGTAATTAATCAGTATCTACGAAAAAATACCCTTTTATTTACTAAGACTGTACATAAGAGTCCCTATAGTTTGTCTCCTTTCGAACTGAACATAATTAACGAGAAAATTAGGGATCTGTTAGATGTATGAGGAAGTGCCTTCCCTTTTGCAAGCCCCATTCTAATGGTGGAAAAAGGATAGTTTGGGTTCCGAATTAGTTCTAAGACCCCCATGTTGTCATATAAAATGGTCATTTTTTCAGAATTTGAGAAAGGGTGGATTTACGTGAAAGTCCTTGTTGCTTAATTTCAATCTGACAAGTTGCCTTCTGTAATAATTTTATATTTTTTTGGTGCACCAACAATTCAAATTTATTTATTTGTTAGAATTTTGGGTAAGTTTACACAATAGTAGCTAAGTTCTTAATGCTAAGGTTCCATCAACATTCTACCTTAATAGGCGTACATATATCAATTTAATGAAGATTACAATATTATTGACAATCGAAAGAGCTGGGGCTCTACTCCCACTTCTTAAAGTAGTCATGTTTCAACCTTACCATTAAATTTGGTACCATCACATCAATATAGCAAGCTTAAAATAATAATGGATTACGATAGACGTTTTGATGACATAGTATCAAATATTTCACTCAATTCGCGTACTTTGACGTGACTTGTCAAAATTTTGACACTAAGTTTCATTGCTCCAATGTCCAATGAATAAGAATAATATCACTGTAGGGTTATTGACCGGACCAGATGAATTGTGGTGGTGATTTCAATCGTGTGTGTGTGTGTGTGTAATTCCTGAAGGGTTAATGTTTACTGGACCAGATGCAGGTGTGTGTAGACAGATAGCTTAAGATCTCTGACAATTATTATGTCAGGATTTACGAACATGAAACGATGATTTTCTCAGAAGTTCCCAGATATCATGTGAAAACTGGAGCTCGAGGACGAGCTTATGTCAGTATGGCCGTAACGGCGTCGGCCGCCTATTGTGACGGAGCACGTGCTACGGGCGAGCGGATGAGTCACAACGCACCCACCACCACAGTTGCCTATAAAATGGCTGCTCTTGACCTGTGTCGCTACAGTCCTGTGTCGCTTTTAATGCTCATGCTGCGGAGCTCAGCTATGCTGCGAGCGCTCACCCCGTGCGGATGTCTCTGATTTGTTATAATTTAATAAGTTATAGAAGATTAAAGCTGAAACAGACATTACGTATTTTCTTTATACCGGGTCACACTTCGTGTTCGGCTCTTAGCCGATGTAAACATGTAGTTAAATGTCAATATTTATTGACAATTATGTTTTACAGAAATGATCATCATCAAAATTAAATTGAGGCACACCCACATCAATGAAACCCATATAAGAATTAATACCATTAACTGAAACTATTTGCCTACGATAAGACAATATATTTTCATCATATTTAGTTCTGTTCCTTGAAAGAATTCAAATTTTAACATGAGTAGGTATGTCATGTCGTAGGCAATCAAACGTTAAGATAAAATTGACGCGAACAACATACATATTTGCATGTTGCTTGTTGAAGGTCTGTTCGTACTTTAAATGATATATTTTCCTCTATTTGACCTACAATCATATACTAATAGAAGATTGTATCATAAGGGAGGAAAATAATATTTTAATGGCGAGGGCGCTTTTTTGAATCCATTGAGGGATTCCAGAGTAAAATCCTGAATGTAGCGAGGTATTTAAAAGACGTCGCCCGAGCCTAAAATATATTTTGCGCCCGAGTGATACACTCTACTTTTCATCACCGTCTATGAGAAAATAAAAGCGCCTCAAATTTTATTGTAATATTATTATTTAAAACACATTAAAACACAGAGTAACAACTAAATTGAAATTAAAGGTATCTAATAATACTATTTAATATCTATAAACTGATAAAAACTTATATTTACATTTGAGACAATTTCGAAATTATGAAAATGTATTGTTCTAGTTTTATTAGGAATGGCGAGGATTTTATATTCTGCCTATTTGCAATATTGTTAGTGTTATTTAATAGTGTTAATATTATTATAGTAGTTAAAATAAATAAATAAACATAAGAAAATTTATTGCCTTATACAAATTATCACACAGTTGTTTATCTTATAATAATCAGAAAATGTGTGATGTACAAGGCAAAACGGATAAACTCAGCATTGTTATTAGTGTTAATGTCCGAATCTCGCTCATTTTGAGGAAAATGTGACGGTGAATGTCATTTTTTGGGTGTAGGTAGATGAGCGTGGCGACAGTGGCATGGATGGATTAACTGAAGGTTGCAATTTAATGTTTTCCACGATTTAATGCGTTCACATGTTTTCGCCTTGTTCTCAATGGAATCTTCTATACTTATACCCCTCTGCTACAGCACTGCAGAAGTACATACGACGAAAACAATGTCCTGGATGTAGCTGGATTTCTGGTAACTTCAAATAAGTAGCGATTTCTTGTGGCATGTTAGAAATTTTATTTTATCCCATAACTTATTTGAAGCGCATGCCATTTTGATAACGGATGAAAAACCGATTGGTTTTCATATCGGCAGGACGCAGGTCCAAGTATTTCTGTATAATAGTTTTGTATTCTCCTCGGAATACGAAGGATCGGTCTATTTTTGTTTTTTGTCTGTCAGCTTTACTAACAGTAAATCATCCGAGTGATTTTCGACATTATCAACAGTTATTTTTAAATGTTCATTGCCACGACAAGCTCCAATTAAGTACTCCGTAAGTAAATTACGTAAAATTAAATCCACCTGTAACAAAACCGAATGTGAATAAGACAAATATCTATCGAAGTACAGGTTACAATAAAATGCGCATTTTATAACACTATTGTTATACTTCACTAATCCACCATATTACTTAGTTACTTACATTTACGACAGTAAAGACTGTCGGGTCCCTCATTAAGGAAAGTCTCCACGTTTTCGACTGGCAACACTTTGGATTTTTTAGGTTTAAATCCATCAGACATCCTCTTCAGATACGCGTTTGATTTCGAATATGTGTCCAGTTGTACGTCGTTATAAGAACGGACTGGTGATTTAAGCATTGAGTAGGTACCTACTCCTGAGAGTGGAAGGTTGTTTAGGGTAGGTTAAGTACTGGAAGTAGGCCAAAAACACAGATTCTGAAAATTTCATGTCGCCTCTTGCCTTTCTCCATTCAATAGAATTACCAGTTTTCATATATTCCTCCCGGGATTTTGCAGGTGGTAGATTATCCATCACATTTATTGCGTCAGTTCTAATACTTTCAGGTCTTAATTCTGTACTTTCACTGTCAGTTGAAGAACTCATTTTTTAAAACATAACCATGAATTTCTAACAATCTGCGAAAATTGACGAAAACGCGGGCTGTAGGTCGCAAGTTTTTAATTTGATTTCTTTTTTTTGTTCAGCTGGCGGCGCGAGTATGGGCCGTCGTACCAGCCAGTCTTTATTCAAACAATATTAGCGTTCGATTTCTTTGGCGCTGAAGACTAAGTTGTTACAAATTTAAAAAGTGCATAGCAATAGTAGATTATGCACCGAGGGAGTAAAGTAGTGTCTTACGTCATGGGCGGTTATATTGAACCTTGAGTGTGGGACTATAGATCAAGATTTAATTAGAGAGTTATGTAGAGTCCTGAGTGAAGCGAGGGGTTAGTGCCGCCCAAGACGAAGACAGGCTTTATCCTCGAGGTGCACACTCTACTTTTCATACCTACTGCGTGACAATCAAAACTCAGAGCTGTAAAATAGTTAAAAGTAAAATACATTAACAGTTAATATTCAAATTGGACACATTTGTTCTGTTATAGAGGGACAAAGTAATATCTTTGGAAAGATATTTTTTTTATGGAAAGCACTGTTTTAGACTTTCACGGTTGTTAACTAAGTTTTAATTAGTACTCACGAGATGTAGACCACGATTTAGTTGCGTTTGGAGCTCCTGATATTTCGGTACTAGCTGTACCGAAATATCATGCACCTACATAGTGATCACTACCTGTGGATGTCTCATCAGTGAATATTTTTCTCTAACTATATATAATTTATCTATTGTCTCTTGGTGGTCATAATGAAGTCATTCTCATTTCTCGTGGAACCATCGGGACTCAGCCAGGTCCATTTCCTATGAGATGGCTTCTGAAAGAAAGAGTTCATCATAAAGAGTCCCACTTTCTCCAGGAATTCGGCCAACCTCTGTCCCCTACGGTTACTAAATTGCTCCACTTTCAACTCATTTTCGCTTCTCTTACCTAACTTCGCGGGACTTCATCCCCATATCAACTAGAAAGTGCGTTTCGGAGGTATGTATGACCCGACTAATGTTCTCATACATATACTCCACCTTATATTATCCGGGTGCGACTTCGTCGGTGCGTATACCTGAATGACCTTCAGCGAATATCTTTTGGCTACTCTGAGTATTAGGTATACGTCCCTGTTGGAAACGCTATCGATCGTAGCAATGTTGTTAGTAAGGGACTTGTGGAGGAGAAACCCGACACCACCTTGGGACTGTTGGTCGCCCTCCCGGTAGTAGAGTAGGTTACTTGATTTTGGGGTTATCGTGTCCTCATCCGCTCTTCGGACTTCTGATAACCCCATGATGTCCCAGTGTAACCTACTAATTTCTTCTTCCAGCGCGTCTATCCTCTCGTCTGTCCTTGGGTTGGGTACTATTCTAAGCCAGCTGTTTTTTTTAATAAAATCATTCGGATCGATTTCTTTTAATAGTAATAGATTTAAAAAGAACTAAATTTCTGATTAAGAAAACTCCTTTAATTTGTTCGCATCAGGGGAAATGGCAAATGGATGTTTTATTATTGTATACACTTAGCCAATACTCGTGCGCCATTACGGACACTTGACGGTTCATGATCCAACAGTACCTATTATACGTCGATACTGGAGAAAACATTAATCTAATAAAGTTAAACAACAGCAATGATTAAGTGCATAAAACAGGGTTTCAAGCACTGCGGCTGAGGCTCCATTAAAATTCTAAGGCCTTAGTATAAAAATATTAACTTTCGCATTAATGCCCTCTGTTAGCGATCTTTCTGTGAGTTCTATAAGTATGTTTTATATATGCAGATGACAAATATCACAGTCATTTAACCGAACAGGATAACCATCAGCTTAATTAACAGACTCGGTGCAGATACAACCTGATCCTCAAGCTATAGGTACCTAGTAGGTACGAGTAGGTAGGTCAAAGCAAACTTGCGCTCCGATTTGAAACTTGTTTTGAAAGCTAGGTATTCATATCTCCATCTTGGGAATGTACCAACGAGTTGAAAGATTTATACTGCAGAAAATTTTCATGTCAGTTACTAGAAGCTTTGCATACATTTTCTGCACTGATATTTACAAATATACAGTATATTTGTTTGTATACACAAAACACTTTACATGTCGAGTCTTTACGAGTATTCCGATTATATTTTGTATTTGTACCTTTTTATTTTTACTATCGTTTATTTAACTCTGCACTCGAGATTACGATATACCTACACATACCTAACATACACTAGCAATATTTTGCTTTAATATTGCAAGTAGCTACTAGTAGAGTTTCACCCACGAGTGAAGTTTGTTTATACAATGATTGGACGATGGAGCCACGTGAAAATTATTGTTTATCAATGTACAGCCGCTTAACTGTCTCTATACAAAGAACTAGCCCCAGATGTAGCGGCAAATAAAACCAACAATACCTATCTAAGTCTAATGGCTAATGGTTAATTACGTTCAATTTCCGAGATTTGTGTTTCTTCGAGTTTTGATATCTAATAGTAGTGGATTATTAGTGTAACTAATGGTGCACGAGTGTAGACAAAGTGTACAAAATCATGAAACGTTGTTTTTCTGTTTTCCTCTACGATCGCCTTAGGAAGTTTTAATAATGTATTAGTAGCCTTGTGCAGAGTACCAAACTAATATATTCAACTAAAACCTATATTCTCTAAACTATGGTAAGTACTTAGTTCTTATTCTGTTCACATATTCGTATAACACTTAAAATACCAAGTCTGAAAATATGATTCTATTCAATTGTGGGTACCTACAATAAAAAGTTTGTACAGATCGCGCGGCGAGAGTTTGGCTTTGACCGTTAATGCGCAGAAATCAGAAATTGGGTATCAACGGGCAATTAGCGGGGTGCGGGGCGGGTGTGTAGGCGCATGCGGTGCTCTGATTGGCGCTCCAATCGTTCCCTGCCTCTCGCATCGATACGACGTACCGCGCACTCCTGTTGTACAATCACGTTCACAAGTGAATTGCTATTTTCGTTAATTGTTTATTGTTATTATTTGTTGAGTTTGTGTGTTTAAGTTTGTCAGTTAAGTTTTTTTGGTTAAATATTAAAAAGTGATTTGAAAATGCGTAAAAAAAACATTGTTTTAAAATGGTTATGAAGAATGGTTATGTTTTATGATGGTTATGAAGATGATGATGATGACAACTGCGACCGAGGAAGCCCTGAACCCGGACCCTCAACAAGCAAAAGACGTTGCACAATTTCGTGTCGCGGCAGCACCACTGGACCATGCGGTGATTTCATAGAAGGCGTTAAACCTTTAACTGATTCAGAATCTAAATAGCACTGCGGCTAGGACTTTTTTTTATGTAACTTTTGTATTTAATAATTATTTTAAGTTTTCTTTTGTTTGTATGTACCAATTTTACATGTATCTTGGAATAAATAATTTTATTAAAAAACAATTATTTAGAATTTTCATCGCTGTCTCTGTAAACTTTAAAAGGAAATAAACATTTTATATAAGTAAAATAACTATCAATAGTTTTAATAAATGAAGAAGTTTATCTATTTCGTATTATTTTCTAGCATTATTACCACTGTACATGAATTTTGACCCACTCAAATATCCAACCTGGTACATAAAAAAGGAAAAGTATTGTGTGCGTGACAGTACCCATGCGCAGTAATCCCCTTCACCCGAAGGTCAAAGCCAAACTCTCGCCGCGCGATCTGTACCTACCAGGTAGTTTAGTGAGCGCGAAGTTAGAAAAAATCTTTTGATACAATCAGTCACAGTTTGATTCTACACCAGCTTCACACTATACCTACGTATTAAAGAAAAGGCACTAAAATTATGCAGTCTTACCTGTCAAACAGATATCAAATAGTAAAAATAGGTGAACCAGCAAGCCAAAATTAATAACAAACGGAGTACCGCAGGGTTCGATTCTGGGACCACTACTTTTCTTGTTTTACATTAATAATATAAAAGAACTCCACTTGACCGGTGATACAACCGACGAAGAATAGTAACGAACGTATTAGAAAACTACACGTACTAGAGGCTGAAGTAAAGGCACTCAGAGTCGAGTTAAGCGGATATCAGGAAAACCACTGTTGTCTGAATGATGCTCTGGGCCGCCCACAACGTGTACCTAAGGATTGTGAAACACATCCAATGCCTAAAGCGAAGAAGTCAGCTAAGATACCGCGCATCAGATCAGACGGTGAAGCGTCAGTAAACGATCGCAATGATACCACCGCAAGGATGGTATTGTCTAGGGCCGTAGCTGATGTAGAGATGTCGCAAGGTGAAACTAGTGTGACTAAAGTTAATGCAGATACTGGAAATATGAACGAGAATTCAGAATTGACGCCACGGCAACGTACTTCGAAACCGAAGGGAATTCCAGATGGGATACAAGTTGATGACACCATCAGCGACGATACCGGCGAATGGCAGGCGGTTACTAAACGCCGCCGCAGCAACAGACTACAACGACAACAGCAACAACAATCGATCGTCATCGGAGTCGGTAAGAACAATTGCGGAATACAGGCTGTGGAAAAGACATACTATGTTCAAGCTTGGCAGTTCAAAGCTGACACTACAACTGACCAAGTCAAAGCATTTTTGAACGGAATTGCTCAAGCAGACTACCATGTTGAGAAGCGCCAAATAAAATCAAATAGACATGCTTCCTTTATAATAGGTATGCCAGAGAGCGTCAAACCACAAGTGACGACGCCGAACGTGTGGCCTCAAGGGATCCGATTCGCAAATTGGTTTTTTCGGAGCCGCTCAAACGCACAAGCTGTGGACAAGTGAGCCCTCCGATTATTAACCAGATGAGTAACACAATGTATGTCGCACCAATACCTTCGAGTACTAGGTTGCGGTACGCGTCCACTACCAGAAATAATAATAAAGATTGTTTAATATCAATATGCCATCAAAATATTCGTTCGATAAGAAAAAAGACTAATAATATTGAAATACTACTTTTAAATGAATTGAAATGTGACATACTATGTTTGACAGAGCACTGGCTTAAAACGAATGAGTTAAAATGTGTAACAATTAATAATTTTGTACTTGCATCGTATTATTGTCGACCAACCATAATCCATGGTGGTTCATGTATTTACGTAAGTAATACCATTAAATATAAGAAATTGGAATGTTATACGAGACTCTCAGTAGAACAGATATGCGAGATATCAGCCATCGAACTGCTAGATAAAAAACTCTCTGTTATATGCATATACAGATCTAACTCAACAAGCACTGTGTTATTTTTTCCGATTTTGGAAAGCCTGCTCGATAAGTTAGTACAAGACGATAGGGAATTTGTTATATTTGGCGATATTAATATCGATACTTTGTGCTCAATTAACTCGGACATCCGGAAGTTAAATGATATTTTGTCTACGCATAACTTATGTAATATGGTTGATTTTCCCACAAGAACGGATGACTCGTCCAGCACTAGTTTAGACCACGTTTATGTCGGTCGGGGGTCGGTGAGCACTGCACGTGTGAGACCTGTCGCCACTATGCTTTCGGACCACTGTGCGGTTCGCGCTGTGATCGCATGTGACCCCGGGCCCGGCCCTGAGCCTCCTCGGTTCGCAAGGTCATGCGGACGCGGGAACAAATGCAACTTTAGGGCTGCGTTAGAGGGGATCGACTGGGAGGAACTAGTGAATCGTCATTCGGCATCGGCCGAGGATTTGGCTCATTCTTTAGTTAATATATTAAAATATTATAATGATGTCTGTTTTCCAGTAACACGGAAGAAAGTAAATAATAATAGAATAATTTGGGCGAGTGATGAAATAATGAATCTAAAATCTTTATTAACAGATGTAAATAATTTAAAATTGAAATTTCCTAATAATAATGACTTAATAATTCAATGGAATAAATTTCAGAATAAATATGACGCTTTGCTTAAATACGAAAGAGCTAATTATTATAGTAATATAATTAATAAATCTAACAACGTGATTAAAACAATGTGGGAGGTGGTAAACTCACAAACCGGTAGAAATAAAATGCATTGTGACTTTACAGAGCTACTGTTGCGCCCGGATGGGTCCAAATTCCCATCTAAAACGGATGCCGTAGATGCTGTGAACGCGCACTTTGTAAGTGCTGCCGCGACCTGTGGCGCGCCCACGGCCGATGTCGACGCTGCAAAACACGCACTCGCTGCAGCCCGACGACCAGCTGATCGCTCATTGAGGTTTAGGTCGTTTACGGCGCTTGAGGTATACCGGATATTAACTTACGGCTTAGCGCGAAAGAGATCAATAGATGCATATGAGCTCTCTATCTCACTTCTACACTCCGTAGCTCAACCGCTTGCTCCAATTTTATCATGTCTCTTTAATAAATGCATTACCGAAGGCAGGTACCCCTCAGCTTTGAAACATGTGAAAGTCACACCATTGCACAAAGGAAAAGGAAACCAAGAAAATATAAATAGCTATAGGCCAGTGTCAATAATTCCTGGGCTAGCAAAAATTTTTGAAAACGGCCTCAGTACGAGATTGACAGATTTTTTGACAGAGTGTGACGCTTTGAGCGACAGGCAGTACGCATATCGGAGCGGCAGATCCACGACTTTGCTGGCTGGGGAGGTGACCCGACGTGTACTCGAGGCTCGAGAGGGTTTGCAACAGGTTGCTGTCATCTTTTGTGACCTGTCAAAAGCCTTCGATTTAGCTGATCATGATATTCTAGCGCCGCTGGCAAATGGTAGTTGCAGACGGAGGTAGAGTGAAGTCACGACTGCTAAAGACGGTTATTGGAGTTGCGCAGGGCTCCTCGCTCTCCAATATCATGTTCTCCCTCCTCCTTAATGATTTGCCCCAGTTTATTAAGGACGGGTACGTCCTCATGTATGCAGATGACGTCGCCGCTATAGTCACAGCAGCAACAGTGGATGAACTTGAGCAGAAACTTAACAAGGTGACTATCGAACTACATAACTGGTTTCAAAGCAACGGCTTGATGCTCAACAGTAGTAAAACCCACTTTGTCCATTTCAACTTAGCTGGCCGCAACTACAGACCACTGAAAATTGTAACCGGTGATGTTGGAATGGAACAAGTGCAATCTACCGCCTTCTTGGGTTTCCAGCTTGATAGAGCGTTGGTCTGGGATGACCACATAGATAAACTGTGTAGTAAGATGGGCTGCGCCTGTTTCGCGCTGTGGCGTGTGTCCGCGCTCTTACCGTACCCCATGGTTCGGCAATGTTACTTTGCTGCTGTGCACTCGTTACTTCAGTACGGCATCGAGCTTTGGGGACGCGCTGCCGAGTGGGAGCGCGTCTTTAAAATGCAGAAAAGAGCCGTAAGAGCAATAGTACGAGTGTCGGAAGACACATCGGCACTGCCGTATTTCCGGTCCATGGGGATACTTACCGTCCCTAGTCTGGTGTGTTTCCAGGCGGCTATGTACGCCAGAGACCATCCAGAGGAATATTCGCACTTTGGAGACACGCGCGCGGACTACGACGTGGCGCCGCGACATGCGCACCGCATACGCTACGTGCCCGTCCGACTCGCTAAGACATCTAAACTAGTGCATGCGACTGCGCCGATCATTTACAATCGGCTGCCGCATGAAGTGCGAGAGTCCCCCACAAGGGCTGAGTTTAAGCGCAAGCTAAAAAATTGGCTTATCGAGCAGGCTTTCTACAAGTTCGATGACATGATTAAACTGAAGATGACGTAAATTTTTTGTATACAATTCTTTGTACGTTCTATTGACTTGGCATTTTAATTATTTGTACTTTATTTTATTGACATACTATTTTAATTTTAATTATTTTTACTTTATTTTATTGACATACTATTTTAATTTTAATTATTTTTACTTTATTTTATTGACATACTATTTTAATTATTTTTCACTTTTTTATTGACAATTTATGTTTTCGATATATTTCGGCATGAAATAATTATTAATATATTTGACATGTATTCATTAATATGATATAATATTTTGGCTGTTACATCTGTGATGTACATTGTGAATTAGTGATCGACGTGTAAATATTTTTTACCAATAAATGAATATGAATATGAATATGAATACAACTCTATACGCTGACGACACCTGTTTATTTTATTTTGCTAAAGGTATACAAACAGTGATTACACAGGTTCAATCGGATTTTGATACCTTTAACACCTGGTTTAAGCACAATTTGTTGACTATTAATGTATCTAAGACTAATTACATGAACCCGTACCGGTTACCGTACCGTCCAACATGAATTACTTGTACTTACTCGTAGCTACCTAACCTACCTGCTAATGGCAATTGTTGAAGGCATTGATTTAAATATCTTACACATTAATTTAGGTAAATGTTATTTTGTTTGTTTAGCTCAGTTGTTGAACGTCCAATTTAAAGTTTAATTAGTTTTCTATGTGCTTTCTTAAAGTGTCTACATACGATGCAACCCCGACCGCAACATGCTGTAGCAAACTGCTGTAGTCGCCGTTGTACGTACTCTACACACATTGCAGGGGCGATTACAATTTCATTCCACGTTGAAAAAACCAATGCTCAAATGCTGTCCAAATATTAAAAACGGGTCTTGCAATTGCCTTCACTGAGTTCTCTGAACTATACCTACTGAGACTGAGAGACTATAAACATTAATTTTTATTTGAACATTAATAGATGCACAGCAATACTACAATATATAGTAACTATTATTCTGTTAGTTAATAATTAAAATTTGGAAATTTGAAATTTGGATAGGAAGGAACAATGGCGTGTCAATTATTTTCACAAAGAAAAAAACATCAGTTGCTAAGAAAAGTAAAAATACGCCATAACTATTTTATTATTCCATAAATGTGACAAGTCATTAATAAATTTCTGAAATTCTTATCAATATAGTTTTTTTTCCGTAGGATAAATTTTTGCATCCATTTACATATATAATTAAATAAAATCACAGCGACGCTAGCCACGGGCGGCGGCACGATCGAGACTGAGCCCAGATTGCATGCAACCGCACTACTCACGTTACAACGCGGCTTACAATTTGCTGTAACAATCTGCTGGATGCTAGGACGTACGATACGACGTCCAACATGTTGGAAGGGAGTCACAACACGCCTACATACGATACAATTGGCTGGATCACAGCAGATTGCTACAGCATGTTGCATTCGAAATTGCATGGTGTGTACAGAGCTTTACAAATAACTAAAATTTTACCGTCCTAACAGATACCTTCTCAAAGAATTAATGTTGGTTGTACTTACCTACCTGATAATTGCAATCGCGTTTTATATCCCAATACTGCTTTGTTTATGTTCCTACTTAAATTTTAGCTCGTTTCTGGCCTATATTTGCTATTTAAATGTATACCTACCTAAATTTAAGGATGCTTGTGTGTCTCTGTGTATTAATATTCTTTAGAGAAATAATTATCCTAAGCCGCAGATTTGGATTTAACGAACAAATAAGAACTACTCGTACTAAGTACTAATAAATGACTAAAATTGGATTTTAGTTCGGTGCTCTACACAAGCGAATTGCTTTGCTACCATTCATCACTTTACTAGAAAGTGACTTGGACTGGACAGTGACTTAATGACAGACTTGACCTGACTCTGACTGCCTCTGACTTCTTGAATAAAAACCTCAATTGTTGCACGTATTAATATATAACTTGAGGAATGGCAAATGTACAAACGCACGAGTCTACTAAAGAAAAAAAACTGGTGTAGAGCGTTTTAGGCTTTGCGTTGTGCTGTAAGGTTCCGTAGCTGTACTATACAGTTGGGTTTCCTAGACTCATTAAACTTTGCTAAACGCCTGAAGTGTGTCATGGCAATATAACATATAAGTACATTTTATGATAGAATCAAATAAAAGACAAAAAATAGATATTACCAAGTTTTTGCTAAGGTACTTATGACCTTAGAACTATCAGGGGCCGCTTCCACTAACTAAATTGCGGTCGAACCGCAGCTGAACGGTGACTTTTATACGTTTTGCTGTTGTACTACTCGTATTTTAAAGCAGTTCAGGTGCAGTTATATTTCTATTTAATTTATAATTTGTTTTGATCTTTTTGATCTTAACTTATTCTGCTTGGTAACACAAGAGATCGTGAACGTGGCTTAACACATATACGTATAAATAAGTGTATCTTTATCTATACGTATATGTATATAAAAATAAACCCCTATGTCCTCCGGTCCCGCTATAACTTGAGAACGGCTTTACTGATTTCATTCACCTTTTTGTAAAATGTTTTCTTAAACTTCGTAGAAGGTTTTATTTTCAAAAGAACATAACAAAAATAAAAGATAGGAGGTAATGGACAGGTCAAGGGCCGAGCCTACTACGCGAATGAAGTCGGTAGTATTCAATAATTAGTAGTGTTTAAGATGACTAGGTAGGATAGGTTCTTAATTATCGAACTACAACAAGAGTCGAACTGCAGCGGCGCATTTCATCCCTTAATCAAAGTCAAAATCATTTTTTCAATTTAGGCATTACAGACGCACTTATAAACGTCATTTTTTCATTATAATGTACTTTAAAGACCACCACCGCGTTCCAAAATATATAGAGCCTACCGAGAAGAAGCGGCAAGAAACTCGGGGCCATTCTTTTTATATAGATGTTTTTACAATGTTTTTACTTAGGTACTACAAATATTAGCTCCAGTGTGTTGCCTTACAAAAGAGAACATAATAATGGTATCAGTAGGGCAAGACACGCTACACTTTGACATCTTAGTACACGAGTAGATAGATCCTGGAGTGATCAGTCCCAAGCTGTTTTATCCTCCAAGTAATCCGAAATTTTGTAATAACCTTTTTGACAGAGTTTAGTTTTAATACAGTGTAGTAATTTTAAACTTATTAATAGGCAAATCTCGGATACCATTGGGAACTTTATTATATAATCGTATACATTGTCCCATAAATGAATGACTTATTCTGTGGAGACGCGTTACATGTACGGATAACTTGTGCTTATTTCGCGTGTTGATGGAATGAGCATCACTCCTTTTATCAAAACTGCTTATGTTTTTCTTTACATATATTAGATTTTCATACATAAACTGAGAGACAACAGTTAGAATGTTTATGTCTTAATCCGGAGGCCCTTACGTTTTAAGGATAAAAACACATATTATTGTCTTATAATTATATTAATCCATGATATCAGTTATACCGGTGTCAAGTTCCATCAAAATCTGTTCGTAGTTTCTAGAGTAACAAAAAGCGCTTACAGGAGGACAGGAAATAAAGGTAAAATGGTAAGTATATTTTCGGTTATATCGGTATTATACAATAGCGATACCTATTTTCGCTTCGACTGAGAAGACGTAAGAAAAGATTTAGTTAAGCGAGCGTAGGTACTTAGGTCACTCGTGTCGTGTCTCACTGTTTTCACTCTAAACACTTATTTTATAAATTAATCCAAGGATTTAGAAGTTTTTACTAATTTTTAAAACTACAGGCAAAGAGCATCGACGCCTTGTGGATTTAAACAGTGTTCGTAGCGTATCGTTTATGTATGCAGTACAACTGTGACACAGATACACTCATAGTTAGTATTTGTATACGTCATCACTACCATTACATTAGTAAGTTCCACAGACGAATAGCTGGCACGGTTAAATACCTACCTAGTTTTCGCAAAAAATACCGCGTGAGTTGTTAACTCTTCAAAACAAGATTTTCTAATGACTTTACATCTAGGTTGTTATGGTGAGCCTTGACGCCTGTGTCAAGTTTTTGCAGTGATTACACAGTAGTACATTGTACAATCAACGATGTAGTAAATCAGGTATTTAGGGGGGATAGGGTACGATAGCCATTAAATCATCTTGATTTTTGTCTCTTTTAAATCTCTCTCGAATGTTTACTTAGGGCTGACATTTTTCATGAATTTCAGAGACAAATTCGTTGCTCGGACTGTATATCCGGCCTCAGAGGCCTAGTGGTCATGGCACATGGCGTCTGATACGGATTGCAGGAAGAGACGGGTTGTAATTCCGTTCGCAAATGTGTATTTTTATCTCTCATATTGTAAATTTAGACATAAGTATGTTCTTTAGACTAGGTACTCGTTAGACGCGTGCCCTCGGCCTTGGCTAACAACTCAGAAAATATCTGGAACTTATCTTAATCCGCATGTCTGAAAAATTGAGTAATTTAGTTTGTATCAGTGACACAGTATCTCAATTTTGAAATCTAAGCCTAATCCCACTCCTGATTTATCTGGTTTTTGATGTTAACTTGTTTGTGAAACTCTCGAATATCGTTACGTACTTATTGTCGATACCCGACAGCTGATCCTTCAGGAAAAACCCACCAAAAACAATGACTTGTTGCAATTTAGGGACATTCATTATTATGCGAAAAACAGGACAGTGGATGCCTCATACGCTGGCCGTGCTTAAACTTCTTGGGCAAACGTTGACGAGATTTGATGGACAGTAAGGACTCCTTGGCACTGCGTTGAGGTGTTGGATCACTCTACACCTTCTACCGCACATATCACGCGGAGTATTCCGAGGAACTGTTCGGTCTAATACCTGCAGCTCTGAATTTCGCCATCGGACGTCAGGACATAATATATCATTTCATAGGAATCATGTTTACGTCTTGAGAGTTCACAACTGTGCGATTCTAACTGCACTTTCTGCCTCTCACTACCACTATGTGAAACCAGCTGCTATTTGATTTCCGAACTTTAGAGCTTATTCCTCAAAGGCCGGTAACGCATCCTCGAGACCTCTGGTATTGCGGATGTCCGTGGGCGACGGTATCACTTAACATCAGGTCTGGTGCCCGGCGGAGACAAATGTTGTTTGTGATGAGCAGAAATGTTAGTGTGAGGTTTTTGGTATTGTGATGTATTATTGAGTGTGTCCATGCCTCAGATCAGACCCAGAAAGTCGTAGTGCATGAGTAACTGTGTACTCAATAAAAAAATACGTGGACACTTTTTGGGGATAGTCCGAAATAAATAATTAATTACTTGTAACGGTCTTAGGCCGGCATTTTATGGAAGACTTTTAGTGGTGCACCTCGACTGGACTGCAGATTGGACAGTAGTAAATGCCCTACAACATTTACTCAGATTCCGTACTCAAGCCTTGATTCACTGCTGAGCACAGATTATAAATCCTGTGTTTAATGTTTGTTGCTGAGTGTACTCCTGGAATACAGTTCTAAGTTTCAGCGTTGGTTGCTAAATACAATTCTTTTTCTGAGAGGAACGACCGGTGGAAACATACATAGTGGGAACAATAACCTGAATAAGTTAAACAACGGATTACACATTATCGGATTTGTCGGTGATCGGTTCAATTTAAGGTACTTACAACCGTCCAAACCTGGTAACAAATATCAGCTAGGAGTTATTGTGTACGGATCGAAACCCCATGGACGTCGCGTAAGAAGTGGAAAGGTATACCGGTGTGAAAATCCCCAAATCCAAAAGAAATAATATCAGGAAGAGTAAAAATCCTTAAAAAAATGACCCAATAAAAGTCGTACTAAATCAATAACATCGTTCACGGCGCTATGACTCAGCTGTCATAGTAGACGTTGCAGCACGCGCGTGGACCAATCCCTGCTTTCCTTCTGAAATTTAAACCAATCACCGAACATGTCTAATTGTAACTTCGGAAGTAATTCGTATTTGAAATCGTTCCTCGTTTTGATCTGAAGGACCACTTTTTGTGTGTAATTTGTTCTGAGTTATGTTTCCTGACACAGCATTCGTAGGTTAAAAGGAATGAGTTCTGAGAGTAATAATATAATTTATCAAAACACCTATGTCGTTTTGCGTTCATTATATAGTTGTGGGCAACTGTGGGTGTAATTACGACTGGTTGGGATCAAGATACGTATGGTAGATTATAGATAGGTATAACCTGCTTTACAAGTGAAACCGTTAAGGCTCATACGGAGAAGGAACATACGAAGCTTACATACATCATGTATGATCAGCCGTGCGATTCTGAGCAAACATCGTTGCATCTTTGACAACATTCGTGAAACCTATGACGAGATGACAAGAAACGTTGGAAAAACAACCTTATGTACAAGGGGCCATATCTCATAAAGTATTTGAGATCGGTGAGTTCGTCGACGAGTGCAATGACGAATCATTAGAGAATCGCACGGCTGGATATCGTAGGTATGAAATCTAAATAATATTCCACATTCATACTCATATTCATATATTTCAATATTGGGTACAATAGCGCTGTGACAAAACCAGTTAGATACTATTTGAGCCATTTGTCGTTTTGTGTTGTATTGCTTTTGTTTTCACACAGTTTTGTTGTTTTCTGCCATTTAAACCAGAAGAATAGTTTATGTGTGACTAACATTGTTTTTTGCAATAACGGACGGAATATGTATGTATGCTATTTAAAGTTTGTTTTAATTGCTCCAATTTTATTTCTTTAACAATATATCTTCGGTTATTTTATATGGAATCATATTAATATATTGAATGTCCTTTACATGTCACATATATATTTACGTATATTAATAACTTATACGTTTGCACGTTTTTTATATGGTTCATAGTGTCATATTTTGTTTTATCCACTTAACTAGTCCGTGGAGTTTGACAGCTGTTCCGATTGATATAGATATGATTATATAACTTATGCAGATACCACAACATGCAGGCTGAAAATGTGTTTGTTCAAAACTTCAAGTCTCGAACTAGATCTATGTAGGTAAACAAGGACAGTATAACAGTAATATTATACACATACATTTAAATTATTAATAAAAAATCGACGGAGCATAAATACGCTAAACGTACAAAAGTCATTATTCCTAGTAGGAAAGAAACTATATTGATCATCTTATACAAGATGCGTGTAAGTACGAGTAAGTATGTAATACATGTGTAACTGTCATCATAAGTGTCACAGTTACAACACCGTAATGTGTAGATGGGAGGCTGAGGGTCGATGCTATCAGGTGCCCACTACAGATAGCGCCACTTGAGGTAATGCAATGGAAACGTAGCGCACCACTTGACATTGATGTCTAGACAAGTACGCAAACTTCACCGGTACTTACGGGAATATCCAGTTATTGTTCTTCTCTTAGTCTCAATCTGCCTCACTCAGAAAGCTTCCTTAATACAGCCTTAAATTGATAAGTAAATAAATGCAAATGAAATGATTTAATGCATTAGTGACAATATATGGGCATAGAAAAGGGCTAAACATGAAAGTTGCTTTTTAATACGTGCAAGATGTTTTTTTTGCAAATATGATTTTTAGTAGTTATAAATTTAATACCGGTTGAAATATTCGGAGCTGACCTGCCTTCACTGGTTGGAGAGGCACTAAAAGAAGAAGAAGATATTTAAAACAAAAATATTTTTTTCTACTATAAAAATCGCACCGTAGAACATGAAAGTCTTGGACTTCTGGCAAGTTGTCATCTGCCACCCATAAAATGAAGTAATAGTACCTAAGTAGACACATTGTAAAAATGTATATGGAAACAATGGTCCCGAGTTTCTTGCCGCTTTTTCTCGGTACGCTCTATATATTTTGGAACGAACGGTAGAGTCATAAAAGTACATTATAATAAATAATTGACGTGCATCTTTGATGCCTAAATTAAAATAATGATTTTGACATTGACTATACATTGATTTGAAAAAAAATGGAAGTGGCGCCTGATCCTAAAGTAGTAGATGTCGATGATGGCTTTTTTATTATTGGCGATCAGCCACAAGCAGTGCTTGATGTCAAAGATAATGAGATGGAATTAAGATTTCTGCGAGGATTAACTGCGACTGTGAATAACTGAGTCTAAGTGGCGTTCTATGGGGGAGGCATATGTTCAACAGAGGACATCTTCCGGCTGATAATGATGATGATAATGATGTGACTAACTGTGATAACTTACTGTAGATGATGAAACAAGACCTGATCAAAGGCATCATAAAAATGCTACACATGGTCCAAGAAAAAAGAAAAGAAAATGTGTCAGATGAAGAAAACGTGAAAGCTGCCTCTAAGTAAAAATGATGTTATTGTTACTAGTAAATTAGATCTAAATGTGAAACAGATTCCAGTCAAAACATGACAAACACTTAGGAAAAAGTAACTGCTGTCAATCGACTTTGGTGCTAAATTAAAATCAAGCTGATTTTAACAATTTCAACAACGAATTGATGAAACCATGTAGGAAACAAACGAATTATTGCAAACATGCATTGGTTCTAACTATATAGTCTATTGGAAAGTAAACATAACATTTCACACAACTTTCGTAAATGTTATCTAATTCTAAATCAGATGGTGTTGCAAACAGCACTGCTGAAAAATAGACCAGGGCTAACCAATTAAAACGCAACGACTGCTTTGCTAAAGAGTGAAATCTCAGTGAAGAAGTCAAAATTTCAAGAGAAACGTTAAATAACCAAATTAATTACGCTGCGCGCACACCTCAGTTCAAAAACTTAGCCCGTAAACAACGAGGATAAGTTAAAGAACTCTTTTATGGTACAAACTAAAACTTCCATACCTGGCTCAGAAGAACATAATGCGTCTGCAATGATAAATTATGGCAAGACATGTAAGAAAAATTACACAAAAGAATAACTTTACGAAGTCACAGTGATAATATAGATGGTTGCTCCTTGCCCAATAACAAAGTTCAACTGACTATGATGCTCAGGACAACCCTTATTAACTATTTTAGGTAGTATTATTTCATATTGTTTATTATTCTGTCATCTTTTACAGGTGTTTACAACATTCGTCGTTAAACACACATCGTTACACAAATGGCTGACACCGCTTAAGCATAAATATTCATACCGTTCGATTCTGTTGTGGTAAAATAAGAAATCTCTGGCAAAAGACAATAGCAATTATTTTGGTTTTTAAAATGAGGCATACCCTTTACCACAAACCATAGTGGTTATATGGTCTGTGCCCTTTACCGATGTCCTCTCATTGTTTTTAAAAATAAAATACTTACGACACTCGTGCAATTCTAAATTTGTAACAGTTAAAGTTCTCTGTAGTTGCTGGTAGGAGTAGTAGGTAATATGTTATGTAGGTACGGTTATAGGAAATATCACGACAACTGCCTTATTGTCATCTACACTATGTATTATCCTATTAATATTATAAACGTGAAAGTTTGTATGTATGGATGTATGGATGTTTGTTACTCTTTCACGCACAAACGGGGGGGCTAATGTTGATGAAATTTGGTATGGGGGTAGATGAGGCGCTGGATTAACACATAGGATACTTTTCATCATCATCATCATCATCATCCATCACCACGCGGGTGAAACCGCGGGGCGCAGCTAGTTACTAATATTATAAAGAGGAAAGATTTGTTTTTTGTATTTTTGTAGTAACGAATAAACTTGTAAAATGCTGGACTGATTTAAACATTGTTTTGCCGTTATAAAGCTGCATTATCATTGATTAACATAGCTATGTGATATTTTCTAAATTTTTGGAGATCCGTTTGCTGCTCACGCATTACTTAATAACTACTACACATTTGATGAAATTTTCATTTTGATGAAACTTGGTATGTCGATAGAAAAGAGTCCAGAGAACTCAACTATATACTTTTTATTAACCTACTTCAAAAAAGGAGGAGATTTCTCAATTTTACTCTTCATATATATTTTTTTAAGTGTGTTTGCGGATAAATTCGTCGTTTATGAACCGATTCTGATGGTTCTTTGTTATTTGGAAAGATAAGGAAACCAGGATCTGATGACGGCATTCCAACAGAGAAATCGAGGGGTACCTCAGAAAATCGTAGCGGCGACTAAAGCGTTTGTTAATTTTTTTCATTTAGCTTCTTGAAGCACTTCTCATTTCTTCGTAGCTTTCGGCTCCATTATCAGATCAGCTCCAGACCTTCATTAAATAGTAGTCTATTTAATGAAGGTCTGGAGCCGATCTGATAATGAAGTCGAAAGATCTGGTGTTTGGGTTGATTAATTTGTATTGATGACAACTTTAGACCTAGATGGCTAGTGCCTGTCATCAAGACGAAGAACAGTCAAGAAAACTCCTGAACGTTTTACAGTAGCTACTTTGTGTTTGTACTTAATTCATTTCCGTTGACAAGAACTTTGCACCCATATGTTATTAAGTCCAGCGGTTTTTTGAGTTACAGTCCAATACTTGAAAAGTATTTAGCCTCTTTCATCATCATTCACGGTGAATGACAATCGATCACGTAATTAGTAAGAGTCACTAAAATTAGCTAATTTTAATTAACAAGAAATGGAACCGACCTCAACACCAAAAAGTGTGAAATAACTAATAACACACATGACGTGCGACGCCATATTCCTCAACGGAGTTGAGTTGAGGACAAAAGGAAAAAAAACTAATAACACACAATATAGGTATTTTGAAGTAACATGGTAGGTACCGACTGCAACAAGTTATTTCACACTTTTCGGCGATGAAGTCGGTTCCATTTTTAGGTAACAAGTTTTTCTTGATCCGTTACATGGATCGAAGAATGCGGCTTGATCTCTTTATACTACACGACCTCATGTAAAACTAGGGTCCCGATTAACTGGTCAGCGCGCATGAACTTCTATGGCACGGCTAAAATCTAAGCTATAACAATAAATTAAATCCAGCACACCGGTGCGTGTATAACTGGGGGTAGGGGATAGAGGTGTTTAAATATATTTTCATACCACCGACTCGAACATGTCCAATTACATATCTCGTAATATCAACGTAAAGCAAGGCATTACATCCCCGGGGATGTAATGTTGTATGAACTCCGATGGGTTTACTGGGTGATGGGTATCACTTTCCAGAGATTTGTATTTGGAACGAGAGTTGTAGGAAAACTCTGAATACGGAGACAGCATACAGAAAAAAATAAAAAAGGCGGGATTGTACTATAGGAAGTGTGATTGTTGCCCATCGCGTTGCTATGGGTTACGCACGGTCCCTCTCTGCGCAGATCATAGTTCAAGTTACGTACCGCGATCTGGTGTTTGGTTAAAAAAGAAATATCTGTCCAACTCGGGGATCGAACCCAGGACACTGAGATTCCAAAACAGCGCTTCCACTACTTGACCGGGACAGCAGCAAAACTCTAGGCATTAATTTTAAATAAAAACTTAAACGACTTAAATAAATGAGGAGGTTTCTCAATTCGACCGTGTATTGTTTTTTTGTGTGTAATAACATAAATAATAATAACTTCGTTGTTTTTGAACCGCTTTTGATGATTATAATGATAATGTGATTTATATTGTGTTTGTGTATACTTCCGTGGTGTTCCCGTATAAATTTCATCTAATTCGATCAAGCAGTTTTGAGTTACACGCCAAAAACTAAAAAGTGTTGATTTATCTTGATGATATCATCATTGACGGTGTGTAAAACGAGTGAAAAAAAAATTGTATCACATAATAGAACCGACTTCTACACTTAAAAGTGTGAAATAACTTGTCGAAGTCGGTACCATGCACGCAATATTGTGATAATAGATACTTTCGAACTATCATGGTAACGACTTCGACAAGTTATTTCACACTTTTAATGTAGAAGTCGGTTCTATTTTTAAATAATTTAATTTTTTTTTAATAATAAACAAAAAATCCGTATTTACACAGATATTTTTGACTGAATTCTGCGTTTCAAACAGTTTAACCGAATTCAAAAAAGAAGTAGTTGTGTGTTCGCGGATAACTTCGTCGTTTATGAACCGACTTTGATGATTCATTTTGTTTGGTATACTTCCGAGGTGGTCCCATTTAAATGTAAGTAGTCAAATTCAGTTCAGCCGTTTTTGATTTACACTCCATTAACTGAAAAGTGTTTCGCCTATTTTGATGATTTGCTAAATAACGATGACGGTGAACGACCGTCAATGACGATATCGATATTTAGCAATGGTCACTAGAACTGGGAGAAAAACACTTTAAGCTATTTAACATTTGTTGGTGTTAAAGTCGCGGTACCTTATACTGGTAAATAAAAAAAATTGAATATCAGTAGAAAGTGTCATTGACCATCCTATTTTTAAAACTATTATAAAAAAGATTGCCTATCAAAATACCTATAACCATGACTAATATATTCATTATTTAAGATCCTCTCGACCAGCACGTGTTTGTACAAGAGCACGTACAACCTGTATGATAAACATTCGTATTTGAAACTATTGACTTTGCAACAGCTTGCCACTTGTGTCACCGCCGTAATCGTAAATCTTGTCCTAATAATATTTACATACTCACTTAACAACCGTCTCCAATATTCCAAGAATCAAATATATCTAAGTAGGTATATATAAACACACATCAAAAAAAAGTGTGTGATCACTAGCATAAGCTGATATATTTTTTTAATTGTACTTAATCATCAATTCAATAATAAAAGTTTAGTTTTCAATATAATATAACTCCTCCCCCGGCTCGAACACATGCGGTGATCCTCCTGGGCATGCTGAGAATCAAGTTATCCAGCATTTCTTGGGGTAACCTGTGCCATTTTAGAATAGCGGCTTCCTTCCCTGAGCTTTGGCACTGTCTGTGGACTTGGCTGATGGTTCCAAATAGCACGCTTAAGAGCATCCCACGCGTGCTCTTTTTTTTGGGTTTAAGTCAGGCGAGCCGGCAGGCTAACCTTGTGAGGTCGTATTCTCGGAGAGCAGCATTGACTCGTTGAACTCGATGGGCGGGCGCATTATCATCGACCAGTACTAAAAATATACGTTGTATGACGTCACTAAGGCAAAAACAAAGTATTGTGATTATGTATAATACGTTTTGCTTGCTTGGAGGTTGCTGGCTTGAACATGCAGATGGCGGGAAAAAACCAACAATAACTATATTTTTACTTTATTATACTTATCATAATTTATTTTCCTTTATGGGTTTCTTCTCAAGTTTTGACGTGTAATAGTGGTGGATTGTTAACCGTTGATGTTCACCATGGTGTACAAGTGTCAGTTAAGTGTATAAATCATAAATCATTATTTTTTGGGTTTATTTCCGTCAATCGTGTTAGCTAGTGTTAGTAATGCATCCACGTGACTTATACAAAACAGTAGCTAAATAACTGGCTTATTTCTTAAAGCAGACTCTAACTACCTACTTAAAAAAGTATATATAACTCTGCTGTTACAAAAATAAACAATACATTTTAGCCGTATAATTTGTTCTATGCTTCTATGTAGGGTCTTCCACCTCAAAAGTACAAATCAACCCTTATCAGATTACTTTGTTGTCCATCTGTTTGTCTGTATATCTGTCAAGATCCTTTTTCATTCATTAAAGAAAAATTTAGAAATCCATAACTGTGTAACATTGATAACAAGAAAAACTAATTGACTAATGAATATTATTATAAACTTAGGTATTTAATTATATAAAAATTGTATAACAAACTTATTATTTGCGGTTGCGGTTATAACCGTGCTTATGGATTTACAGTTTGTCCTTTGACCTTGTATGTATTTAGTTTTAAAGCAATAACATTAGATGCTTTCTTCACTTGCTTGATTCTCAATCTGTTGATAAGACACGACACTATCGTGTTATCGCCATTATGACATAAGTACTCGTAATTTCCGCAGCTACTTCCGTTTTTGGTCACGTGACTTTTAGAAACTTTTGTACACATTTTGTTTATTCAAAATACAGTTAATCCAATGCATTTTAAATATGTTTTTAACTCATTGTGTTATTTGCTCCAACTACTTACTATTAAGTTAACATTACATTGTAATTAATTTTTGACTGTGCCAACTACCCTATTCTATCACTAGCAACTGCTCTATAGATGAAATCATAATACGAGTATGATCAACCGTAACAAAAAAGATACGATCGCACACTTTTTTTGATGTATGTACACGTAGAGCTTGGCAAGCACAAACAAGAAGTTGTCAAAATAATAATAATCGGATTTACGAAACCATTGTGTGTTTAACATTTTATGTATGCACGCTAAAGCAAATGAAATGTTATAAGTACCTTTTTATAATACAAGTTTGCAGTAGGTAGTGAGGCGGAGGGGTGGGGAGTCGCTTCCCCTATAGTTATCAAGCCTGCTCATGGTATTGTGCAAAGCGAATCAGATGATACAAAGTTCTGCGCAGTACAGTATACCTACTGCGCTTACACTCGGAGACAAAACTGTTTAGTCGGTCTCATTCACCCATTTACTTCACTCACTGTTAGTGTATCCATCACTCTTACCACTACAGCTTCAAGGAACAGTATCTGACGCTGCAGACACGGAGAGAAGGTAGAGACGGAGACACCACAGTGGTGAGTGGCCTTTCAAACTTGTAGAAACGGATCTATATTCTAGATTCAGTATAGAAGTCTGTGCGTTTGTGCACGGTTATCTCAGAAACAGCTTATCCGATTTAGATGTTGTTTTCTTTTAAATACTGTGGTAAGCTTCACTTAGCATTTAGAGTTTGTTTCATGTCAATCGGTTCATAAATAAAAAAGTTAGGGATCCGAATGAAAACTTCGATAATGTAACCCAATGAGGTGATGTCGTAAAATAGGTATGAAATTAATATCAAAAATCTCTTTGCTACTGTGACAATAGAGCATGTCTACACAAAAGTCTGCAATACCATACGTCTGATGGTTAGGTCGGCTCCACACGGTGAGCCCAACGCTGGTACCAACGTTGGACTGTAAATTTGATGAGGCGTACACACGTTGGCAATTATTATTTATTAATTACCAGTTCTGTTCCGTCAGAGCCAATGTGAAGATGTCCGATACAGAACTCGAAATTGTTCTATGCGCTTTCACAGTACTGAGTGCACAATGATTATCGCTTTTTCTACCGACGTCCAAAAAAAGGAGGAAGTACCTTTTCAGTTCGACTTTTTTTTTGTGTTTGTAACCTTTATGAGGTTACGACGGGATGAACCGATTTACAAAAAAAAATTTGTTTGAAAGCTGGTGCTTCCCGTGTGGTCCCATTTAAATTTCATCAAATTCGGTTCAGTAGTTTTTGTGATACACTTCAATAACTGAATTTACTGGAAGTCGGTATAAAAATTTTCTAATTGAACAATTAAAAAATTGTACTTGTTTAAGTTTCATCTGAGTAAATCATTCCCGGACCGGCAAGCGCAGCGTAGGTCGTCCACCGACACGGTGGACAGACGAACTGATGAAGGTCGCAGGACGACGTTGGATGCAGGCCGCTTCCAACCGGTCCTTTTGGAAAATCATGGGGGAGGCATATGTTCAGCAGTGGACGCCCTACGGCTGAGATGATGAAATCATTCCCATGTTCTGTTGAATGGTACGCCATGCATTAGCTAACACATTTTTGAAGTGAAAACTTTTTCATGCGCTTTGTGCACTTTTTGGGTGAACTAAAGTAAACCGAACGACGAACTACGAAGTTTTGTTTAACGGATTTAGGGTTCTATACGAAAGTTATAAAGCACAATGTAAATGTAATGACAGTTTTTTTCATGGATTAATTTTATATTTGTATGTACGTGCTGTATTTTATTATTCCTTTTTTTACTTTACTGGTTGACTACTATAATTAATGACTATTTAAATTTTCTCATACAATATTATTATAGCAATTGTGTTTGTTTTTGCATAAATATTTTATGACATAACATAGCATGCTAATATGCTGTACATGCTATACACCTATGTATAAAAGAAAGTCGTGTGAGATCTAACTCAAGAATGGCTGTACCAATTCCGATGCAATTTGGCAAGGAGATAGATTATATTCCGAGAAAGATAGAGGCTAATTTTCATCATTATTATCATCCATCACCACGGAGGTAAAATACGGTCTGTGTAAAATAGCAATCTATAGCGGTCTTGAGTGAATCGCAATACTTACATATTATTTTAAACACAACATAACAAATCCTTTCGCCTTCGTATCCTCGAAGGGGTAAGATGCGGTGTTTTAAAAGGATACTTTTCATCATCATCATCATCATCATCCATCACTACGAAGGTGAAACCGCGGGGCAGTCAAGCAATCTTGAATGAATAAGCACGTTCGTCTATATATCCTGGAAGGGGTAAGTACCGATGTTTTAAACCCCTACGTTTCGCCAGATATGTGTTAGGTCTCATGTAATAGGTGGCGAGCACTTCCACCCCTACACCAAGACCGAGCGAGCGAAGCCGCTGGCGGCGGGTCGACTGGTTATTGATAAATGATTATTGCATGAAATTGCGCAACCTGTGCCATACAGACGTTATCTTCTACAGTAGTACTTGAGAGTGCTTCTTGAAGTATGTCAGCCGTCAACGTTAATCCATATAAATCCCTATAAAGTATATTATCTTAGTCTATACTTATGCTTGTAGATTAAAATTATGATCTCGCGAAAGGATGTCGTTAGTTAGTTTCGCGTTAGTTCGGTCCTAAAGTGGCGGCTTCCTTCTGCGCTCGTTTACCTGGTTAGTGTTCGGTTTAAATTAGCTTGCATTACGTGCTGTCGCATATAAAGTGCTTGTATCGGGCAGGTGTCACACTGCATGTCGTTTCCATGTCGGTAAGCGGAACGCGTTCAGGTTTGTGCCGTCGAGTTCGGAAACTGAGTGCGTCACCTCTTCCCCTCAGAAAGTTTTTACAATGGAAATATATATACATTATTTGAGAAACTGGGTCAGTACAGGAACAGCGGCCTTAAGTAGACTTAGATAAAAAGGCAGCAGTAATCAACATCTGGAACTTTATCTTAGATAAACATACTTTACGTTACCAGTATACGTTTAAGTAGAGTTCAAAAGTCAAATGATCACAACTCCTTTTAATTCCTTTTGTCAATAGCTCCTTTTATGTGACAAAACCAGCGAGCCATTGGCTTTACGGTGAGCGTTAAGCCTGCCTAAGTCCACGGTGATGCTTAGGCAACATTACGTGCCAAGACAGTTGCAGTGTGACCAGTTGCGTTGCCATTCCTCCTGCACCGAGGTTTACCTACATGTTCACTCCTATTTACCCAGTAAAGGCGTGGTAATATTATCCACCAGTATTCTGTCTTCATAGAAACGGCCGAAAGGCGAGCTATACCTACGCGCCTCGATATTGGTGTGCAATAAGCATGCAGCCAGCCGCGAATGCGCTGCTTTGTGACGAGGAAAGGTGTGATCAATCCATACTTATAATAAAGGAGTAGAGGCCAAAAAGTCTGTACTTGGAAGAAAATTAAAAAAAATGTGGGTCAGAAGTCTGTCTGATCACGCATAACTTAAAATTTATTTCACATTTTTCGATGAAATTTGGCATATGGGTAGAAAAGAGCCCGGAAGCCGGAGCTTATTACTAAGCGACTTCTAAAAAAGGAGAAGATTACCCAATATATATTTGTATGTGTGTTCGCGGATAACTTCGTCTTTTACGAACAGATTTTGATGATTCATTTTTTATTGGAAAGGAGATATCTCAAGGGTGGTAACATGATAAGGAAACCCGCATCTGATGTAGGCATCCCACAGAAATCGAGAGGCACTTAAGAAAATCATAGTGGCGACCAGTGCGTTTGTAAATATTTTCAGTAAATATTTTAAGGCACTACTATTTAATAAAGGCCTGGAGTCGATCCGACGATGGAGTTAAAAGACAGTTGAGGAAACTGCTCAACGATTTACAGCAATTAACTGGTGTTTAGGCTTGATTAATTTGTATTAATGACAACTTTGCTTCTAAATGGGTTATGACTGTCATTAGGGATCTGATGATGAAGACGAAGAACAGTCAAGGGAACTCCTCAACGTTTTAAAGTAGCTACCTTCTGTTTTACTTTAACTTCTGTTTAACTGTAATAGGTACTTAACCTTGTTAGTTTAACACGGTCTCATATAAAACTAAAGTCTCGGTTAACTGGTCGCGCGTATGAACTTCTATGGCACGGCTAAAAATCTACGCTTCTACGCTATAACAATAATTTAAAACCAGCAAGCCAGTGCGTGTGTAACTAGGGGTAGGTGATAAAAGTGTATAAAATAATTACGAGTATACTTAAGAATGTAACACATATTTTTATTTCTGCAATACTGGCAGCAGTGTTAGAAACAACTACGTTTCGCCAGAGGGATAATATTTTTTGGTCCCATGTATTAGAGGAGCGAGCCTATTGTCATCTATGGGACTCTGTTCCAATTTCCTGTAACCATTTCTTTGTCAGAAAAACCTGTCCTACCCGGGAATCGAATCCAGGACTCCAGATTCCAAAACGGCTTCCACCACTACACCGAGACCAAGCGAGTGAAGCCGCTGGCAGTTCAGCTAATCCTAAATAAAATTGTATGTACGAGTAGCAATGGGGCAAGCCCATTATATATGGGTAGCCCTACCGCCTGTTAGGTCCGCACGGCTGTAGGTATTTAAAATCAAGGACAGGGCTACGGTAATATTATCGTGACAGGGCCGAGTTACAATACTGGATAAGTAGATAGTATTCCTGTTGTAAAGGGCATTGTAGCAAGGCCAATGCCTTTGATAGCTTTACCCAGTACAAACTGTTTTTAAGAGCAATTATTGGCAGTCTCACTGGTAGTTTAATGACTACCAGCCTCCGAACAAGATAGATGCCTTGGCTGTATGGCAGTTTCTTGTACGATATCAAAGTCGATATGGAGCGCTGCAGGTTTCTTGTTATGGTTCGGTATAGGCCGGCGTTAGATGGCTGTCTCACCTGTTGTTACCCGATGATGCGGTCTAGTATCACACCAGCCTGAAGATACCTATTCACTTGCAACTTGGAGACACCCAGATTGTATCAATGGGGAACACAGATTCAGGCGACAGATTCCACTCATTAGCCGTACGCATTATAAATGTGGAAGCGAAACGCTTCGTGCGCAGTGGTGCATTTTCCGTTTATTGTCCGTGGTCCGATCGCAGGTTTCCACTGGCGTTTTTTTTGTGTGTTCTATCAATCGGGCCATTGGTAAATGCCTGTTGAACCACGTAGCAATGTTATATTGTATCGCATAATCCCGCGATACAGGGAATCATAGTGAGGGGAGCTGAGTATGGAATGTTTTTTTAATATTTATATACGACAAACCAATGAGATTAACTATAGAGACGTTTTACTCCTTAAATATGAAGTTCAAACATGGCAAATTCTATGCCATACCTACCTACAGCTATAGTACACAACTCGCACATCGACATTAAACCTACACTGACAAGATTAAAAGAACACGAAGATATATGAATTCTAGTTGTCAGAAAGGGATCAACATATTATTAACAACGTTCGCCTGCGGCCGACCATTCGACCGCCATTAACAGCCTCGTTCTCTCTGTCGCTCGCTACTTGTCTCGTTCACGTGGGTGGCGAAGCGGCAACGTCGCAGGAGTTAATTTATATTAAAATACAATTTTAGATTTTCCATTTGTGATAGATAAAATAGAAAAACAATACTTACAAATGAAAAGATACATTATTCTTATTTTTTACACTCGTCGCAGTATATGTTTTGCAGTTTCTGAACACAAGGCATTTTTTTCTTAATTGTTGAATACGCGCTTCATCGTTGCCAGACTGGCTGGAAATAAGTTGACTCAAGACAATTAGCTTGTGTTGATGTCGCCAAGCCGAACGCAGTAATGCGTATCTACCTCCATTTATATATTATAACATCATTGCGACAAACGGAAACATTAACAGCAAACCGGCTTATTTGTACATGATGGTTTTCCCTTTCGTAACATTAAGCTGTAATCGACTTTATTAATAATGCATCTAATCTTCTTTTCGAACGAGCAAGAGAGAACAAATTATTTGAATGTAGTCGCATCTGAGGCTGTAGCAAAAACAATTTGCGAAAAATATTCGTATCGTAAGCGTTCACGCGTCACGTTAGTCAGTACAAACTCGGTGTCAGAGGCACACCGAGTTTGTGTTCGACAAGTTCGATATTCGATACTTAACTAGCCGCGTACTTCCCAAAAACATAGTTTCGTTTTGACAAGTCAATGCTTCGGCTGGACATAATATATTCGACTAGAATTCTATCCCAAAAGTGCTGTGTACAAACGATGAGTTATTTGTGCCACAGCTGCTCTCGATAAATGACATTTTGTAGTGTTGCACGGTAGGTACGTTACGTTACATTTACACAGTTATTCTTTCAAAAACAAATTTATTATTCGGCTGGTTTTCGTTTGCTTAATAACTTATATTAACTTGGTTGACTAATATAGCTCTTGAGCTGCAGCAAACTTTGGATCGAACGTTAATATAAACATGATGCCTCAGGGTGATGAACGCAGTGCAGTGAACTTTTGGCACCGAGAACACTTTCAACAATAGATGAAATTAATTCATGTAATGCAATGATTAATCACGTTAAAGGTAAAATACAGCAGTTGAGCAGTAAAGTGCTGCTGATGGTATAGGTAATATTCTCAGGGTGTTATAAAAGCGGCTCTAGGGCTGTAGCGTTGACCATTATAGGAAGGACTGGTTTCTCAGATAAAAACATTCCACGTATACATATTCAAACTATTTTAGTATTTAATACTTTAAGTAGCGGTATGACGAAAATGTGTTTCCCAGAAACAACTGAAACCGTAAAAGACACGCCTATTCGACGTTTTCTTTTAACTAGATCCAAGTACATTTAAAATCCATTGTCTACTATCTTGGAGCCAATTATTGTGATATTTTTAACATTTTAGTAAACGTAGATAATGCGTAGGTACAAATATTGTGTATGTAATATAATACAAAGAGAACTACTCATATAGCGGACTGCTAGAGATAATTAACCCATGTTTTTTTCTTTCAGTTACCATGAAGACGAAAGAGAAGGTGAACATCAGCCACATAAGCGGCAGCGTCGTATCCTATAACCAAAATGACAAGTCAGTAAGCTTAATCATTATTATTCAATTACTCTATTAAGGACTTCTTAGATGATTACAATCTAACATAGGTAATTGTAATGTTAAGGTTTGACATTTAATTAAATTAATTGACAAGTCTTTTGACTTGTCAAACAATTATTTTAATTGTAATTCTTAATTATTACGTCTAAAATCAGTTTGAATTTTTGATTACTACCTGTTTAATTATTTATGAGGAGATTCTAAAAACACATAAGTATTATTCTTATATAAAACATTTGCTCGCCGTTTAGGTACAGTTTTATTGGAATTGTAACATGTGCTTTAACAACTCTGCATTGTACCGAAAACTGTAGCAAATAAATATTCATTCATTCATTGATCAGTCAGAGGACATAAAGTACTACTTTAGATCTATATTCGAAGAAGATACTACTTAAGGAGGTACTTATACTGGTAATTGTGATCCTTCAGCATGGAAAGACCGTCACACATAGATCTGCCTTGCGATTCTCTAATGATTCGTCGTAGCGTTCGTCGACGAGCTCACCGATGTCAAATACTTTATGAGATATCGCCCTTGTACACAAGGTTGTTTTTCCAACGTTTCTTGTGATCTCGTCATTTGTTTCATGGATGTTTTCAAAGATGCAACGATGTGCTCGTAGAGAATCGCACGGCTGTTCCCTTGGTCTCTACCACACGTTAACTACTTAAGCGTGACGCGTATCACAACATATATTATAGTTTTTAAAGCGGTGCATTAATGCTTTTCCAGTAAAACATATACATACTTTTTTCTCATTAACAATAGCAAATCTTAAGTAGATTTCTTCCACCATTTGCTTTAAAAATCTTATTGGATATTAATACATGAAACATATTTGTATAAAAGATTACGATTGTGCTAAAAATTTAATCTAGAAACGGATTAACTCTTGGGTAGGCACTAGTACAAAAGATTCATGAATGAAACCCAGAGGCCTGTTCCACTAGTTACCGAGCTGAACGGGAACTTTAATCGTTTTCTTATTCTGCTATTGAACAAACAGTCCCGCTCCAGTTACGTTTACACGTCAGCGATCGATCAAAACTATATATTCTGCTAACTCGATAGATCATGAACACGATGCTAACTAATGTTTAATTGACTTCAAAAAGGAGGCGGTTATATGTTCGTGGTTATGTATTTTTCTATGTGTATGTTAATCGATTTCTCTCCCATTTGTGGATTGATTCTTAAAGTTCTATTTTTGTAGAGTATACTTCCGAGGTGGTCCTATTTAAATTTCCTTAAATTCGGTCAAGCACTTTTTGAGTTACACTCCAAAGACTGGAAATTGTTACGCCTATCTTGATGATATCATCATTGACGGTGAGTGACAATCGATTACCTAAGTAGCAAGAGTCACAATAAATGGTGAAAAAAACATTTTTCAAAAAAAAAGAAATCGACCTCAATACCAAAAAGTGTGAAATAATTTGTCGAAGTCGGTACCATGCGCACAATATTGTGATAAAAGGTAAGTACCTACTTTTGAGTTATCATGGTACCGACTTCAACAAGTTATTTCACACTTTTTGGTGTTGAAGTCGGTTCAATTTTTTAGTATTTTTTTTAGTTTATGTTTGATGTATTTGAGGTATATTTAATATATAGCAGTGTTTACAATGCAGTACGATCCAATTTGTTTCTAGAACTACACTGACCTGCAAAAGTACTAAGTACTTATCACACTTTTAAAATTTCACTAACTTTTTATTTACCTACACAAGATATACTTTCGAAACAAAAATTACCCCAAAAAGGGTTTAAGTTTGTATATAAAAACTTCATAACTAACCTTCTTTAAAGAAATGGCTAAAAACCTTTAATCAATAATAATCCTTTTCGAACTTCATTTTTACCATTCATTTTTGTTTCTTTTTGACCGTTATATTGTTTCCATTGTCTTGAGAAATCGCCACCTAAATGCAGTTGAAGTTCAGCAATACCTTCTTTAGACCCGAAGAGTCTACATTAGTGACAGTACAGTTAGAAGAAGACTGGCTGCAAACCTGAAACCCCGAAGACCAGCGAGTGGCCCCAAACTGACATTTTGGTATAAAAATATATATGTCCTTGGAGAAGATAATAAGCTACTCGAAGTACTAATCCTACGCAGACCAAGTCGCGGGCACTAGTTAGTTTGATATACATTTCAAATTGATACCTCTTCGCGTTGCTGAAAGTAAAAGCCTTAACAAACGGATAGACAGACAACAAAGTGATCCTATAAGGGTTCTTTATTTCCTCCACGTAGGAGGTGCGAAGCCCAAAAAAATATGTAAAATAAATAAATATAAGTAAGCAATTAATAATAATAACTATAACTATCGATTACTTTAGTTTCAGATTATAATCATTCAACATTAGGTACATTATATTATAAGTGTCAATTCAAACAAAACATAACCAGGGGTACCCCATACAATAACGTGTTTTCTCCCACCATTTATGTTTGTGTCGGACTCGCTAATGTTATATACACACTTTGATAATCAAATGATATAGAGTTGAATGTCTACGAATATCAAAGGAAACTTCTACTTTAAGGAAGCGGTGCCGGTCGCAGGGTGAGCTCGTTTTCCATTAGGTACGTGTATCGACGTGCTTCGAACGAAACCGCCAATTAGGTACTCTCTCCAGTTTGGTAAAGTTAGTTTGTGAACTGTTATATCAGCAGGACAATGGCATAACTCAATTTGTCATGAACTAAGGCTATCTAAAGCCAGCTTGGTAACATTTTGGCTTGGTGACCTTATTTATGTCGTTTAGGAACAAAAAGTTGAATTCTCATAATGTTAATATGCCAATATGTAAAATGTATGTTTTCGAAATATTGAGCGAGCGAGCGAAACGTCTCTGCTTTAACTGGCCAAATTGACTTTCGTCTGTAGGTAGGTACATAATATGTTTGTTAGGTTTTATTTCGGTCCTCCTGTACAGGTCGCATTTTTTAACCAATATAGACGAAAATTGGTGTGCATGTTCTACTACTTGATATATTTTTTTTGTCGTCAATGATTTTGAGTGGGGGAGGGGTTACTAAAAGGAGGAGAGGGAGTTAGCTGCGGTTCTTTAAATTTACCGACCGATTTCGTTAAAATTTCGGTACACACATTAGAGACCTACCTAACTTTAAAAAGGAATTTCAAATATGAGCATAATTGGTCAAGATGGTTTCCGAGGTACGAGTATAATAGCACAGTCTATGTAAACTTACGATATTATGCTGTGATTTTTAGGTTCTGTTGTGATGTACCTACCCACTGCGACAAATTGTCGCTGATAAGACTATGTGCTTGCGAAGTCTACTTTTCGCAGAACTACTGGTCTAGTCTTAATCAGATAACCTCTATCTGTGCCATTTAAATATCGCAATTATTAAAATTAAATCACTGCTGTGGCAACTGGGCATCGTCATCTCCAAGATCACAGTTTAAGCAATATTTACTATACACAACCAAGGCACAGTTTAAGTTACAATTGGCAGTTACCAAGGCCGTAAGCAGAATGAAGGAGGTCGCACAATGTTACAGCCCGTCCGCGCCGCGTCGTGCCGTGCCGTTACCTCGCACTGCTTGTTGCGTTTTGTTACTTAATTGGCAGTTCAGTTTTTATCATGATACTAAGTGCATGAAAAGATGATGTATGCCTGTTCGTAAGCATCTACACGGGCATGGAATGCGTTATTGTCATCGATAGACTAATCACTTGCACACTACGAGTACTAATTGAAAACGAGTCCTATGCTACCTGACGAGCCACTTCCGGTCAGTACGTACAGTACTCGGAAATCGACACGAATTAGTTGTACGGACGGACTCTAACAAAAGAGTTATAAAGGATTATTTTACACTGATATTTTTCATAGACCAGTGCTGGACCTCATTAACCAAACATAGCAGCCTAAAAGAATCCTTTAGAACTCTTTTTGAACTGATTTGTGTTGATTTCCGAGTACAATAAAATTGTATCTATTAATAGAAAGTGGTTCTTCAGATAGCATAGGATAAAAAATATCTCAGTAAAAAAGTATGAGTTAAAGGCCTCGTATATAACCGGACCGAACCGCAGGTGAGATCCGGTTATATATGAGGCCAGGATGGCTTTCTTACTGGTTGAGGCTTGTATATTGCTTTTCACAAAATTGAAAGAAAGTTTTTGCTAATTTGGCCTCAGCTTTTGAATCAGAAGGAGTGCCATCTATTTTTCTGAATCAGATCCACTTAAACTAATTTGTTGGGATTATCTATGTTCACGCGGTAAATTAAAACACAATTGTCGCACAATTTTATGTGAAATTCCGCCAGCCAATGTTTTATTTCTAACTCTATTTTTACATTGCATGAATGTTTTAGTAAAAAAATATAAATTATTGTTTTTGAATCTTCATGTTAGTTTTAGAATGGAAAACTTTAATCCAACATGATTAATAAGCTGAAATGATTAAATACAAACATGAAATCCCACACTATACGTCTACAACATTACAAAGTACAAAACGCTTCATGCATACTTTTTCTGCGTCGCGTTAAGTGTAACAGACTATAAAATGGCAAAATATATCTCATAAATTATGATATAGGCACAAATAATATCTATATATTTGGAGCCTCCCTCCTATAACCATGTTATAATGGCTAAACTCTGATCTGTGTCTGTCTCTAATCTGGTACTATGTTTTTTCTAAGCAGATCTAAAGAGGATGACCTACTATCCAGTAATTAAATTACATACGTACTTACTCGACAGTAAGAGTTTCCAAATTTGAAATCTCGATTCTTACTGGACAGTTGTGAATAAGTCTCCGGTGGAGTTCACTTTCTGGATACTTTTTAGAGTTGTTCATTACATATCATTTTTGAGTTAACATAATTAACTAGCCAAATGAAACCACTTAATAGTCGGCACGACTAGGTAAAACAGAGCTCAAACGCAAGTCTAATATCGAATACCGTTAAATATTTTGTGAGATCGGTGATGAGAACGAAGGATGGTGGCAGCAGACTACATCTGCAATGAGTCTCAAGTAGTGTTGCCGGAACTACTATATAGATGTTCAGTATAGCTTCTCAGATGGACAGTAGGTACCTATATAGAAGTACCCACCGGGATGCCGCTGGATTGGGTTGGAAACACCGATCGTCTCTTTAGAGGTGGATATACTAGACCAATTTGTAGATAAACAACTAGCTGCGCTCCGCGGTTTCACTCGCGTGGTGATGGATGATGATGAGGATCCCGGAAAGAATAATTAAAATAATATTTGAAACAGTCTGCATATTTATCGGTACATTTTAGTCATATATTTTGCATTCTAATAATTCTACACAAGACACAGATGCGTATGCGTGAGTGTATGCGTGTACCTATATATGTATGTAAGTGTGTGAATGCGCGGGATGCAGTAGTTATAAGTTCAGAACTACACCAGGCGTCAGGCGTGCCTTCTAACTTACTTTACTAATGTGTATTTATGCATTTTATGTTTTCTTTTTTTATGACTTTAACTCCATCACTCCTGAAGTGTTTCACCTTTTATTGGTAGCTTTTGCGGTGCCAATGCATGCCACGATGACCATCGTAGCTTTGTTTTCATGATTTAACATGTTATTTGATAGAGGAAACAAAAACAAAAATAAAGACACAGTAAAATTACTTTTCACTTAGAAGCAGAATATTCGATAATCGTTCTACAATATAATTTGTTATTTGGTTAGATTTTGCTCATCCAAAACGTGTAAAACAAAATGTTAGTGTCCTGTTCTTATTCAGCATTAGTTCAAAAAAACTGTTGCGAAGTTTAAAAAGTTGAATTAGCTTGTTAAGCATTGTTACTGAAATTGGTATTGAATGTGAATACAATTAACTAATAACAACGATAATGCATGACTCAAGGACGGATTTCAGTAACAATGTACAAAATAACAAGCTATATAAGGTTCAACGGATCCAATATAGCGTATATTACTCAGGCATAACTTAGCTTTATACTTGTGAAAGAATTGTTTGAATCGGTTAAGCAGTTTAACGTGTACCCATTAGAAATAAACAAATAATTATCTTTATTATTAGAGTAGATAAGCATTAATATCAAGGTACGAATAATGTGACCTGGTTTGTACCGGGCGGCGCGGCGTTACTATTGCATATTTCAAAATATATAAAACTGTAGTACGTCACTTTGCTTTATATATAGCTGCAATAGTATAGAAACTATACTATATATATAATCTATGACATAGATTATTATATGGTCAATGATTTCCGCAGCGTACGTGATATACGGACTTTTTTGAATTTTTTCGACACCTTGGGTTACATTATCGAAGTTTTCATACGGATCCCTAACTTTATTGAAAATATTATATTGCTTAAGTTATGCTCATCAGGGGAAATGTAATTCTAATGATGAAAAAATGTTTCTAACAGGTCCAGTAGTTTTGGATTCATCGGAATTGCTTTCAAAAAAAATGTAATCGATATCTAAATTAAACTTTAAAAGACAATTATAAAATTACATCTAAATTGACAATTTAATTTAAATTAACAAAATTTTAATTAAGGTAATTAAACAGCATTTTAAGTGAACCTAATACAAATCATTATATTGCTCTCAGATATAGAAAAGATAAACAGTGAGTAGTAGAGATTGTTACTGCATGACATTTAATGGATTTCAATACTTACTGTAATTTTTATATTATTTTTTGATGATAATTTATAAATTGATGTGTAAGGCATTTGTATTGTTTACTGTACATGTAATTAATTGTGTGTGTAGTTGATAGTATCGCAAATGTTGCACAAATCTACAGAGGGTAAGTTTTAAGAATCCATAAAATAACTTTACTTTTATTAAGACAATTAAAATATATACTTATGTATATATTTCACAAAGCTACAAGGTAGCAATTTTTTTTAGATAAATCTTTGATATTTATTATTACATCGCAAAGATAATAATACCTGAATATTATTTGTTACGGACAGGCTAAACCTCTTAACTAACCACTTGTGCCCACCCACGCTTAATATAAAAATAAAAAAGGTTGCTAATATAGAGTGGGATCTTAACACGCTCTGTTACGTTGTCGATTGCGTCACCACAGATGTATAACATTGCATCCAAACAAACCCGCGAGAAGGTCAATGACACGTGGTTCTGGCATTGCCCAAGGAGGTATTGCTTCAGGGCCTGCCGCGCTCTGTGCACTTTCACTGGTGAGCTTGGCTTAGCTCAGGAGTCAGTCCGCCGCAGACCACCACGCTTGGAGCACCAGGCCGCTGTGCATTGCGAAGGACGTCGATATGGTGAGTCACATTCTATACCTACTGTTGGTATTTACCTCACAATGACTAATGTTTCGTAACCTATTCGACAATCCGTTACAATAAGTTTCAACTTATAGATAACTGTTGCATGATTTTTGTTTTAAGGTATTGATTGCATGTTCTTGTCTTATGTGCCAAAATTTTTATCTTATGTAACGTAAAGTTTATTTGTAGTGATTTTAACATTCGATTTGTTTATGATATGACTTATAACGCGATTACATATGTTTGTATGCGCTAAAACTGAGGTTTAAGTACGTGACCACTACTGAGCAAGGTCCTCTTGTCCTTGACAGAAGTATAAGATGTGGACGAGCTGAGTAAAACGTCGGCGTCTGCAGATCCTCCAAATGCCTTCGACACGGCGTAACGACTGCTTTCCTAAGACTACCATTGTTTGCATACACGCCGAGACCGATGCATTTACGTGCCTTCCATAACGCGAAGCGACGCATCTAGCAGGCACCTCTATCTAATTACCTAGATACCTACCCGCTACAATTTGGACAGTTGAGAAACACGAAGCGAGTACCATATATAGCGCTTGTCACTACAGTTGAAAAAATATAGTAAATCCTATTTTCCAGAAAACATCAATCGCTTTCTTGCTTCTGTATTCTGCCATCATCATCGTGGTGGCGGAAGAAGCTGCGAGCAGGGACCTCGAGATTACCACTAGAGACCTCGAAACCGAGAATGGTGAGGATGCGGATGGGGAGGACCTCGAGCGCCGACACAAGAAAAAACGCAAAAAGCACCAGCAGACCAACGGCGGTAACCCATGCGGCTACGGACGCACTTTCCTTGGAGACAAGTTCTTTGGCCAGCCTGACTACACGTACGTGAACGCTCCGGTCATGAACTACTTCTTCGGGTGCGGAGGTCCCGTCGTGCCGCAGTACGCGCCCGTGCAGCAGATACCCGTATACCCGATACAGTTCAACCAGCATCAGAGCCACGGACACGGCGGACACGGTGGGCATGGCGGGCATGGCGGGCATGGAGGTCAAGGCTTCAATCAATTCGGCTACAATATGCCATACCAGCAGCAAGGATTCCAGCAGCCATACCAACAAGGTTACCAACAAGGCTACTCCGGATACCAGCAGAGGCCGCTCCAGAGCGCAGTTTCGGCTGCAGCATCAGGTTTCGGCACCGCCCTAGCAGATTACTTCACGAAGCCGAAGAAGGCTCAGCGACAGTTTAACCAGCTCCTCAGGCCCATATACAGGCTGTTTTGATTAGGAGATAAGTGTTACGTGCCGCGTGTGGTGGAACTAGAACGGCCGTGGGAGGGAGTGGCGACATTTACAAATACTATAGATCTATGTAAGGATTATTTAGGTAGGTATGTTAATTTATATGGCAACTGCAAATATTGCGAATAATGAATGATGTCTTAGTGACCTTATTATTATGTTCAAGTTAATGTTCATGTAACATGGTTAACTATAATGTAACTTGATTTGATTGCTACCGTTGCCATCATGCGTTAGGCAAGAGCTGGATGATCACGAGGGGAACTAGGGCTTATATATATATATATATATATATATATATATATATATATATATATATATATATATATACGAGCTGGTGCCCGCGACTACGTCTGCGCAGGATTAGTACTTCGTATATCTTCTTATTATCTTCTCCAAGGCCATAACTATCTTTATACCAAAATTCCATAAAATATTTACAGGGTCAACAGCAATTCGGTATGCTAAAAAAAATTAACCTATGCCAATTCCGAAACCATTTCGAGATTTTATGTTACAAACCCTTATTTTTCTACTCTGACCTTTTAAAACGATAAGATGCCATTTATTTTAACAAAAAACGATGAAATAATTCGACTTTCATTGACCTCTAAATGACGTCACTTTTTTGCACTTTTGTTTTGATTGAATAGAGACTTACGAATTAGTAGGTGTCACTGTCAAGTGTTCTAGTTTCTTTTTTTTTACTCGCGTGCTTTTCTTGGCTCCTCAACGCAACTACATATTTGTGCAAAAAAGTGACGTCATAGGATTCAAATTTTCAAAAAAATATTATAAAATAACTACTGAATATAAAACAAAAATATTGAAATTAGTTTCTTATAATGACCTAATCTACGAAATAAAAATATAAAAAAAATACCAAAAAAAAACTTTACATACCGAATTGCTATAATAGTATTAGTAAATTTAAATACTTAGTTAATCAACCAGTAAACACTAATAATAAAATACAGTACTTGCGTACATACAAATATAAAATTAATCACAATGGAAAAAACTGTCATTACATTTCATCACCCTTGACGGTCATCGAGCACGTCTAGTGCATCGAGCTGTCAAAATGATAGCGTGCTTTGACTAAACTATCAGAAACTGAAACCTACTTTGATACAACTCATACATCATTACGACCTTGTCGCAGACGGAGATCTTATTATTTTGTCTATGCCCAAGAATATTACGCTTTTTCACCCGCGTGGTGATGGATGATTATGTAAAGTAGCCTATGTGCTACTACAGACTATAATCTATTTCTGTTTTCTATTTCCAAATTTCATCCAGATCCGTTCTGCCGTGATTGAGTAACAAACATCTAGCGTGCATCCATCCATCCATCCAAACTTTTACATTTATAATATTAGTGGGATAAGTTTAGTACAAAGAATATCAGTATTGACAAATGTTTAAAATTTGTTGCCTGTTTCATTGTGTTAAGAAATAATTGTTTTATTATGTTAATAAATATTGTTATAATTTGTATTTTTGGATAAATAAATACATAACTAAAATACTTATCCTAGGATTCACAATGATATATAGTTTAAGTAAATTATTACATATACTATACATCATTATGTGTATTATTTATTTGTTTCTAGAGCAAAATAATTACCTAGACGTCATTATTTTAACAATGGCCAATCGTATATATAGTTGCCAACAATATGAATGTGTATATATGTATGGTTGCCGTGTAGCAATGAACTCCTACTGTATACTATACCTGTATGTGCTGGTATATGAAGTACGTAAGGGTAAATGCCATAGAACACATTATACTTAATTATAATAACTGCCTGATATTGTTACAATAATAATTATACAAGACTAGCGACTAACCGCGAATTCGTTCACGTAGTAGGCTCGGCCTACTACGTGCGCGGCTTGACTGGTTCATATTTTCACAGGCCGCGGCTTGACTGGTTCATATTTTCGCAGGCCGCAGCTTGACTGGTTCATATTTTCGCAGGCCGCGGCTTGACTGGTTCATATTTTCGCAGGCCGCGGCTTGACTGGTTCATATTTTCGCAGGCCGCGGCTTGACTGGTTCATATTTTCACATAGGTCGCGGCTTGACTGTAACTATTAAAGTTCTCCGTATTTTACATAACGCAGTTTTCTTTCTTCAAACCTAACGCGTTTACTAACTATCATTTGTGGTTCAAATCACATTCATAATAATGCAGGATAGTTATATCCGCCATGATTGAATCTTAAAGAAACCTAAGTCTTACCACAAAGGTAGACAATGACGCTTTGCGTCCAATTAAACAGGTAATATTGTATACACTGGGCCGTAAAGGAAGCGGGTCGGTTATATATAAAAAAAGGCGATGTATTGACGCCACGAACTGTTAAATATAACGAATCGAATAACAGCTGTATTAACAGCTCCGTGGCAATACAACATACTAAAATATGTAAAAATAACATATTTGCTTTAATTTGGCACATTTTTAAAATTATAGTTATAACAGTTTTTTTAAAGGAAATATAAAGGTTTCATTCTTCTGTACTAAAATGGTATAAACTTTAATTTAGATTTTAATTTAAAAAATTGATCAATTGTTTTAAAAATTATGGCATCCTTTATCAAATGCCCGCTTTGTTTGCGGCCCGCGTGTTATGACGACTGTGTATTCTTCAATCGTTATTATAATTATAGTTCGTTGTTGTTTACTTTGTTGTTTGTTAAACAATGTACCTACTTTGTTACAACGCGGGCAAACCTACAACAGTTCAATATTAGTGTATTGTTTGAGATCCCTCACTATTTACTTGACTTGGTAACTACTTATGGATCGATTTCAGACACTAGATGGCTGAAGTACCTATTATAAATATAATGGTAATTCTTTACAGCCCTGAATTGAATCAATTACAGTATCGTCATGCAATTGCGCAACTCGCGCAACAAATTATTATATTTACGCTCAAATGATCATTAAAGGTATTCAATAGATATATATATCTAATGAAATTGAGTATACTCAATTTCATTTATTTATTATAATTTACGAGTAATTACTTCTAAAATATGCGTTTCTATAAACTCCGGCTGTCTCCAGGCTCTGTCTGCTATATGCCTTTTTTTTATTTTGTCCCGGGGAAATTCTTCATGGATACCACCTACCACGGGGAGGTAGGTGGTTATGTGGGAGTCCGTATACCCACCAAAACCCCGGGGTGTTCCGTCACTGCGGCCCTCGGCGGGAACGCGGGACAGATTTTCCACACGACCGCGAACCCGCCGCGGCAGTCCGTTGCCGGACCCTTCTCTTCGCGGCACGCCAGAACTACCTCGGAGACCAAACCCGCCAACAATGAGCGCCAGACTTCCCCGTGTCTGGACGCCCGTCGTATCCGACCCACCGCAGAGAGACCTCTGCGGTGGGTCGGATATGTAGCCCCACCGCCTGCTACGTCAGCCACAGGGCATAATCCCCAGCGACCCCACCTCCTCGAGTCTGCGCCGAGCGCCCGAACCCCACCTCCTCGAGCCTGCACCAAAGTGCCCGGGCCCCCCTCCTCGAGCCTGCGCCAAAGTGCCCGGGCCCCACCTCCTCGAGCCTGCACCAAAGTGCCCGGGCCCCCCTCCTCGAGCCTGCGCCAAAGCGCCCGGGCCCCACCTCCTTGAGTCTGCGCCAAAGCGCCCGGACCCCGCTACTCCTATGTGGACTTGGCGGTCAAAGCACATAGGAGGCCCCGCCTGAGCCGGCCAGCGCACCCCAACGCCGGCGCGGCCCCTGGGTTCCTCTTGGCTTCACCGTGGTGCTCCAAGCCACAGCTACTGAGCCCCCCCGCCACGTCAATGCGGGAACCCTTCGGGGGGGGTCTGCTATATGCCTACCTCAACTTGCATATTATATAATACCTAGGTACTTAGCTTTGCACCCAAACTTTAGTTTTTTAGAAACAATACCTGCATGTGAACTCTCTACAATATTTCACATTTGCCTTTTATTTAGGTCATTTCATTTTCTGTAACCCATCAGACAATGAAGAACTCGATCAAAATTATATATATAATTGACGCATTCTATTTTCATTGTGTACGTACTGTCTGGGAAAAAAAATGGATGGTTGTACTCTGTGATTCTTTTGCAATTGGAATTTCTTAGGGATAATAAGTTTCTACTATAGAAGTCCATTCTATAGCTGTGCTCTGAAACAATATCAAAAACTAAAGTGAAGAGGGGAATCACTTGATACAAAAAATAGACCGCGGAAATGGACGATTCTGTGGTCATATAGCAAATACAAGGAGGAACACGTAGGTACTAGCAGACAAACGTTAAAATAAAGGCAGCACATTTTGATATCTCTATTCTAAAGGGGTCCTTAATGACATACCAATAGTAGTTCATATCGTATCTGTTACGTGGTAATTCTGCTATACCAATAGTAGTTCATATCGTATCTGTTACGTGGTAATTCTGCTATACCAATAGTAGTTCATATCGTATCTGTTACGTGGTAATTCTGCTATACCAATAGTAGTTCATATCGTATCTGTTACGTGGTAATTCTGCTATACCAATAGTAGTTCATATCGTATCTGTTACGTGGTAATTCTGCTATACCAATAGTAGTTCATATCGTATCTGTTACGTGGTAATTCTGCTATACCAATAGTAGTTCATATCGTATCTGTTACGTGGTAATTCTGCTATACCAATAGTAGTTCATATGGTATCTGTTACGTGGTAATTCTGCTATACCAATAGTAGTTCATATCGTATCTGTTACGTGGTAATTCTGCTATACCAATAGTAGTTCATATCGTATCTGTTACGTGGTAATTCTGCTATACCAATAGTAGTTCATATCGTATCTGTTACGTGGTAATTCTGCTATACCAATAGTAGTTCATATGGTATCTGTTACGTGGTAATTCTGCTATGTCAAAATGTCACTCAAATCCGTTGAACCGTGGGAGCGTGAAGAAGTAACAATCTTAATCACTCATCCATAATCTTTAGTAGATATATTATACGTACCTATATACCTAAGGTAAGGTATATTAGGAAAGCTTACGTGTGACGGAGACCTATAGCACGTTCGAATCGTTCATAATACGACGTTCTGACGCTACTATGGGATGGGTATGTACATTCATAATATATTTCTAATTAATGTATTCTACAGGAAGTAAATTACTAAATATTACTACAGTCTTTATAATTATATCCAAATCACAAACAATTATATTCATACTGACTGCGGACTCGAAACCAGTCATTAGACTTGGCCTTGTTAACATTTGTATGGCTTAGCTGAGTTTGTTTTTATTTACTTACGCATTTTTTGTCGTTTTGTTCAGCCTCTGTTACATATTTATTTAATGATATCTTTCTTAGATGTGTGACATTGCGTGAAGTAGCCAAGTGTAGAATATAGGTAGGTTCCTACTATTTAACACAGGAGTATTCCATGCGTAAACAATTTTTGGTTAGACCTGTAGATGTCTTTGTCAGTCTCAGTTTATTTTGTATGGGAGCAAGCAGGATACTGTCGATATGCACACATATTGGATACCTGTAGGGTTTGACAATATCCCAAAAACATGTGAACACGGTGTGATTTAGATTAAATGTTATGTACATGAAACATATATGCAGTAAGCGCTTAACATACCCTTGTCAGCAGAAACATTTAATAATATAATACAAACCTGTGTAAAGTATAAAACCAACGAGCCTATAACAGCTGGTTACTATTAGTTATGGTGTCATAGGGAGCTCTAAGTGTACCACTTCACAAAACAATCTTAAATCCTTTATAACACTTTTCCGTTCCATCCAATGTTTGACCTCTAAGTCCATAATCATATAAGATTGTGTGTAGGTACTTTGTTAGTAAGTGATAATAAAGTAACACATTTAATGTTTAAAAACATGTAGTAATCAATGCACTATTTGGCATGTTCGTTAGAGAAGACTCGACGTCTTTAAGGGTATTGACAATCTTTAAGTAATCAACATTTAGCTGACCGCGCGATGTGATTTTTAGAATTATGTCATTAATAAAAGCGACAAATATTAGCATCTCTAGATGAACTCTAGATACGGCGCCTCTCGCTGCTGCCGTGTATTGCCATGGGAGGGATTTATTCAAAGCATAATAAAGGTCACCACGTCGTAAAACTTGGCGGTTAACCTTGTCAAAGGCCTTCGAGAAATCATGTAGCAACTGGTGTGTGCAGTCCAACAAGTTAAACTTAGTGGGCCTATTTTTAATGGAACCATGTTGTCTGTGGTATAAAAGTGGGGTATTCATGAGGTAGCATATACCAGTGGTTCAAATAATTTTGCAAAACCAGATAAAATGCTGACAGGAATGTAGTTATCACATCTTGCTCACCTTTCTATCACCTGACGTGAAAACAGGAAACACTACAACAAATTAACTTCTTTCTTGAAACTTTAGATTCCTGCGCTCAGGATTCCAAAGTAGAATCAATTATAGAATACTTCGTTTGCTCGTGGTTCAATTTAGCACATCCTGTCCCACGTTGAACAGAAGCCGACAGTAAGGAATAATTTACTCGAATTAGCTCCTTTGTCGCGGACAATGCGCCTTATGAATGAGATTGCAATTCCTTGCAATACATTATACGCCCAAAACTAAATTTACAAAATTGGCGCATGTATGACTTGGAAAAATATTACGTTTGTTAGGATATTGTGTACTTGTATGATACTTGTTAAGAAGTATGGTTTGATTATATTGCATAATAGCGTTAGGTATATACAGCTGTAAGGATGTAGTAGTTGCTAAAAATAAATAGATAAACTTTGTTGTAATCAGAAAATTAAGGTAACATGGGCGAAAACCTCATTAAAAGAGTTACAAAGTAAGTTTCCATAACACATACCGTTATAATGTACCTATATAATATAATGTATAATGTAGCCGTGGTACAACATATAGTACATAGTAGTAGTTAGGCGAATTATATTATACGAGTAATATTAGTGTATATAATGATATCATATTTTACGTTCTGGAATAAAGTAAAATTCCTGGTAGATATCCATCCATCAGTATTAGTAGTAGTAGCTAGATATCTAGTAGTATCTATCTAGTATAGGCTGTACTTACCATCTACAGTAAATATTTAGGTATAGGGAAATGGTTTATTAAGCAGTAAGTAGAAAGTGGTAGCACACAACGGGTATATTTGATTCAAGCCTAGAATGGTTTACTAAATAACAACGGACACAGCTAACAACGGAACCATACCTCACGGAACAGATCACCAGTTGCCATGATGTCCTGGAGGCCACTTCTCCATGAGCTGCTAACAGCAGAAGACTCTAGCCATCTCCTGGGCAGATCAGGCCGACCAAAACATAAGCACATGAAAGCACTCATCGTGCAACACAGCCTCTACGCAGAGTTGTTTAATACAGTATATGTAGTGATAGAGAGATACCGGGAGCTATTAGCCTCTCGATGTTCTTCATTCAGGAAGCAAGGAACGAGAGATCTAAGTTTCCACTGCCGCAAGGGCTGGGATCAAAGAATGAATATGATGATGATGGTGACTACTCAGTTATTAACTATAACTTGTTTTTATGTAGCTTACTCAACTTAACGAAATCTTCAATAATATTCTTTGCATACACGGCTGATTCGTAGAATGTATATCGCCTTCGATAGAAACATGTTTTAAAGGCTTTGCAAGAGTATCTTCGTTTTAATCTGCATATTGCCTCATTTAACTGTTTAGATTCGGAATAAAACGAATTCTATCATTTTGTTTCAGTGTGTCGGAGAGCTGCGGAAAGTTCCAATCGCAGGAGCAGATCATCAAAGGCCAAGACCCGGAGAATGGGAAGCTGGCGACAGTGGATGGCCACCACCAGGTCACCCATCCAACCTCGTAAGTGATGCTTGCCAATAGTCTGTAGTAGTCTGCTAGTAGACTGTTATATCGCGTTTTAGGTTCAATTAAAAAAAACATAAAACATATCCCAAAGACCACACAAACAGGGAGACTAACTGGAAACGATTCAGAGTAACTATTCTCTCATAGTTTTCCTGAATGATCACTTTACTTATTACCAAAATGATCCTTTGGAATCTTGTGGGTATTTAACAAACCCCTTAGCGTGTTGTAACAGATAATTGTGTAGTACCTACAAAGTACAAAGTAGTGGTTTTAGAAAATGTTGCATAACGAAAGGTATTAAAATCGGAATGTTTTAGTTTTGTGTGTGTAGTGTTTCATATACTTAGTACTTTATCTACTATCATTCGTTTTTAAACAGTGATAAAACCCCACAAAATATGTGTAACAAAACATATGAGTGGCACTCAAAACCAGCTACATCTCAGAATCTCTTTGCTGACATTAATTTCTTGGATTTGCCTTGTGTAATATTTTTTAATTGTTTTGTTTGTTAACAAAACTAATTTGTTTTTTAACATTATTTCGTTCAGAAAAGGTTTTATAATATGATACATTTTATAGGTTTCTGCATCGTTTATAAAGTATGTCAATATAAACTCGTTTTGAATGGTATATCTCGAATTTTACGATACGAGATTAGATACAATTATTCATGCTATTGGCATAGCTGCAGACGGGCTGTATTACGGTGTCGATTTCTAGCAGCAATTTTGTTTCAATATATAAAGATTTAGAAATCTATTCGGGACGAAATATTAAGGCCCACTTGCACGTTCCAGAGTTAGCTTCAATAACTCAGAGTCAATTGCTAAAACGGGGTTTTATATTATTAATTATAAGGGATTTAGCTTGCATCATTTATCTTGCATTAGGTTAGGTGCAATGATATTATATTAGGAGTAAATCTAAGGATAGATATTGAAATATTGAATCCAGCAATGTGGGAGGGTTAAGTCTTTAACTAGGATTAGTGAAGTTTTGTGTCAAAAGAAATTGAGGTTACGTACTCCTGTATAATGTACTCTTTGGACGAAATGACGCGAGACAATACGTATAGAATAAAAAGTCGTCAAATTTAATACAACAATGGACAAACAAGAAAGTCTATATACATTGTACTGTAGTGCTAAAGAGATAGATATAAGTTTCACTTTTTTTTCGATTCATTAATTATTGGTCAGGTTACAATACAAGCGCATAGACAATTCAATGTTTCCATCTAAAGATTAGAAATTTCAGTTTATCAAAACCGGTGATCTTATTTAGTCGTGCAAGGCAAAACGAGAGTTAAAAATGTATATGACTAACGCAAGTTTACAAACTCGTAGACTTATTTATTCAACCCGAGCAAACGTGCAAGTGGACCTAACTGTCATAAAATAACTACCTACTTTAAAGGTAAATGACAATCACATAATCGTATCGCAACTCAACCCTCAATAACACTCATTACAATCATCACTCCGGCTCTTCGTAAATTAGATCACTTGCATTCGTTCCAGTGATTAAACTACTGCGAAACTGTACCTACTGTACCGAATTGAATAAAAAACAAAATCACGTTTTTATCAGAATGAGCGTTAAATAGAATGAGCGCTAAATAATGTAAAGAGCAATGTTTAAATAACGCTAAGTTAAATAGTACGCAGCCTAGTGACAATGTCTAATGTCCCGTTAAACCGAGATTAACAGATATAATGTAGAACCTTCAGAGGTGTTTAGTGAACAGCCTTCAGCTGTATCAGTAACCAAGAACAATAGAAAATCTATTGTTATTTTGGTTAACGACTTACTTTGAATTCATCTACACAGTATGAAAATATAAATTACTTACTAGTTGCGCTCCGCGGTTTCACCCGCGTGGTGATGGATGATGATGGGGATGAATTAAATATAGCGTATGTTACTCAGGCATAATGTACTTAGCTCTAAACTCATGAAAGAATTGTTTGAATCAGCTTAGTAGTTTTACGTGATCCATTAAAAAAAACAAACATTCATATTTATTCCTCTTTATTATTAGAGTAGATAAAGGTTAATACCAAAGATCCTACGAATAATGTGGCCTGGAATTGTTACTTTTGCATAATATATTTCAAAGTGAAAAAGTATGTATTGTGACATAACTGTAATAGTTAGACATTATGGTAATGTGGATCTTTTTGTAGATATATTGACGTTTTCTATATAATTGTAGTGTAGTGTAAATTTGCTATATTGTTAAATACCATAGATTAAATGGTCAATAGTATTCGCAGCGTACGCGATATAAGGACTTGTTTGGTGTTTTTTCCACATCTTGGTTTACATTATCGAAGTTTTCATACATACCCCTAATTTTTTTTAAATATTATACAGCGTATGATCGTCAGGGAAAATGTAGAATTGTAATAGTAAAATTTTTTTCCTAATTTGTTTGGGTACTTTCATCAGTATTACTTTAAGTGTAAATATTTTTTCGTTATTGATTAAAACTGAGCATATGCTTGTTTATTCTATTTCCTGATGTACCTCCAAAATACTGTTGTAAATATATAACGAATTTACGGTCATTACATTGTTCATTTTAAAAGTATTATGTGACTTAGGTGGGTTTTCGGAGGCCAAATATACGAGTAATTCCGTCTGTCAATACCAAATGGTATTGTATTTTCGTGTTTGGTAATGCATTACAACCTTCGTTGAGATTAAGAACGATTCCATTAACCCAAAACTAACTTACCCTAAGGAAACTCATATCATCCTTAACTTGTACTTCTAGACTATTTCCACACACGTCGCTTACTCCCACGTGGGTATCGTCTGCAAATAAAGTAGAATCAGCCCAGTGCTTGTCTCTTCTTACTTGAACATACGAGTACTGTGTAGAAACAAGTACTAAAATATGTTGAGTGTAACTTTCGTATCTATATATATAATATAAGGCCAGTACAAATAACCTTTTTTTTTGGTCAACCTCACACTAAAAAGCGATTCATTATTTGGTTAGGGTTTAGGGTCACATACTGAGCATAAAGTCATAAAATGCTGACAGATCCAGGTGGAGCTTTAAGCGCAATCTTGAAACTAAAGTTTTTGGCTGGCATTTCGGAAACTGTGCACTGTAGGGCAAAAGTTTATGAAACCATTATTGTAGAGAATACATTTTCACATCTTTTGTTTCTTGTAAACATTTTTGTAAAACCTACCGTTTACGATTATTGGCTCATTTAATGAACTGGTTTTTCTATCTCGGCCGATAACTCTGAAAATATTGGATGAATCAAGAAAATGCTATCCGTTTTTAAAGATTATTTTATTGTCTACAATTGTTATGTTAAACCGTTAAAATAACATTAAAATTTAGTTGTCATGGTCAACCAAGCAATATCTATTACTTTCCAAGCCCAGTCACAGGATAAATAATGGCATGGCGGTACTGTTCAGTGGTAGAGAGATTACTAGCTGTGATGATTCTGCTATTTCCGTACAATGGCTTGAGAATGAGACTGTTGCACTCCGACCCAACTGGATGTCGTATTATACTCGTAAGTGCTGACTAAGAGAAAATAATATGAGCCGAATGAGCAGCTTGTTGCTACTTACGTCGACGTGAATAATTATGCTTACTGATGTAAGGGACAAAACCTCACGTATTAAATAGTAAAAGGCTCTATATAATTTCACTTAAATCTTATCATGTATCAAATTAGCAGGTATAATCAACAAAGTAGGTATTCCCAATGAAGGTAGGCGTCGTCAGGAGGTCGACTTTATTGTATATGTTTGTTCTTTATGACTTGGAAAAAAAATATCGTAATGAACCCACATATCTGGGATAAGGGCAGGAAAGCGATGTGTTAGGTATAAACAAACCGAAGCTTTGAAGGGTAGATTCAATCAAAATTACACCCCACCAATACAAAATATAGTTGCCACTTCATTAAAACTCTTCAGTGACCAAAAAAGGGGTTGATCCCTTTGACGTGAGGATTGCCATGTCTGCTCAAAGGCTGTTTGCTCCCTTTTAATTTGTGAAATGCTACAGTGGGTAGATTGGTAGGTACCTACACGTAGCTAGTTGTAACTATTATTTTGGAACAAACATCAACGCGTCAACGGGTAGGGTGATTTGTGATATACGTAGGTAAATGTAATCTTTTAGTATATATACATGAACACACACATGCACCGATGCACCCACCGAGGGTGAGGGTAGGTTTTGGCGAAGGGCATCGATCTGTCTCTATTTGGAGAGTATTTTTTATCATTGGCCATACTCGTTTATTTGTGTCTGGATTTCTGGTACACTTCATCATCTACTTCGCTGTAGGAAATATCCTTAACAGAATCTAGATACGTGGTTGCACTTAACTCTGGAGCTAAACAGATCGCATTTTATTTTTAATAAATCTAATGTATAACTGCGAACACGTTGTCACAATACACGATATTCAGGCAGGAATTAAGCTTATCGCAGGTTTAATAAATATTGGGACCAATTAATGTTGAAGCTTTAGAGAGTGAAGGATTGCACACGAAAAGCCTTTGTTCCAAAGAAAGTTGTAAGTATAATAACTTAAGGAGGAGTAAAACTTCGTAATGCAGTAACCGCCAACTTTACATTTATATATTTTCTATAACAAAACACTAGTCGTGTGCTTATACAGCTTGCGGGTCTTCGGAAATACCGTTAATGCTTATACTAAGGATGTCAACTCCCAAAGCAGCCAAGAGCATGTTCTTCAGAGCAGTTCAGTCTTATAGAGTATGGGAATGAATTAAATAGAACTGTAATTGGTATGACTGTTTTTTTAAGACACGGGTGGTGTTGTTTACAAAAATATTCCTTTCTGCGACTAAAGTACGACAAATTGAGCCCTAAAGTATCCACTTCTTCTTGCTTGCCATTCTCCCATCTCTCGGCCTTTTTTATTTTAAACAGCTATTCTGGACGTAGATGGGTGGTCATAGAAGTCCCATCTGCACTATTCAAGTGATAGTCAAGTGTTTTCTTGTCATTATTTTCAATGAAAAAGGGTTTTATGTTTAGCGCAGAAAATGCTAACGCTGCTCTTTTTCCTTCAAAATGTTAAATGTTTTAATCTTATTGTTGTTTGAAGGTACTGCGACACAATGCTCCATATATTCCGCGGTAACATCGGCTCCGGCCTGCTGGCCATGGGCGACGCCTTCAAAAACGGAGGCATCATCTTCGCACCCATCATGACGGCTGTACTCGGGGTCATCTGCGTGCATGCGCAGCACTTGTTGGTGGGTCTATTTCTAAACAGGATTACGATGAAAGTTATGCTTAGCCATCAAAAGCACCTAGTACATAGGCAGAGATTATGAGATTCCAACGTGTCTTGTCATCTAGTCATTTATTTCACGGATGTTGTCAAAAACGATGTTTGCTCTTAAAGAATCACACGGCTGTTGTTATCGCCTTTATTATCAAATATAGTCTAACGTAAATCACGTTAATGATGTTCTGCATCTGGGTAAAAAGTATTCACATTTAACGTCACGGGAAGCATACCCTATTAGAATACATAAAACTAACTTAACCTATTCGGAGCAAAACAAAACTGACTTGATAAGCAAACATGTTTCTACAGCCGGTACGGTTTTGATCGGTTTACTTTGCAAACCTGCGAGCCAGGGGCCTATTTGCTGTGGCCATCAAACACGTAACGCTGCGGATTACTATATCTTCATGTAATTATTGTAGAATTGCATGAACTTCATGACTGCTCCGTTTTACGTGTGTGATTGCGGATAAGGCCCCAGTATATTACGGTCAGCACCATTGCATGCATTCCCTCCCAACACCTTTGTTTATCTTGCATGTTTCGTCAAAGTATATTAAAAATATACGACCCTATAATTTACTTAAATTAAGTTTAATACTAATACGTGATGATTGATATCAATTTTACAACGCATAAGTATCATCAACCCCCCCCCCCCCCACCTGTTTTGGTGTACCTAGGGTATATACGAACTCTAAACTGTGCTCTTACCATACGTTTGTTATATTTCATTAATGTGTCGGTACTAATTCTGATATAAATTACAGTTGAACTGTTCGGAAGAGATGCACCAGCAGACGAAGCGCGACAAGGCGCCAGGGTTCGCAGACACGGTGTACCTGGTGTTCGCGAACGGGCCGCCGCGGCTGCGCTCCCTCGCCTCCACAATGAAGGTCCTGGTGAACACCTTCCTCTGCATCACGCAGCTCGGCTTCTGCTGTGTCTACATCGTCTTCATCGCCAACAACGTCAAAATGGTACGCATAGATCAATGTGCTATTCGATTAACCTCGCGGCTTTTGCAGTCAATGAGAACACTGTCAACTTCCATGGGCACGCGTCACGCATGCGGCGTGTGCAGTGCGCATTTCAGATACCTATATTATATCTACTTAGATACATATTATACATTAAACTATCCTAAAGACCCAGCTTTGTGTAAGCTGGGTCTGTAATACATAGGTATGCTATAAGTATTATTGTAAATATATTGAAATATAGCCGATCGCGCACTGCCAACTAAACTACGAGTAATTTAGATTAGCTTAGCTCACATAGTTGAGAATGTAAACGATTTTACGTAGCCTAATGGGCGTAGTTTGCGGTGGAGGGACATGTATGAAAAACTGGCTCAATTATGTGAGCTAAGCTAAACTAATTTAGTTTAGTTGACGATGGACGATCGGCTTAAATCTAGAGATCGAAAGACACGTTTTGCATTGTGATTATGGTAAGGTTATGATCACTTATAATTTTTTTTGCGCTGCAATTTATTATGGTTCTCTTGAGCCAATGCAATGGTGAATAAGGCAGCCCGGTTTTCTAGTCCATCCAAATTCACCAAGGTTTGCCTTTTGAAATGTGAATTCATTTGATTGTTTATCAATTATTATTATTCTATCAAGTAGACAAGTTGTGCGTCTGATGACTAGAGCCATACCTGCGCACGGCAATCGCAGTGGCTCCCGGAGTCTCACTAGTCCAGCAACTTCACAGGTAGCTACAGTTCCCATGCAAACGCAACAAGCGAGTGCTTGTATGTTACTGCTTTGAGGGCGAATATCTTGCACTATGGAAGTAGGTACCAACTTATAGGATCCCTTACATAATTACAACAGTTTTGCATACGCCTCTTAGTTCTAACAGTGCACGCGGAGGAAGTGTTTTCAACTCAATGCTCTCGTATAACGCTCTTATAGCACCTTTCAAACTTGACTTTGTATGGTCTACAAGGTTATTTTTACGGTCTTAGTAAGTGTTCTAGGCAATGGTATTTACACATTGAATACATGTGACTCTATTTCATGCAAAAGAATAACACCAACCTGCATAATTTATTTCTTTCATGCATTGCGCAAGCGAGTTACAATATGCATTGCAAGTTATATTCTGTAAATATAAATTTATGACCTATAGCAATTTGCAAGATTCCTTAAGATATTTATTTAGAAACGAGTTGTTTATCTAGCGACAATGCGGAATGCGAATATTATACCTTTTTATAATTTTTAAGTATTGTGATAACTCACGACCATGTTATGATGCTTTGTATCAAATTCTTAGGTTAACGATGGCTTCACTTTAATAGTGACAAGTGTGAGGTTTGGATTTATAACCTTGTGAATATTTCGTAACTTCATCCTATTGCAGATTTGCGACCAGTACAACCTTCACCTAGACCTCTCCGTGCACATGATCTTCGTGATAGTTCCCGTGCTGCTCTCCTGCATGGTGCGAAACCTGAAGTACCTGACTCCGTTTTCCACCATCGCCAACGTGATTATGGCTGTGGGCGTCAGTATCGTTATTTATGAGGCGTCCCAGGATCTGCCGCCCGTGGAGTCGAGGACGTACCTCGCCTCGTGGCAGCAGCTGCCGCTGTACTTCGGAACAGCTATATATGCCTTCGAGGGTATCGGGCTGGTGAGTTAATTTTACTACTGCTTTTTGTTCTAGATTTTCTATTGATTAATTAGGATTTGTTTATCATATTTTGATATTTGTCGTGCTATTAAATAAATAAGTAAAGTTCACACACACATACTATAGGATCCCCTGTCGGGGATAGCCTCACAATGAGCTGAGATATCGGGGGAGGCATATCGTTGGGTATTTCGTATATTGGCAGCAACACCAGTGACCGTGTGAGACGTGTGCTGTCAAGTGGATGGGAAATCCATCTTTCTTTTACGGTAAGTCGTTTTCCGGATCCGTAATGAATGATATGATCCAGACAGTTTCCACTTATAGTTTATTTATTCTACGAGTGTAGGCCCTTGTAACCCTGAGAGGAAGCCCGTTTGAGGGGCTTAGTGTGCTGTTATGCTAGATCGTGTATATTTCAGCTCAGCTAAGAACTGACACTGTAATAGGCACAGGTCATTTTCATGGTACAATATAATTTTTGAACCAATTTGTAATAGTTTCTCCTACTTACGGGGAAAAGAATCACGTTAACTCAACATCTCTTTCTTGGTCAAATGTAGGGCTTCTATTGACAAGAAAGACTTTTTCTTTTGCAGGTTTTACCTCTGAAAAACGAAATGAGGCGGCCTGAGGTATTCCAGAAGCCGCTGGGCGTACTGAACGTTGGTATGGTGTTCGTGGGTTCCATATTCGTCACCGTTGGCTTCCTCGGCTACCTCAAGTGGGGCGAAGAAGTGCAGGGCAGTCTCACTCTTAACCTCGCGCCGGGACAAATGTGAGTGACACTTAGGCACCTGCTATTCTATCAGATCTGTTTATCCAGCTTAATATAATTTGTGGATGTGGGTGGGTCAAACTGAAGCTGTACTTGAATAGTATTATTTTCAAGTATCTCCTTATAGGTGGGATGCTATTTCATCTTTGCATAGGTACTGAAGTAGATGAAAAAACAACACTCGTGGAGCGTGAATGTGGATTCATATGTCTGGGGGGATTGTAAACTGTAACTCTTCAGTATCTCGAACAGCCGAAAGACTAGCGATAGAGCTCGTTTGCCATGTATATGCAAGCATTACCTACGATACTAATGCCACTACTATTTGCTTTAGAGCAATAGAACTGTTGTGAATGAGTTCGTCCGGGGTAGTACTGCCGCGACACCTTTTTTAACCGCTCATAGCGGCTATCATCACAGAAACATTTCCCGGGAATAAGTACTCCGTGCTCATTAAATATCAACGAAATGTGTTCGCTAGTAGAAGTGTGAAAAATTTCTTTACGAAAAAATGTAACCGACATCAGCACTAAAAAGTGTTAAAACTTGTTGAAGCCGGTACAATGATAGTTCAATAGTATGACTATTATCGCAATGTTATGTGCACGATGCCGACTTCAACTAGTGTTTTCAAACTTTTTAGTTTGAAGTTGGTTCCATTTTTTTGTAAAAACCTTTTTTCTTTATTTTAGTGACACTTGCTACAATACGCGATCGATTGCCGCTCACTGTCATTTACGATACGTATCGAGATATTCGAAACACTTTCAGTTAAGTATTGGATTGTAACTCAAAAACAGCTTGACCGAATTTGATGAAATTTAAATGGGCAAGCATACTCTACCAAACAAAAAAAAACAAGATCGGAAAATTCGGAAAAAAGTTTATGCGTATGTACATACATAAAAAAATACGCAGTGAACTTCCTCCTTTTGTAAGTTCTGGTTGGAAAAAGACAAACCGTCAATAAAACTCTCACATTCTTAATACTACTCCGGATTACGAAGTAAGTACACTATCCGTCATCTAAAGCTGCGTCCACATTTGTAACATTATCCCGTGACCGTTACAGACACGCGTGTCAGTACTGATAGTGTGGACGTCTTATGTTACGCGAACAATAGTTACAATTGCACAGAATGTACGGAGTTACGATTTACTAGCCGGGTACAGTGTGGACGCCGATCTGTGTACTGACACGCATCTACGAGTTAATTACGTGTTACGAGCCGATCGATCGAAAGTCGTTTGTTTTCAAAGGATGTTCGCTATTGTCCGCGTGACCAGGACACATCCACACACTTGCGTTTATAAAACGCGTCGAAGTACGCCAGATGACACAGATACAGACACGGAGTAGGAGTGGATCACGTCGTGACTATCATGTATACTAGACTGCATGCGTGGCATGGCGTCGCGCTTTGACACGCACTCAGTTCGATGTTCGACACCATGCGTCTACACTTGTAAAATTTCCTCGTACGTGGTTTGTAACCGTGATAGCACCACCCTAGACTGTCCACATTTAGCGTAACATGTCTTGTACGATGCCACGTAGTCCGGTCCTTTGTCATGTCACAAGTGTGGACGCGCCCTAATATGATTTGTTTAATCAGTTTTATAATAATAGTTTGGCATACTACAAACAAAGGATACGAGTACACACCTGACATTAATTATACAGAGGCGTCGTAACCGTCAGAACGCCAAAGTACGTATGATCTGATGGTTTTAATTGAATATTACATAAACATTGCAAGTTTAGAAGGAAACATTAACCTCCGTAAACGTCGTACTGTCGGTTAAAATCATGTAGAGATAAAATTAGATGCTCGGACGGTAAGCCTTGGTGGTCTAGTGGTAATAGCGTCTGACACGGATTGTCGAAAGACGCGGGTTCGTATTCCATCCGAGGGTGAGAGTTTTTCTCTCTAAAATTTCAATGTTTGGTATTTGATATTCGGCGGTTTTTCCTGATCTGTATAATGAAATACGCAGCGTACTGATCCATCAAACAACATAGAACACTATTCAATATATTCTTACTGAAGCACTCTGCCACCATCAATATATGCGGTGACATTATATTGTTTATCACATCATTCTAATAATCTACAGGCGAAAGTTTGTGAGTGTATTTGTATGTTTGTTATTTCATCACGCTCAAGCGACTGGGCTAATTTTGATGAAATTCGGTATAGATGTAGATGAGGTGATGGATGAACACATAAGATAATTTTCATGATCATCATCCATCACTACGCGGGCGGCGGGTGAAACCGCGGGGCGCAGCTAGTGCGCCTATATAAAATAATATATATATATATATAATATATATTATGTGTGATTTCTTGCCTTGCCATTTAGACGCATAACGTCGATGGCAATAAAAAAATATATAGCAACGGGTTTGTAATTGTCCGAACTTCCTTTCGTTACTCCTTTGAGAGTTTCAGAACATTTCACTTGCGCGATTCCGGAGCTGGTCGGATCGGACATCTAGCGGCAATGTTGAGAATCACTCACTGATCCATATTTCAGTATATGAGTTTCATTCCCTTCACCTATTCCAAATGGCGACAGACATAAAACTGTCAGGAAATTAGGGAATAATGTAGAATCAAAACGTTTAAAAAGAGTGTATATTAGGTATAATTACGTTTAGTCATATCAAACGACGTAGTTATAAAGGTTTTAATATCTAATTTATATATTAGTTTCCGGAACAGTAATCCCAAAGTTGTAGGTAATTCATAACAATATACTCTTTACAACTGTAATAAATGTTGTACCTACCAACTGTCTATTGTTTTCTGCGGACATCAGCAATCGTGTTGTCATCAGGTACAGTCACCGATGTCGTGTGTGTTTTGTTTCAGTATTTCTCGCTGAGTTATTGGTAGTTCGACGTATTCCCGTTAGGAGGTGATAAGGGTGACTATTTGCGATAATTTTAAACACCATATGCATTATGCAAAAGTGAACCATTGTTGAGTTGTCATGCTTTTTAGCTTTTTTCTAAATAAGTCAAAAACGCAACATCAAAAATTAAATACATTTTTTTCACAAAAGGATCAATTTCAATCTAACTTTTCTTCTTATTTCATAAATCAACAATTATCAGTCCAAAATTAAATACTCGAGATAAGAAACGATTTTATTTCAATTTATATTATTAGCCTAACTTAAAAAAACGTTACGGAACTTGGCTTGCAGAATATATTAACTGTTTGAAAGAAACTGAAAAATAAAATAACAAACGAAGCAGGCGGAAATTCGTACCTAGTCGAAATAAACTTAAATCGCTATTTGAATAGACATTATGCTAATAGATTTAATGCGTACCAATGCGTAATGCCAATGCAGGAACCAAACTGGCTGGTTAAGAAAGTAAAAACAATATTTTTTTAACCAAACACTTTTCACGCGTGCATTGCTTTTGTTTTACATATGGCGCCGTGTTTTTGAAGTAAATACAATCAAGATTTAGTTTAATTTTGAATTGGAATTGAAATATGGATCGTCTCCTAACGGGAATACATCGAATTACCAATAACCCCGTATATAGGTACGACTAAGGGTACGTTCCGGCAAGCGCCGTCAACGCACACAACTGTCGCGCCCCGGTTTACCGTTCCCTTTGGTTGACAGTGACAGCTCGCAAAGACCACGTAAACCCACGTTCGACCCGCGAGCGTTGTGGTCGCGGTGTTAGCATTTTCGGTGACGTCATCGATGAAGTATCGAGTTCGCTCAGCCGCTCACGATCATCGTGGGCTTGTAAGGGAATAAGGTGTGCGAACGCCACGAGTGACATCTGCGCTTTCCAGAACGTAGCCTATATACCAATATAAATACAGAGGGATTGTCGATACTAAAAACCGGTCAAGTGCGAGTCGGACTCGCGCACAAAGGTTCCGTACCAATATCTAAATCTCTATATATTCCCTGCTTTATGCATGTCTGTTGCATGGGAGATTTATACGAGTATAGGCAATGCTTGCTTACAATCGATGCTTGCAACACAAAAGCCATCAACTGACACAATTTCCAGTTTGTAGATCCCACGGCTTCTCATTAAGGTTCTCTGTTGATTAGTCAGTCAGTCAACAGAAGTAATTATATACTCGTATATAGTAATTATATAACTATAGATCACCAGATGACCTACCAGCGGCTTCAATCACTTCATCTGAGGATGACATTTCCAGTTTGTAGCTTCGGCGGCTTAAGCTGTGTGTTGATGGATTCGTCAATGCATAGCTTAAACAAAGCTTAAGTTGATGAAGTCAGTTTGGATAGGCTATAAAATGACTGTTGATACATATATCTATTTTTGTATTACGTAGATTAGCTCCACCCCACTCCTGTGCTAAAGATTGGAAGTCTTCTTTATCTTTTTCAGGCCTTTTTGACAAGCACAATAAGGGGGCTAAGGAATGTTAAGAATATCTTACCTATACCAGCATTACCAAATACTAAGATCCGGTGTATTATGTAAACCCCTCATACGCAGGCTTGATTTTGCATAGCTGTTCATTGTTCATGAGTTTATGAAACTCATTAACAATGAAGTTTCAATGTCCACGTGAATTCAATTAATGTGGACATTGAAAGTATTTCTTGAAATGTAAACTCAGACATACTTTGTTTACTTTTTCATACATACTGCTAAGAAGTTTCCTACCTCTATCTGGAACCACGAAGGTAGAGGGAGAAGTTTTACTAAATATTAGGTGCAACCCGATGCGACGTTTAACCGAGATGTCAAAGTTGTATTAGTAAAGAATATTGTGTTGTTTTGCAGCCTTAGCAACGTGGTGCAGTGCCTGATAGCTCTGGCCATCCTATTCACGTATCCACTGCAGTTCTACGTCCCCGTGGCGATTACGTGGCCGCCGCTGCGCAAGAAGCTCTCCGCCACCTCTCCAGTCGCCAAGGAGCTGCTGTATCGAGCATTCCTAGTGCTTGTTACTTGTAAGTAAAGACAACAGCTTCAGCTTGTTACTATAGTTGTCACGGAGGTGCAAGTAAATACAAAATAACATAATATATTGTAATATTTAAGGAGCTCTGGCTTCTATCAAATGTGGCCGTGCACGAAATTCACTATACGCCTCACTAAATTAGTTTAATTTAAACTATCAATGTCAGTCTTTCATTTGTTCGCATAGACGGATCGACATACTCAAAGTAAAGGCTTAACTTAACGTTTCCTGTAGGGAAGGACGTTTTCCAGTCATGCATGTTTATCTCTCGTGCGGATATGCCGTTTCATATATTATACCACGTATTTGGCCGGCTGCTAGCTACGAGGTGAAGTCCGGTATACTTCGTTCTGTATGTGGAGTAAATCCACGCGCAGATCAAATGTGCGTGACAGATGAAAGTCTTTTACACTAACTGTAATAGAGCGCTATTACTCCGCGAGTGAGGGGCGGAGTTTAAGAATTAATCCTCCATCGTCAATATTCATATATAGGTAATCATCATTGTCAGGGCTGGCGCTCGCCGTCTAGAAACATCACTATCATGTCTGTATGATGCTAACCCAACGTGAATCCGGTGCAGGTGCTTGATAGTATAACTGTCACTGTCTGTCGCGGTGGCTACCACCACTGCCAGATACTCTACAATCTCTACATTGATATAGTTTCATGTAGGTAGTTTTGTAAGCCAAACATATGTACTTATAGGTAAATATACTTACTATATACCTGTGACTTTCTTGTGGCTATTTCATCGTAATGGTACCCTAAAGGAGACTTGTAGATAACGTTTTTCAACCCTTCATTATTATTTTTTTATTTACAGTTGCACTAGCGGAGTCGATCCCACAATTGGGCCTGTTCATCTCTCTGGTGGGCGCCGTGAGTAGCACCGCCTTGGCGCTCATGTTCCCCCCCATCATAGAGCTGGTCTCCACCTCGCAGAAACCGGGCGGAATCCCATGGTACATGGCCGTCAAGGATATGGCCATCATACTTTTAGGGCTTTTTGTCTTCGTCACAGGAACCTTCGAAAGCGTCGTTTCAATCTTCAGAGCTTTTAAAGAGTAGATGGCTAGTGGTTTTAAGGGGCTTTGATGGTTACTAGCGGCAGACCCACGGGTGTCAGAAGGAAGTGGATGGTGTAACGTGGGACGGTATGGAAGAGTCACAACACCAAGTTTAGGAAAACTGTGGGCCTCTACTATCTGCTGCCAAAGTTCTACGTTTTGAGGAACAACAACATTCAATACAATAAGTCCGTACCGCCCTATCCTTCTCTTTGCATACATCCGTGAGCAGGACTATCTCCAATAAGGATGCACACGAGGGCCGTTTAGACGAACTGTCATAAAACTCACACATTACGTTTAGTGTAAAAAATATTAACTTCATTCATCTCATGAGTTTCCAAGCATACCATCACACGGTATCTTTAAAACGTAATTCCGGTAAGTAAAACCGCTGCAAACCCGCGTCAGTTGCCACATTCGGTAATTATATCAGCTACTAAAACCCACGTACGCAATCTCCTACGCCAACATACCTGGAGTGCATGTGGTTGCAACGAGTCACTACCGTTACGTACGTCGCCACAGACTAGAACTTATCTTAGCTGCGGCTGTCCTCGTAGCGGGTCGCGCTAACCTGAAACCCCGGTATGCGGCGAAGCAACGGCGTCACGGCAGCTAACATGTCTTGACTTCCGCGCCTCCCTGCAACCTACTCGTCGCAATTTAGTCTAAAGCTAAAGGAAACTTAATTGTAACAGAAAATGCTGATGATATAGAATCATAAATGAGTTGCTTGTGGCAGGTGTTGATGACGTCGGTCGGGTTATACCACACAGTAGTTACAGGGAATGCGTTGCAAGTGGCACGTGCGAAGCAGATATAGGAGCGCGAGGTCTTCTATAAATGCTCGTACGTCGTTATAAATACGACAGGATGTGTGTAGTGGTAGAGATTGATTATATCTAGCACTAATGCCGCGATATCTCGGATACCATCCGTAATCCCTCGAGAAAGGTAATTGATACCCCAGGTACCTTTCTCGAGGGAGAAGTCGCGGGCTGTAGCTACATTGAAAAAATGCGCTCACTGCGCGTGAGGTACGCTATTCCGACCAACACCGAATCAAAGCATGTCGTATTCACGTACTATATTACTTTTTGCATATCTAATGGCGAAAATGAACGTTCAAACTTTGATGGTTCGGTCATTTTGATCCAACAAGGATCTTCAAAATACCGCTGACACATTTTATTAGATATACTTATTATTTACTTGTATAATGTATTATGTTATTGTTTAAGACATGATCGCATTGCATGATATTTTGGCATTAGCATATTGAAACCAGTGATAATTTGTGCGAAGCACAGTTTTACTCTTAATAGTTATGGATGTGTTAACGATTCAACTGATGATATTACTAGGACCTTATGATATTTATTATACTGATTGTGCTCCGAATTAACCTTAATCACTGATCATTAAATGTAATTGAGTATGCGTAATTTAAGACATATACTTATCTAGATAATGATATTATGTAGGTTAGGTACCTCTAGGTCTGGATGATTGCGTGCTCTATATTCATATGTACATACGCGTAAGTGCATAGATATACCTACCTAAGTGAAAGACTTGTATATAAACTGAGGGAGACGTGGTCTACATACACGTTCGTTTTACACAAACTACTACATTGTCAACATTACATACACAATTAAAAATTTAAATTATTTGTGATGGCAATAATATGCCCACAACAATAGCAACAAAGATGGTTTAGGTAACTTTCTTATTTTTATATGTGGACCGCGTGACGCACAAGTCTGGCAGCGCAGCAGATTCGACCACAAGAGTAAAACACCAGGTTTTTTATTTTTGTGTTTTGGACTAAGTACAACGGCGTTAATCAGCTCCGTATGAGCGAATCACGGTTTAGTGCGTATGCCGACTCTAACACAGTTTATATACAAGTCTTAGTTATAACAGTTACATTTGTGAAAAACAAAATTATTTATCTATTTCAATTTTAGTTTTAACAATAAATGGGTTCGATTAGGTAAGCTTTCTCGTGACCACGTAACTGCATCAAAACGTGGAGATTAGTGTTTTAAACTTATGTGCGCAAATCGATTTTTTACAAAATATATACCAACTTTAAATGAATAAGCTATTTGCAGTCTTCTCCTTTCCATTAATTTATTTTATTTGTTATTTTTAATACAATTGCTGGCTGCCTTACCGACCACTGTGTCATTTGGTGATCAGTGAAGATGCGGGCGAAGGTGGTATCACTCTATACCTAGGATGGCGTAGCCTTTGGGAAAAACTAGCGTAAAATATTTATTTGTACTTCTATTATAGATATATATCATATCATTGTATTAATTTTCAATAATGTTGACCTGCTGAAATAAAAGCTATAAAATATTTTTAATTAAGTAGAAATACGGGATTACTCACGTAATATTAAATATAATATTACGTGAGTAATCCCGAATTTCTATTTAAAATTGAGTGAAAACCACGTTAGCTATAATTTACAAATTTCAAATTAGTTAGTCGTACCACACGCCAATAATTGATATTCTATTTAAATCTAAGTAAACAAGTTTTTATTAAATATAGTACCTATTGTAAGTGTAGCTTAGAAGTAAGTATAAATAAGCAAACATGTAACTGTGATGCAAATAAAGAAATACCACTTTACAATATATAAAGTGTTTAATATTTAGTAACAATGAAACGGGATGAACGTGAGACTTCCGCACGAAGCTGGAACATGCGTCGATCGTGATATCGACAACGTGTACCTCTCATACGTTCATTCCGTTTAATTATTACAAAATTATAATTAACCAGAGTTTGTAGTGTTTAATACTTATTATTACCAACCTATTCCAATAAAATAGATCAAGTCCACGCCTTGTTCCACAGAGATGTTAAACACTGGTGTTGATTTAAACTGGTTGGTGTTGCACCCGTGACGGGAGGTTCGACGTCTCTTGACACTTACTACTTACTGGTCGACGCCGCTCCAAGGAAGCTCCGCTCCGCTCGAGGAACGGTATCGCACGTATAATAATAATCGCCATAATTTATCACTGAGTACTGAGGCAGGAAACGGAAATTCAGCCGCTGGCTCTCTGTTTACTAAAGTTCTTAATTATTTCATAAATAAATAGTAGCAACGATAAGCAAGTCATGCGCCAGTTGGTCAGCATAGCCATGTGCTAACAAAAGTTGCAATGCCAGTTTTTGATTTGTGAACATAGAAATACATGTATAGGATTTGCCCAGATGCCAATTTTATCAGAAATCATATTTGTCATTAATATATTAGCTTAGTAATTATGTATTGTATTGTATATATAAGCCCAAGATAGACCTAAGTGCCGTGCAATTGGAGAGGCCTATGTCCAGCAGTGGATTGTTACAGGCTGATGAGAAGAAGAAGAGAATTGTATATATATATGTAATAAATAATTGCTTAACTACTCTTACTAAGCAAACTGATGCAGAAATTGCCGGAAACTTTACTAAATACTTATTTATATACAGGTTGTCCCAAAACTCAACGATAACCATGTACCGGGCGAGAGGCCAGTTATGAATAAAACGTTTTTTTTCCAACATGGAGTGTCAAAGTTGACTGATAATAATTTTTATAACATTAGATACTTAAGGTACGCGTCAAAATTTAACTTATTTTACTTAGTTAACAATGTTTATTACTTTGATTAGTGGTTGCGATTAAAAAGTACTGTTATTTGAGATTACATTATTAAAAGATCATTGTAAACATTTTTAAAATTTTTCGAAAACTGTCTATAACCTAAATTGAAAAATGGCTAAGTAACACGGTTTTTTCATATTTTTTTTCATTTTTGGTATACCTTGGCGTCTCGCCCGGTACCGGTACCAGGTTACCGTTGAGTGTCGGGATATAAGTAAAACATACATTATTTTGTATTAGTAATTCAAAATCCACTTATGCATTCTACTCATACGCATTGTGATGAGCTTTCCAGAAAAATGATACACAATGAGATCAGCTTGTTTCTGGATTATATACTTACCATCGCATGCTCGTGTTCGGTAAGACATTGTCCATTCATTTATTTCCATTCCATTCGTCACATAAGTGTGATTAGATCTCAATATAAAAAATATCTGCAACGCCAGTAACAGTTGAGTTAGTCCCCCAACCTCTACGGAACCTCTATTCTCACTCTACTCAACCTCTACTCTACGGAAGCAATTCGCAGCGGCGCTCGACATGTCGATATTAACCGATCAACAAGTTAAGCAACGCTTGCTGCGGTCAGGACTTGGATGGGTGTGTTCTAGTGGCATTATTCAACTGAGCGCTTCCGTGCCTCGGAGGGTCCTAGGACAACAGTCGTTAGGCTAGGTCGAAGGCCTTCGGGCGGCCTGAAAACTTCGAAATGGGTTGGCTACTAGCCTATCCACTAAGCCGCAATGGGCTCGCGTGGTAGGTTATGACCCAACTACTCTTTCCGAGAAGAAGGCTCGAGTCTTAGCAGTGGGAACATAATGGGTTGATTATGCTGACATAAACGGTATTTAGAATTTATCTGTATGATTGCTAAAACATCGCTGACAGGGGCCGCGCCCCGCGATCTAAAATCGATAGAGTTTTGATTTATACTTACGAAGCTGCGCTCCACGTGATGCAAAATGATGATGAGATGACGATGAATATAGTATTATATAATGTGCTGCTCTATTGTCAAAATAATAAACAGACAGACACACACACACACGCACAGAGAGAAGATTCATTAACAATTTATAACATAAGGTTTTACGGAGATGTGTCAAATTGTGTTCGGCGCAATTACGTAAGTGCGCCATTGCGTATTTTGGTACCTTTAAAAGTAATAATGAACTTATTGGTTGTGCGTGTTGACTTTCTGCGTCAAGAGTAGGTACAGGTTTTTACTATACCTAATAGGTACGTAAGAAACGACACGAGCACTCGTAAGCGTCACGTCGTGCATGTCTGCACGTGCAGCGCTGCACTGTGCTCGTTAGTGGTTCTCCCTATAGCTTCGAGGAGGAATATTTAGCACCGCGATGGTATCTAGACGAACGCTCAACGCTTGTAGGAGAACCCTACTCGTAAGGGCACTTATTGTCCGCGAGAACGCAGTGTTGAATATTCTCTCCGCCGCCGTGGGGATGCTATCCTACGAGTATATGGTGGGTCGCGTGTGCAATACGCCGTCTTGGTTCGGTGTGTTGCGGTGTGAACGGCACTGGAACCAGTGCAATCAGAAACTGGGCGATAGAAACATCAAAACCGGTCCCAGTGTGGCAAGCACAGAGCAAATTGAAAAAAAAAATAGGCAAAAAAATTGAACCGACTTCAACACCAAAAAATCGGTACCATGATACTTCAAAAGCAATATATAATCACAATATTGTGTTGTGCACGTGGTACCGTCTTCGACAAGTTATTTCACACTCTCTAGTGTTGAAGTCGGTTTTCACCCTTTCTTAGTGACCCGCTACATACGGGATCGATTGTCAATGAGGATATCAATAAGATAAATCTACATTTTAAACTTCTCAATCGAATTTGATGAAATTTAAATGGGACCACCACCTCGCAAGGTCTATCAAACAATAATAGTTTTGAGAATTGGTCCATAAATGTGAGAGTAATCGACTTACGAACACATAAAAAAATACATACACACGAACGTATAACCTCCTCCGTCTTTGAAGTCAGTTAAAAATAAGAAGTAATAAGTAGTTCTTCGTAGGTTTAACATAACACTTGCCGCGTGTATCACACTATTTCCATTAGGTATTACTATTGACTGAAATACTGGGACTGATTCTCACACTTTTCCATTGCTAACACATAAACGAACACTAACGAGCTAACTAATACACTTCTTGGCGCATCGCGGACCGCTGCCGTAGCACGCGCGCTCCGCTCGCTCGGCTCGCGCGTTTTGGCCCAAAGTCACCAAACTCTCACGTAACTATAACGCTAGTCCCACTTTATCTATTTTGTATTCCCGTGGAAATAATGGGAAACACCCGACTTGCCTGTGTTGTCACTTCATCATCATCTCAGCCGTAGGACGTCCTCTGCCGAACATATGCCTCACCCACAAATTTCCTAAAACGCTACTAGGCTGCATAGTATTACTCTTATGTTTATGAGGATGAAATAAAAAATATGTTTACTACAAATCATGTTTTATTAAGATCAATTGCCAAAAGTTCCTAATACATAAATGTTTCACCAAAGCCTTAAATAATTACCTTAAACATGTAATCGTGCATCACACGCTTACACATACTTAAACTAAAAGCTCAATTTATCCAATTCATATCGAATACAGTACCTACTACTGCCACACAATGTTATTAATCAAATGTTAATGTGTGCTTACATTGTTCCAAATAAAGAGCGCCCCGTATCAGAGGCTTATTGCCATTGTCCTGAAGCCGTACATAGGTACAGTACGGAAGTTTTACCTCGGCTGTCCTGAGCTTCGCACGCGTCCGTGCGCAATCCTTAGTTTGTTATAGCTGAATGGAGCCAGTAGCTGGTGGCTCGTGCCCATGTTCCGAACGGCACTGCCGTGCTGTGCCTGTGTACCTACATAATGTTGTAACGGGGGTAGAGGTGTAATGGCGGCTAGGTCTCAATGCATTACTCCGACTCCGACTAGCACCAAACAAACATCAAACTCTGAGATTCCCGCTTCTTAAGGAAAGGAGCTTAGCTCCACAAATATACATCTCACGCGTCACACACTGAAACCTAGTTTTAGGTATAACTAATTAGAATTTATAATGCTTAGCACAAATAAGTAACTTTTTAAGTGTTAAAGGTAAAATCTAAACTTAAATAAATGGACTGAAATAGTACGCTTTATTTTGGACTGTGCCAAATAATTTATAAGATTAAAAATTCACAAACCTTATATAAGTAACGTCAAATTATAACTTTTCACTCTCCGACTCTCACAATACTTGCTTTCGAATGTTTACTACATGTTCGGTGCTTTGAGTGTACTTGGAATTATTGGTACAAACATAGACTCTAAGGCAAACATAATTTGAATGTTATATTGATGTACCCAGAAATGTAGAATGTTGTTGTGAACACATGGAACTGTTGAACTAAAACGTCTCTTTAATAGCGAATGCCGTGGCAGTAATTTACTTTAGGGTGGAAACATCGATTTTCATTCGGTTTTCAGTCTAAGCTTAATACTACACAATTGTTACAATCGTTCAATGAGATAATGATAGCTTGTCAAATGGTGGTCCTTAATCTCGCTAAGATAGATTTCGCCGCACTCGTACCAATATGGCGGATTAAACGTATCCAATATATGTTCATGACATATGCCAGAACTACAGCCGTTCTGCGCCAGTATGCTTTGGCAACACTGGCAACTAATAACGTACACGTTCTTTATAACGATTAGATAAGAACATAATAATTTAAACAAAATATAAAAATAAAGAAAAAACAATAATTAAATACTGATTCGATCATCGACTGAAACCCAAATAGGGAATGAGATTAAAGACTAAAATAAATTGCTTAACTTCAGCAACTCCATATCATCAGATACAAGTGCGCCGGATAATCCATAGTGCCAGAAAACATACTTAATACTAGACGAGACACGTCAATACCCTTAAATTGTTGTATAAATACCTGTAAAGACAAATACATCACGCTCGGTACTGAAACCAGTCCATCGCTACTTACACAACTACACTATGGTAATACTGTTTAATTAAGTCTAATCTAGCATAAGGATGTTGACTACTTTTGTCTCCTTTCCATTTTAATATCTCTTCAAACACTTTTGACGGCGACAACTATAATTATTGCGCATGCCTAAAATTTACATTTTTATATAAGAGCAGTAGCAGACTACGGTGTCGTTTCTCGTGCATCCTTATTAGTTTAAGTGAACGTATGTTTTAAGTATGAACACTTCCGACAGCAGTCAACATCCTTATAGATCTCGGTAAACCCGAAAGTGTGAGATACACTAACATTAAACATGACGACGATCAAACAGACTTTTAGATTATGTTTTACTCATTACGTTTAATTACAATATTATCGATGATCAATGTAACGGCATCTCCAAATATATAAATCACGCGCACGTTACATACATACATAGGTATTACAAGATCACAATTGCATATGACACGACAATTTACGACTGATTAAACTCACAGCTCATTTATCACTACGAAGCAGTTCAATGACCGACAAGATACACACACACACATACTAGTAATAAGTACACACACCATAACCCTCCTAATTCTATGTCTTATTAAGTACCCACGCACCAAAACCACCTTAATTCTATGTCCTATTATTACTAAGTCTTGTTTCACCCCAAGATATTGGTACAGTTTTATTATTAATATTAATACTTGTAGACACAAGTAATTTATAGATAAATAAATGACTCGACCTCCGGTTGTAGAGTAGGGTATATAAAGTTGTCCAGTTTGCAATCAAAGGCGCACAAATTCTAAAAGACCAATTACAAATTGGAAAGTGTGATTTCCTATGATTTGTGATACTTTTAGCTGTTCGTTAGGTTCGAGTACGTTGGACATATACATCATAAACAGTTTGAAGTTCAAAATGATATCTGTCATTTTCCGTTAATCCATTTCAAAACATTTCAGATTTTTATATACATTCCGTGATAAAACAAATTGCTTTTAGTGATCCGCCCATAGTGCTTATATTGATTCTTAATATTAAACAACGTAATGCTACTCGTGTAATCCGTACCAAAGTATAAACATAAACAAAACATAAACGACTCCTAGAGGAATCTGTCAGAAAGAGATACAAAGTAATATTTATTATTGCTAGAACAATAAAAAGATACACGATAAGTCTCTTGAACTTAGCTGAATACTGTTTTTAAAATAGGTAAAGAAACCTGAACAGAAATCTTAAATATAATTTCGATTTAGTGGTAAATTAAATAATTGGAGATTTTTAATTGGAGACCTAATTATAGAGTAAATATAGGAATACAAAGCCGATATTAGTGGTTATACTGACAGATACCAGAATAACTATTATTACAATTATTTTATGAGCAGAAGGCGTATTCCAGTGGATGACTATTATGATTGATGTCAGCTATCGAGCAAACCCAGCGGCATACTACAACCGGGTAGTGTTAAGCACCAAAACCGACCAAAAACCTACACTTACATTATTCTACATGCCTACTACATATTGATATGAATGTATAACTAAAGACTACGTTTACGCGCTATCCCTACGAACCTAAACATGAACTAAGCACTAACACACTGCGTTCTATCGGCGTGTATCCTTATTGCTCCATAATACGATTGTGGTGTACAAATGCTACATTAAGCACGCACATACGTACCGCTTGATGCGAATGTAAACGGTACGCCATTATATTCAAAACGGCTCTGAACTTTGACGAACAACTAAAAAACTTATTTGAAGAAGAACATTAGGCATCGTGTGCTAGTTACGATAAACAAGCAGATTTGATTGGACTCGCAATAGATAAATAATAATTGTTTAACTAATCGACCGAACTGAAGTATAATGAAATCACTACAAACGTGATTGAATTGCAACTCCGCGGTAAATGTACTTTTTCTAAGGTTAACATTTGGTATATAGTTGAAAAAAACTTAAATACTTCAAAATTTATGTTGTCAATAAGGCAATATTTATTTCTCAATTAATATAAAAAATAAATTCCCAAATACAAATATCGAGACAGTATATAAGTATTACGCATTATAAGAGGAAAAAAATCGAGAGTGAATGCGTAACGTATACATCGCAACAACCGTATAAAAATGCAAAAGCGGGCAGTGATCTGCAACTATACGTATTCAGAGATTAGCACGAACAGTTTACGTAAACGTATCGTTCTCGTATCGTTAACTTATAACCAATTGAATTATGTACACCAAAGATAATATACTAGAAAGAAATTCATTGTTAATCGACGAAACGCGACACGTTTTCCAATTGTTGTAAACGCGAGCACATGTGCGCAAATTGTTCGTACTGTTTCTGGGCTCTATTTCATAAAAACACTATTGATTGACAAAGTCAGTTAACAATGGTCACTTTGATGCTACTATAAAATGGCAACTTTTCCAAAACATTTAACGAAGCCAGCAAAAGTTGTGAGAAAAAGTATTAACATGACCGACAAATCATCTATTGCAGAGATATCCTGACAAGATGAATATGAGTGAGGACTTTACGCTTGTCGCTTGTTTACAACTTGCTGACTGTTTTGTTTTTGGAGACAGAGAGGTGATGGATATCAGTCCGTCATTTGTTGGCTCACATTACATAACATTTATTCGCCGATTATGAAATAGACCCCTGCTTATATATTACTATTATTTGCAAGTTTTTACACAATAATGCACAGACGCGTGAATGCCATTAACTAACCAATGTAGGTACATTGATGAACACATATTTATTTAATATAGCTGAGGTGGCATCTAAGTTATTTTTCGCGTCGAAATGTGCACTCGAATTGACTCACACTGCTGCGCGTTTTACGACTTACTTTACTAATCCCAGTGTTTATGTGGCACAGCTCTACTATATTCAAGTAAAAATAATTAAATTAATATTGTTTTAATTACAAGTGTAGAAGCTTCTCAGACAACAAGGCATATCGAGCCCTTCGCAAAGTTTTCTGGCCACCGAACGCCACTAGCGGTCACCCATTCAAGTCGTGACCGCAGCAAGGGCTGTTCTGTTGCAAGAGCTATATGCTTAGTAACCGTACAGATTTGAACAAAAATATATTGCGTGCGTTCAGCACAAATTAACAATCTGTAAGCCTTGTGTATACAAACTAAAACATAGAAATGTAACGAGCTGCAATGTATTTTATATTTAAAAGGATTTCAAAACAATGAACGCGATTTCATGCAAACCAGAGTTACTGAACAGTTAAATTAATTGCACACGGCAGATTTTCACTTCTATAAATAATATTATCTCAAAAAAAATCAAATATAAACACACGAACAAAATAACGCAAGGTGTGTTTTACATAGGTACTGTAAATTATTAATCCGACTGAATATCAATATGTTTAAATTGTAATAAATAAATACAAATAAAGTTTAAATAAGAAATATTTTAATGCAAAACAATGAATTATTAATTTTGGAAAATAGAACAAATCCTCAGTGTGTTTCTTAACTAAACTAATAAATTTGTAAAACATGCAGCAGTGTGAATGAACCATTGCAATAAAGTGACGTGTCTAGGCAGTGTTGGACCATACTGGATGTTACATTACCGTGTGCACACACACACACACACACACACGTGCACACCTCACCCCCACAGGTGCACTATGCTACCTTATACCTAATACTAGTAACAGCGGACACAACGGACGTCTGCAGTACTACACGCGCTTAGCTTTACTATACTACCTACTATACATACGATAATAATAATAAATGACAAGCATTAACACACACACAACACACACACACACACACGCACACACTATGTTGACATTTAAATGAAGCACAAAGCACAACACACATACGCGAACAGAAGTGAAGTGAAGAAGAACACACGAGCCTACACAAATTTAATATCCTCGAAACTTTGCAACATAAACATGAAAGTTCAATAGAAAATCTACATTCCTTACAAGTGACCAGCCGACCAGCGCCCAATGGAAAGCATCACGCCTGCCCTTGTCGGTAGCAGTACTACCCCGACCTCAGACATGACATTTCGCGTGTGGCATGTACTGCAATTGTCGTCTCGAGACTTTTAGTTATGGAGTCTCATTCGCCCAGTAATGTTACTTGCTGCAGTGCCCTGCACAATAATGGTTGCGCACGGTAGTGAAGCTGGCACTGCGGTGGTACCTGCCAAGGCGATCTCGATGATTATTGGGAGGCGATGATTATTGGGACTTTGATAAACGAAAATACAATGAAAAAAATGATTGTTTCATGTCAATCGGTTCATAAATAAAATATATAAATTTAAAGAAAAACCTCGCCACTACACCAAGACCAGCGGCTGCGAGCGAAGCCGCCGGCGGGTCGACTATTATAATAAATAAATCATACAAAGCTTGAAGCGTACGAAAGTAAATGAAACTAAGTATATTTTTGTGAATAGTAAACGCGGGTACAGGATATTATAATTATACTGTAAACTGAAACTTGCGAAATGAAACTCACTTAAGACATTGGACATCAACGATACCAGTTATTCATGACTCTGACTCGAATTAATATCTCCTTTGATGCAACTATAAATATTATACACAAATGTATAATACATACACTTTACAGACTTGGGGAATGGCAAATATACAACTATACGAGTCTACTTATAAAGAAAAAAGAAAAATTGGTTTTGTTTGTTAGTAACATGCAACAAACGAGCTCAGAACATGTATGTACTAAGTGTCGTAAACAATCAACAGCTTTTCGTTAGACGTCAATAAGATGTCGTAGAAATGTAATAAACGAAATCCTGCCGAATGTTTACACACTGTGGAGTGAAAACCAAAACGCGAAAGAATTATCGATAACCAAACGTAAAATAGAAACGTCAACAGCAAACAGCCATACAAAGCACATCCCTAGCAAAGTGATAACGGGAGGGATAACGTGGTGAGGTAGTGATACTATGCTAGCTTATATTATTGATTATCGAAACAAAAACTACTAACTCTATGACACCTCAGGAAAGTATAAGCTAAGTTCGTCCAAGACTCTTATGTCGCATCTTTTTATTCAATCAAAATATAAAAGCAATATTAAGAAAGAAAGAAAGGAATATATACTTAGGGGAAGGCCTAACTGCGTATATTTATAGAGGGCGTAATTTTCCAAGCTAATATGGGTAGATCTTGATTTATAGGTCTCCTAATGTTTAATCTCTACACACATTTTTTTACAAATTAATCACCACATTATGTTTATTTGTTAATGTCTAGCAAGTTGAGCACGTGACATACACTATATTCGTTTCGATAACGTTCCTAAACAATAATATTGTAGAGCAGAAAACGTTCTCCATCCAGCGTAGAGTACGAGAGGCCGTCGAAATATGGTGCCACCTAATTTCAGTCGGGATCGTGGGTAGGATATGCCGCCGGCCCGAATACCTCGGTGGTTTGGAACAACAACTATGCTCCTATTGTATTTAAAAACAACAGTGACAGTGAAGCTGAAAGTGATACTGACTCAAGTGACATTTCGGATGGAATGTATGCGACACAGACACAGCGCCACCGTCTCAGCGCTAGTTATGTGAGTGACGCGCACAACAGTGACGTCCAGGCAAATAACATTAAATAAAAAGAAATAAAAAAAAATCTTGTGTAAAATGAACCCAATAATTAAACAGATTGTGGATGGATTGACTAGATAACAACAGTCAGTATTTCAGGGTGAACCCCGGAGCCTTGTATGTGTTTAACTAAATTAGAGGCATTACGAAAAGCTCAGAATACCGTATATTGTGACAGATTTTCAAATATAAAAGCATTTTGTAGGAACTACTCGTAATAGCGAAGCGAATATCGTCTATTTATGGCGCAAAGAATGAGCGATTAGTATAAAATTATTAACAATGGTAATTAGTGACTCTACCGAAAAAGGGTTTACCATATAAGTGACACTAAATTTGCATTCTGATGATAATTCAGTTATTTAAGCTCGTTTGAAATTTAGTTCACTAATTATTATTTTTATATGACTCCAAATATGACTTATATAGGATATCAAATACATTTTAATTTCATTATTATTATTTTTAAAGTCTTGTGCATAGTTTTAATAACATTTTCTATGACCTATAAATTCAAGATTTCTCCATGCTACCTGAAACGAACCTTATTTTGTAAATGATATATTAAAGACGGAATGTCTCAAATGGTATGAGAACATTTTAATTTGTAACTAGGATAGTATGAGAGGATTCAAAGATGTTCAGGCAGTGCTATACTTGTATCTAAATGAAGTTTAATTTTGAACTCCCTTAAATAATAAAACTTCCCAAAACCGTAATAACCCTATGTTTAAATAACGAAAAAAACGCAACTCAAGTTAAAAACAAAACAGTATAAAATTATATAAACAATATCACAGCACCAATATCCACTTATGCTATAAACGTAGACTACACACACACACACACACCCTCACACAAAGACACTGGAAATCAAACGAATGAAACAATAGATCAAAAGATGCAAAAAAAGTAAAACTAAAATTAAATGTTGAAACTGTTCACCAAAAAGCCCTATTCATAAGAATAAAAAAAATCACAAACAACTAATTCAGCTAGCTTGAACTTGAGCCATGTAACCTAAACATATTATTCGTGAAGCAACACACTAACAAAGATAGTTTATACTGAACTAAAATATAGCCTGTATATAACCAACATAAAAAATAAACATCCCAATACACTGTAAATGTGTGTAACGCACACAAATGCATACTCATCTCAAAATAAAATTGTAAAAAACAACCATTATAGATAAAAGTAATCAAAATAAAGTGTAAACAACACTAAAACTACACACACTACACTATAAAAGTGTATATAATATAAAACAAACACACACACACATACACTATAAATGACAAATATATATAAATAATAAGAATCTTATTTAATAATTATATATATAATTGAATAAGTAAACTACCACAGTCTTTATTAATAGCTAAAATAAAGAGCTGCTATAAACAACACTAAAATAGTAAATACACGTACACACTATAACTGTGTGTTGTGTATAGACTGAAACGAACGCACACACACACACACACACGCACACGCACACACACACACACACACACACACACACACACACACACACACACACATTGAAAAAACCCATAAATAAATAATCACATCCTTATACGGTCATGTAAACTACCATAGTCGTTATACATAACTTATAATAAAGTGCTGTAATAAACTACACTAAAAACGACACTATAACAGTGTGTATACACTCACACACTAATAGGAAATCACCCTAAAAATAAAGTGAATATGGAAATGATGAAACTGATACGACACTGATCACGAGAAATGTAAATTATCTCGACCAGCAGAATAGAGAATGACTAATAAACGACATATTCTATATCATACTTCAATACAACTAAATCAGGTAAATGCAGAGTCGAACTTCCCTATACTAACGTAGCCACGAACTGATAATACAGAGTTTAAATACTACTTTACTACTAATAGGACTTCCGCCACAATACTACTCATTAAGACCTTTAGACCTGTAGACCTTTAACCTATCATAATAAGTATTACAGACTAACATTAAGCACATAACAAACACACACACACACACACTGACACAATACTACTCATTAAGACCTTTAATATATATAGGACAGACTAACATTAAGCACATAACACACACATACACACACTGACACAATACTACTAATTAGGACCTTTATTATATATAGGACCTTTAACCTATCAAAATAGGTATTACAAACACTCACATAAGCACACAACACACACACACACAAACACTAAATTAACTAACCAGAGTTGAAGAATTAACTCAGCCTTTCGTTTAACACATTTTTAACGACAAAGCATGGTTGTTTAAGAAATTTCAAATACCTTTGTCCAAGTTTGATTGTCCTATTCAAAATATACTAGAACTTTCAAATGTGTCGTCTTATTTCAAATAATTTTCTGTGGGTACGATTTACATACCGAATATTAACGTAATAATTTGAAGCAATATTTAGAAAGTAAAATGAGTATTGCAATTTTGTAAAATGTATTAGTATTAGTACAAAAATAAAGCACATATTTGTGTCGGAAAAGGTTGAAACATTTGAGCTTAAAACATTAACTTGATGTATATTATTAAATAATATACATCAAGTTAGTGTTCTAAGCTATTGTGTTTTATATGTGTTTATTTGTTTTATTTTGTAATAATTACGAGTGACACATGTCAAATACGAATTTGTGAATGTATTTTTTAACTAATGACTCAAACTTTTAGTCTTGCGTCTACGCCCAGGCTTTTGTGCATTCACGGCCAAAACGAAAACACTGATATATATCCTGATCTATTTAAATGGTTCTATCCGGTCTATGGTATGTTTATGCCATGGCCAGCCCGCGGGTACAGTGTAGAGACTTAATATGTATGTACTCGTAATAAGTAACCTAACTTACCTTACGATGTGCCTCGCCGTGCCAACATCTATAACCCAAAGACATCTTATGACTAAGTATTGCGTACTAGCCCAGAGCTCTATTTGTACATGCTCGGTATACCTCAGTACATAACTATATTTTAGAATTCAGGGGCTCGGCTTTATCCTACGGTGTGTGTAGACTTGTCGGTCAGGAATAATTTAAAGTGTTACATAAATACTTACTCTAATTAAAAGTCCATCATGAATGTCGTGATACATTTTACAATACATTGATGTTTAGAAAATATTGAAGCATAAGGCTAAATTCGACCAAACTGGAAAAGGTTTTGAACCGAGAATAAAGCTCTTTTTATTGGCTTTGGTGTTTTCTGTATACTTCCCGTTTGATTTCTTGATTATCTATGTTTCGCCGAATGAGACCTAGGAAACATTACCGTATCGTGAATATTTTTTAGGAACATATTATTAATAGTATTATTTGCGATACCGCTAAAGAAAAAATACATACAATTTTAATTGTAACATAGAATAATAACACCAAAATTTAAATTAACTGATGCATTGTATCTTAAGTACGTCAATGCATGAGATATACAGCTAACCTAATCATTTATTAACTTGCGAGCATGAGTCATACATTATAAACAAATCATACATTGTAAACAAAATCCGGGTTTATATCGTTTATATGTAGGTACTACGGTGTTTGCATAAGCCCGAGATTCTTCACATAAAGAGTCTCGGGTTAGAAACATGTAACATTTGTTATTACATTGCAATGTAAACTACAGCATGTGACAGTCTGCAATTCAACCACATCGTATCCATGCCTCTAACTAAACCATAACATAAACATAATACCCCATCAACCATCAACACTCTTTAGGAATTCCTCAACTGTAATACGATTTTTCAAGTAATAACCTATTTAAGCGAAAACTATGAAATTATGGGCTTGTACGAGGGTGAATCAAAAAGTTCTTAGAAGTGCATATATATGAAACCTTTTTGGATCAAGTTCGATATTCAAATTAAAGAGTGTCTATCACACTATATTTATGCAGACTGTCACTTGTTTTTGTCAGTTCGTTCGCATGTAATACATTTTTTTGTGCAACGAGTTGCTAAAAAGTCAAAATTATGGATAAAAGTGTAGTTACGTGCGGTCATAAAATATCTCAGTTTGAAAAAAATGTCTACGAAGGAAATTTTTTTGGACATTCAGCAGACATTAGGGGGTGATGCTGTACCCTATTCTACGGTTGCGTACTGGGTGGCTGAATTTAAAAGAGGTAGATCAAGCTGTAAAGATGACCCGCGTTCTGGGCGGCCTTCAACCTCCGTTACAGAAGAAAATGTCAAAAAGGTTGAGAATCTGGTTTTGGAAGACAGAAGAATGACTATAAAACATATAGCTGAGATCCTAAAGATATCTTTAAGTAGCGTTCAATCCATTTTAATTGATTCACTGGGGTTCAAAAAAGTGTCTGCAAGATGGGTGCCACGAATGTTAACCGACGAAAACAAAAAGCGACGTTTGGAAATTTCCAAGCGTAATCTCGAAATGTTCCAGCGTGATTCGGATAATTTTTGCCGTCGTCTTGTCACCATGGATGAAACGTGGGTCCACCATTTTGATCCTGAAACTAAAAGACAAAGCATGTCTTGGAAACGACCATCCTCTCCATCCATTAAGAAATTTCGAGTTGCTCCTACCGCTGGCAAAGTTATGGCCTCTGTGTTCTGGGATAGTGAAGGAATCCTTTTTATTGATTACATGCCAAAAGGCCAGACGATTACTGGACCCTATTATGCAAATTTAATCCCGAAAGTGCGTGAAGCGATTAAAGAAAAACGTCGTGGAAAACTGTCGTTGGGCGTGTTGTTCCTTCAAGATAACGCTCCTGCTCATCGATCGGAAGTTGCGCTCAACGCAATCCGCTGTGCTGGCTTCAATCTCCTTGACCACCCACCATATTCTCCGGACTTAGCCCCAAGTGATTTTCACTTATTTCCAAAATTAAAAGAGGAAATTCGTGGAACAAAATTTCACGATAATGACGCGGTTATAGCTGCCGTAGAGGACTTTTTCGAGAGTCAAGAAAATATTTTTTTTTCACAAGGAATAAGGAAGTTAGAAACGCGTTATTCTAAATGCATTGCATTGGAGGGAGATTATGTAGAAAAATAAAATATTATTATTTAAATCTTTGCATTTTTTAATATTGATTCCAAGAATTTTTTGATTCACCCTCGTATAGCGCTTGCGCTCGCCAACGTGGTTCCTTTGCACCGCGTCAATGCTTACACACTACATACTGCAAAGAGTACTTGTCTAATTAATCGTAGATCGCACTCGCCGCATACTTGCTAGCGAACAAGTACACATCTCAAAGAACTTCGATGAGGTTCCACCGCCCACATGCATGCTGCAGGGAACTAATGGCGATTGTTTTTTCTGATTGACTATGTTATGTCATATTAGGTAAAAAGTTATTAAATTATGAATAAAATTCAAATTTTTAGGAAGCTATCCCGTGATAAATGCAAACTGCAGTTACGTTACGTAAATAAAGCCACAAAATAACTTATAATTTGTACTGAAAAGTATTAAACTTCAGACAATTAGAATAAGGATAGATTACCTATTTGATAGTTTCCTTATAAGCAAGTTTAACGGATAAAAAACATAAAATGTCAGTTCCTAATTCAACATTTTAACCAATATAATTGAAGACATAATTAATAGATGTACATTATCCACCCCAAAAATAATGTTAGGACAAATATTTAATAAGTTAGGCATATAAAGAGAACAAGATGCATGCATAGCTTTTTTTATCATCGGCGATCTGTCATATCCATTATATGTTATCCGTAAAAAACTCATGAATGCTATAATATGCCTCGCCGATCAGAAACTTCTTTAGTATATATATAAACATTTCATTATTCTCTGTGTCCTAAACAGTTGATGGTAATTTGTTATATTATATTTTAACCCTCATCACAATAACACGTTTACTGCGTACAGCTTCTTTACTGTTTGGATTGCATAGCACATGTTGATGTCGCCTACTCTTTAAAGTATCGTGTTTTTGAGAGACAGTATAATATTTTCAATTTCATTCTCATTTGTCGGTTCCATAAAACAACAATTCATTTCAGCCTGCTTTAATGTTCTCGTTGTAGTACTATTACCTTTTGATATATTTTTTGTATCTTCTATAAAAAAGTCATTGAAACATTCGGCTATTTGTTGACCCATACACACTAATATTACTAATTAATCTACAAGTCGAACTAAACGAAAATAAATAAATAAATAAATAATATGTAAAAAAACATTACAAAAGTAAAAGAACATAATCGAATCAGTCAAAATATAGGAGCCTCAATTCAAGACACGGTTATGTTTCCCAAGCGTCGAATGCGATTCATAAGAAATAGTTGTAATAATATAATGTCGCTAAATATAGCTAAAACTAACACTGTAATGATCACTGGAAGTCCGATATGTACGCCGCCGATATCCGCCTGTCGCTTGCAGTTACCTAAGCAGTCAACTGCCATAAGGACTCAGAGAAGATGACGGCAGGTAGATTCCCAGGCGGTAGCCAGGAGTTAAACAGGCGATAGCCCGGAGTTACCCAGGCGATAGCCCCGAGTTACCCAGGCGGTATCCCGGAGTTACCCAGGCGATAGCCCGGAGTTACCCAGGCGATAGCCCGCGGTTACTTAAGGGTTCACCGCGGGACGGGCTGCCGATCCTACCTCCATATGACGGCCACGTTCGGATCATCCTCGATCATTTGCTCGAGAGTTGGCAGATCGACGCTGGCCATGCAACAGATCTCGTCCGCGCAGTGTCGGCCGGTGAACAAGCGTCGTATACCGGAAATGGGGTCGATACGTGGGTTGAATCCGTTCGTACGTGCCTGCGACCGGATGTACACCGGATATCTGTAAGGACATCAGTGTATTATATTGTCTGACGATATAGCGTATAATATCAAAGATTCGAATCACCCACGGCATCAGTGGGTAGTGTGTAATCTCTGTATGTGAACTACAGTTCATTCCACTATTCGTTCGACTAGTTGATACACTTAAATGAAAAGGATGATATACAATATGTATTTTTGTATTTAGCTATATGTTTGCTTCATAAGTTTATGTAATATTTTGTGTGTCGGAATATATGCATTTCATTTAATCTCGTAGTGCAGTGTCATTGTATGGAAATATATACCCAAGTGTTTATTCGATTTTATATCATTGTTAGAGATGACTCCGAGCCTTCCAAGTCTCTCCTACTAGGCTGTACCTCTACATGGCGACCCTGCCTTTTTGGTCCCTGGCCATCGACGCACGCGTATTAAGTTGCAGCCAATGAGCTTTTAAATTAAAACTAAGAACAAAAGCTTTTAAAATACAACTGAAAAATGGGTAAATTGAAAATGTGCCAATCCAAAGTTGAAAAAGAAGACTTATTTATAAACCAAAATGTAATCGGAGACAATGACAGTGAGCAAAAACAACTTTGTTAGAACATTTTCGTGTTAAACAACGTCGTATTAGAGATTTGCGTTCTTATGTGTGTGTTTGCTATCTACGGATTTTACAAATTATACCGAAAATACCATGTTAACTGCCTTTATATATTATATAGCCCATAGGCATACCGTTTGAGGCACTTGATGAGCCCGTGAAGTTGCGCGAAGACGACGAGACGGCGGATGTCGAGCCCGATGCCCGCAGCAGACGAGAACCGCTCGCACACGGCGCGCAGTGTGGTCCCCTGCTGCAGCGCGCACAGCACCTCTATCACCTCGGATATCGGTGGCACCTGTCCACAAACCAACACATCTGGAATGTCGACGTCCATCTAAACAAAATACTGACATCATATCATTTAGGCTTTAAAGTACATTATAATGAAAAATTGACGTTCATAAGTGCGTCTTTGATGCCTAAATTGAATAAATGATTTTGACTTTGACTATGACTTTGATTTCAAATATATAGGATCGCGAAAGCCTAAGAAATCATTATGTTACGGTACACGGGACGGAAACTGTATGCTGTATATTTTTCGGTGGTAGGGCCACGCTTAACTCTATGGGTTACAGCCGAATGGGCCGTCACGACCGGGGAAGTACCACACTCCCACACAACAACGACGTGAAGTAACATAGCTTGCTATTGCGTTTCGTCGGTTTGCGGGAGGTTCCGGAAGCCCGATTTCCCCCTTCCCCATTCTCCCTCCACTCCTAAAAATATATTTTCTGGCAAACGTGCAAGCGGCTCAACTAATGGTAAATGATACCGTCGCTCACGGACATCCGCAATACCAGAGGTCTCGAGGATGCGTTGCCGACCTTTAAGGAAGGATGATAGGAAGGAAGAGATAAAAGGAGTAAGAGTGGAGGGGGAGGGGTAAGGAGAGGTAGAATGGAGAAGGGGGTAATCGGGCCTCCGGAACCTCCCACAAACCGACGAAACGCAATAGCAAGCTATGTGAGTAATTTATCTTTACTGTACTCACACGATACATTGTAGTAGTACAATAAGTTGATACAAATAAATAGATAACCAAATCCAGCATCGATTACCAGCTTTACAGTCTGGACAATAGAGTGGCCACTAGCCCGCGTTCTAGGATTGCCTGTCATGCGGACTAGTTCTCACCACAATCTACTAATATTAAAATAATATACAGAGTGTTTTATTGTGCAACAATATTGCGAAAGGGAACTCACTATTAAGTTTTATCCCGCGAGAGTATGTGTGTGTGTATGTTACTTCACGTCGGTGTGTTGTAGGAGTGTGGTACTCCTCCGGTCGTGCCGGCCCATTCGGCTGTGGGGTTACAACGTTGCACTACCACCGAAGCTCAATAAACAATTCAATAGACATTAAATAAAGAATTGGGGAATGGAAGAATTGAAAAACAGTCGACTTCACATTTTCGTGTTAGTATTTTATTTTCGTACTAAATAAGACGCTAACATCACTTCATTTACAATTTTGTGTTACTATTTTGGACTCAATAGACATTAAAGAAAGAATTGAAGTATTGAAAAACAGTCTACTTCACATTTTCGTGTTAGTATTTTATTTTCGTACTAAATAAGACGCTAACATCACTTCATTTACAATTTTGTATTACTATTTTGAACTCAATAGACATTAAAGAAAGAATTGAAGTATTGACCAACAGTATGTACTTCACTTTTTTGTGGTAGCATTTTATTTTCGTACTAAATCAAACGCTCACATCATTTCAATTACTATTTTGAATTACTATTTTGGACTCAATAAAATTTAAATAAAGAAATAAAAAACAGATTTTCCTGACCCTGATTAATATAAAACATATTTTAGGAAGAGATTGAAAATACAATGTTGCTTTAGGAGCCCTTGGTTTGTGTTTCTAAGATTTTTCTTTCTATTCTTCTTTTCTTAAAAAATATAACACTATTGGTACCTGGCAACACCTGACATATAGAAAAACGTATTTAACCGTATTAAATCGTGTATACTTAAAATTATTTTTATTTCTAAAGTTTCGAACACTTCTGTGTGATCGTGGTCACTGGTAAATTCAATATTAATGAAGATAGAAGGAAAAAAAATATTTATTGTGCACAAACTTCATTGGGTATTTTCTTTGGCTAAATTTGGCTTGTTTTCTGTTTTTGTTATATAGTTTTTATTTTGTTAAGTTTTTGTTACTGTCGATTGTTGAATATTAACTGTTGAACTGTGTTCAAACCAGAATACGAGGGCGGGTCAATAAGTCCGTGACTTTTTGAATTTCTGACCTCTTTAGTGAAAACGCAACACTACTCCTGTCAACAGGTATCTGTCAGTTGACTAATGTCAAAATTTGAACTTGCTGCGTCAGTTAGTTTGTGTTTGACAGCTATCTTTATCAGACTACCCAGTAATTTGAGGAAGAAATGGAAAAAAGTGAATTTCGTGTGCTTATTAAGCATTATTTTTTGCGAAAAAAAAACCATTACCGAGACCAAGGCTAAGCTTGATAAATACTACGGGGACTCTGAACCATCGATTTCAATGGTAAAAAAGTGGTTTACTGAATTTCGTTGTGGCCGTACAAGCACTGAAGATGCCGAACGTCCTGGACGGGCGTCCAGGAGGTGTCTTGGTCTCTTCACCCGAAACAATCGAAAAAATTCACGATATGGTGTTGGCCGACCGAAGATTGAAAGTGCAAGAGATTGTGGAAGCCGTAGGGATCTCGCATGGCTCAGTGGTTTCAATTTTGAATGATCACTTGGGCATAAGAAAGCTTTCCGCAAGATGGGTGCCGCGTTTGCTCACAGTCGATCACAAACGAAATCGTGTAACAACTTCACAGGAAGGTTTGGCGTTGTTTAATCGCAATATGGAGAAGTTTTTGCGCCGTTTTGTAACCGTGGACGAAACATGGATCCATCATAACACACCAGAGACCAAACAACAGTCAAAACAGTGGGTTTCTAAGGGGGAATCGGCGCCAAAGAAGGCCAAGGTGGGTTTGTCAGCCAATAAAGTTATGGCGACTGTTTTTTGGGATGCACGCGGGATAATCCACATTGACTACCTTCAAAAGGGAAGAACAATCAATGGGGAATATTATGCCAACTTATTGGACCGATTCAATGACGATTTGAAAAAAAAACCGACCTCATTTGGCCAAGAAAAAAGTTCTTTTCCACCCAGACAATGCAAGGGTGCACACATGTGCAGTTGCCATGGCAAAATTCCATGAATTGGGCTATGAATTGCTCCCTCATCCGCCCTATTCTCCAGATTTGGCTCCGAGTGACTACTTCTTGTTCCCAAACCTGAAGAAATGGCTTGGTGGAAAAAGATTTGACTCCAATGATGAAGTCATCTCGCAAACAAAGGCCTATTTTGAGGATCTCGATAATTCATATTTTTTGGAAGGGATAAAAAAATTGGAGAAGCGTTGGACAAAGTGTATAGAGCTCAAAGGAGACTACGTTGAAAAATAAAATGATTTATTTATCAAAAAATCTGTGTTTTATTCCAAAAGTCACGGACTTATTGACCCGCCCTCGTAACATAAGGAAAGTTATACACAGTTATACTCGGATAAAAAATGTAGTTGTATATTACCTTTCAAAATAAATAAATATTTTTTATTTATTTAACAAACTTAATTTAAAATTAAAATTATTTGCGTTACAAATGTTATATTTTATTGTTTCATCATAAAAATAATTGAAAACAAATTAAAAACTTAGAGATTTAAATTACTGTTCCAATTCAAACTATTCAGAAGCACAATATTCTAAAAAAGATGACTCAATTCAACGCGAGACCATCACATTAAAATCGATATAACCTTGAATTACGAGACCCTCACCCCAGTCCCTTTTCAAGGTTACGTGCCCTTGACAAGACCCCTCAGCATTGCGAAATCGAAAAGAGCAAACAGTACGGGTTCAAAAGGGGTGCCCAAGTATGTGTGCGTACTACAGAATAACTCATTTTACACATCCCTATGAGTAGCTCCACATTGAATCCTCCATATAATATTCTCTGATGTCTGTGCCAAGGTCGAAAGCGCGACAGTGCTATAGGTAGTACAAATACATACAAAAATCGTATATGTCTAAGAGTTTTCTAATTGGTAAATCCAAAACAGTAGTTACGAGATAGCCTAGTTAGTTAGCTAGCTTGACTTTTTCCACGTGACAATATTACATTTTGATTATATTGAACATTGTAGATAATTATATAATTCCAGGAATTTTAAGATGTTTTCCAGGGAGTTGCTTTACTAACAGTAACTACTCTGCGGTCGGTGGTCTTTGAGAATCAATACATATGAATTATTATAGATAATAATATTATATTATTATATTCATTCAACATGACTAGTAGCATTATGCTTTAATTACCTGAATAAGTAAGTTTTATTATTGGTATTATTTAAATGTAAGACTAACTTGTAACTGTAAAAATATCGAAAATGTTTTATCGATAGTGTCAACTCAAATGTTCGTGCATTTGGTTGAATTGTTGTAGTAGTTATGATGCAGTTGGTTTGACGCGGTTGATCGCTCCATTCATGGTGTGCGAACGTCGGTGGGTTTTTTTTAAAGTTTTTATGTTTGCATGACTGTGTAATTGTAAAAAGGGATGGTCAAACGACACAATTAAAAAAAACGTTTTATTGCTTCCCTTTATAAATGTGTGGTCAATATCAATATAATCATCGAAGGTTAAACATGTTCACTCGCGATTGAAAGCTCTGAATGGATCTATCGAGAAATATTCTGCCAAAAAGTTCGTTACTTGGCGACGCGTACTGCAAAGCGGAGACAATACGTTTCAACCATAAGTTTATAATTACTTGCTTGTTAAACCTCTAGTCAATACATGCAAATTTTGTCTTGTCTCAAACTACTAAATAAAGCGACAATAAACATAAAATAAGAGTCAAAGAACTTAAGAGTGACAATTAGTCTATCAGACAAGGATGCCGTATGGTTGTGAAGTCTTCCAAAGATGAGATTTAAATAAATATTTTCATTGTCCAAATAAAGCAACCTGTCTGGAAGGCATACCTAACAATGTATCAACACAGACAGAGTGGGAGCATCGGGGGGCCCCCGCGGCTCTCGTGTCAAAGTGCAGGTAATTGAACCCCCGTCTCCCTGTCTGGCGTCATGGCAACGCATTACGGCATGACTGAGTGCGCAAACTGCGTACCTACCTACCTACCCTATTCCAAACTCGCATTCCGAGCTCGCTCGACTAGTAAATTTATAATAATGTATAAGCTAAAAAATAATGACAAAAATAAACATTCGCACGTTAGTATAAATCTATTTTATTGTCATCCTGATTCAGCAGGAGTGTAGTATTGAAGAGAATGTTAGATAGCAGGTACTAGGAGACCTGGGAGTAGCTATAAGTAGCAGTGTGAAGTAGCTAGACGTGATATTCGCAGTGAAACCGTGTGTATAGACGGGAACAGTGCGACGCGGGGATACCAATTTGAATGGATTAATGCCTCGCTTCCCCCTCGCGGCAGTGAAGGAGAAACTTTAATACGTTTCGGAGCGTAATTGGCTTCCTCCCCGTGATTTTGAGTTAAGGGTTTAGATTGGTCTGGAAAGTTTGCGTCTGTGTTATTAAAGCACGGAAGTCTGGAGAGCTTTTAAGTATACCTATGATCACGTATATTAGAAAGCTAGAGGGATGTTCTATAGATATTAACATTTCGTTAAAATATTTAAGCAACGGCTTGTACAATACTCGGACTTGTTGGGTACTACTGCAACAACAAATACTATGCCTCCAAGTCATAGTCCGTCCAGCCAGCATTTTCCCTCGACGGTCCATAAATAAAATGATGATGAAGCTAACAATGGTGATAACGAACAAGTCTACTCTACGGGTGATCATCAACTAACCTTGTCTTTGGTCTCGCCGTTTTTGGTGATAAAGGCCAGACAGGATTTCTGCAACTCTAGGTCGGCGAACAGACGGCTGAGGTTGGGAGTGGCCCGGTACATGTTACTGAATTTCAGGAGGGGAATCAACGTCACCTGAAAAACATATCACATTTCAAATGCTGCATATAACATATACATATTAAACTGAGTGTTTATTATTTACCAAAATGGCCCGACTTCAACGCTATAAAGTGTGAAATAACTTGTCGAAGTCGGTACCATGCACATGCGCACAATATTGTGATAATAGGTACTTTTGAACTGTCACGGTACCGACTTCAATAACTCAAAAACTACTTGACCGATTTGGCGAAATTTAAATGGGACCACCTCGGAAGTATACTCCAACAAAAAAAAACAATATTTTGAGAATCGTTCCACAAATGGGGGAGGCATCAGTGAACATAGTACCTAAAAAATACATAAAATCGAACATATTACCTCCTTCTTTTTTGAAGTCCGTAAAAATTAAAATTTATATATAAAGATATTTAATTTATTCCGAGAAAGAAACTGGAGAATATTCTCTCCATCGGTTTATCATTAAATTAATTATTTAAATATAATATTATAGTTATTGAGGTAGATACGTACCACGCCGTAGTAGACCAAGTTTTGGATGCAAGATTTGACGAGCGTTTTCTCCACGTTCGTATCGGATGCTATTTTTGACACGTGGTTGTACCCGTTTATGAACGGCAGGAGCTGAAACATTTACGCTTGTTTACAATCAGAACTCTATTGATAAATAACTTGCAAAACTGTTATATTTATAAACATTATTGTCCTATACTGTATAACATCTCTATACTGTTCTTCGCAACATCACATATGACATGTTTATAGCAAGGTGGACTTATCAACATAGAATGGCAGACAATTTTAGAGTAAGACAGAGCTTTGTAGTAGAGCAGATTTTATAATTGTACTCTATATAGGTAGGTGTACTCTGTGTAGGCCTATAGCATAGTCGTTGTTTTAATTATTTGATCTTTAAACTGGAGTGGATTTTTTATAATTCTACTTGTGTGGTTTAATTATAAAAATGATTCTCTATTTCCCTTGGTCTTCACACCACGCGTGAATGGATGAAACAATTTTGCTAATTATGTTTTTGTTGTGTTAATTATTGTCAGAAGGTTCTTATGAAAGAAAATCTCGAAGCGATGAGATGTTTCATATTTAGAAGGCCGTTTACATAAACGACCATTATAAGCCATGACTGAGTGACTCGTGTATACGGCTCACAATAGGCTAGCGGCTATGAGACGACTTGTATACCTGTCTAGTCGTGAGATCCCATTCAGCTTCAAGGTCGACCTCAAACGGTTCCTCGTCTTCAATGTCCAGATGCTCTTGGCTCTGTGCCTCCGCGCCCTCGGGCACGACGGCGACGGGCGCGCGACCCGGTTGCGGGAGCCCCACGGCGGACACCAGCACGGGGACGTCGTGGTCCGATACCGGCGCCGGGTCCTTGCGAACCTCCACCACTTTCAGGTGCATCACGGTGTCGCCCTCTGTCGCAATACAGAGCGCGTTTAGATTCTTGGTCGTTCTATATCTAACATGTACAATTTGATATATCCGAAACAATGAGCTTATATTAAAAAAGGCAGATTCGTTATGTGAGAACTGATGCTCAGCTATTTTGTTGACGTTCTTAGACGCCATTCTATGACGGTTAGCATACACCGTTCAACAACAAATGTGATGCTGTACATTTGTTGTGCACGGCATGTGTAATTATTCGCGAGTACCATATCTATGCATCTTTTTAAAATAAGATCATTGATCCAAAATGAGTAGGTATATTCCTACTTTCTGAAAACGATTGCACGATCACCATTCTATTTTAATTTTAGTCTTGTTTAAAATGTACTGTCAGCTTCAACAGGCATGCTGCGTATTATTTTATTTTTTTATTTTTATTTTTACTTTATTAGGAAAAGCAAACAGCTACATTATAAAGTACATATAAAATAATAGTAATATAATTCACATTTTGACTATAATGTAGCCCACAACGCTATTCACAGATTAACAAAAAATATATATCTATTAACTATTAACTACCGCCAGAAGTACCACATAAGATTGAAAATAACAAAATTAATTATGATATAATAGTTGCGGACTGAGCGAGAGAGTTGTAAAACAAAGTCATAAACATTATGAAGTAAAGCGTAGAACAAAGAGTATGTGCTTACCAAGTTAAAATATATATGTAACTAAGTATAAAGTATGAAATAATTGAATGATTATATAACACAAGGTAACAATAAATGAATGACAAATAAACAATGTTATTGCATATATAACTAAGTATAAAGTATGAAATAATTGAATGATTATATAACACAAGGTAACAATAAATGAATGACAAATAAACAATGTTATTGCTCTGTAAGTATCATATGAGCTTTTTTTTTAAATTGACTCAAACTAAGTGCAAAGATATCAATACTAACAAACATGCTATTGTATATCTCTACCATTCGAACAAGAGGAGCACGACGCCCACTATTTGTTCGGCACCGACTAACAGCAAACAAGAAGTATTCGCGAACCGCTCTCATGTGAGTAGATCGAGGCACAATATAATATATTGAGTTTACTAAACCGTTGCAATCAAAATAATTGTTAACAATTTTATAGAGATTCGTTACTTCTAAATATAGTCGTCTTGACTCAAGACTTAGCATGTTGTACTTGATGAGCAGTTGGGAATAAGTCAAATACTTTCTGTGGCATCTATAATGCATAGCTTGTAGATACTTGCGTTGCACTCGCTCAATGGCATCAACATATTTACTGTAATAAGGGTTCCAAATAGGTACCGCGTACTCAACTTGCGAGCGTACAAGCGATTTGTATAAATACAGATATGTTGAGGACCGTTTAAATTCATTCATCATTTCATTATGAAAAGTGTGTGTTTAGATTAGATGATGTGTGTATGTGTGTGTGGTTGAGAGAGGATGTTCAGTTTGGATAACCAGTAGCCATTCTAAGTGTGGTGCGATGTGATACCACTGTCAACCGCACACATCCCTGACTATCAAGCGACATACGAAGTGGAGACGCACGTCACTATCCCGTCAATACTTAAATAATAGATATATCAGCAGCTAATATCGATCGATAATACCTTACATAAACTGTACTAATACGCAAACTGTTTGAGAACTTAGGACATGATAAATTAATTTCCTACATATTTCACATTCCATAGACAACGGCGCTGCTACAAGGTACAAGGAATAAAACAACTAGCACAAAAAGAGGTAAAAAACAAGAATTCGCAGCGTTGAGGGCCGTCTTGTTAAAAACCTAGTTATACGAAATAACGTTAATATATGGAATGTATTAAAAGGCGCGCTGTCGTGATCCCGCAGACGCACGAGGGTTGCTGCACTCCACTAATCGCACTTATTACTTCTATTTCAACGGAGTTACTTTCGGTCAACGCACACACACACACACACAGAGAGAGAGAGAGACAACGTTCAAATGGGAAGAATGACTTACACGTCACGCTTTTGTTGTTTGATGAGAGCTTTAGTGGCAAAGCTTGTAATAAGGTGACGACAATCCAAACCAGAACGCATTCGGTGAGAAACACCAAGAATAATCCTATTGTTGTATTGTTACAACAATTTACAAAAAAATTGCAATGCATGTTACAATAAGCAAATAGAGTAAAATCGCTTAATGCGAATAAAAAGGTTCCGTATCAGGAGAAGCCTTCACGAGATGTAGCCGGCGCGGCGCGGTAAGGACATCATCGATAAAAAATGGTTTTTATAAATAAGCGCAAAGTACCTATTACGAGGAAATAACGAACATCATACAAATAAGAGCACTAAACGCGAGTAAACACGCTTGCCGAGGGTACCGTATAAGGAGAACCCCTCTCGAGGTCCAGTCTTAGCGGCAAGCCAAGCAACCTTTTAAAAAAAATAATTGCAAAACTAGTATTCTTATATTATCAAGTGTAGTACACAGGCATCGCGAAACTAAAACTGTTCATTGTTAGTAACACCCCGCGCTCGTCGATGGTTCCGTACAATTAATAATTTGAGAAAAACCATTCGGAGAATTGATTTTATCGTTAACCAAATTGAAACATAAGGGACTGCATTTGTGTTCATATTGCGCTCACGCCAACATGCATTGATACTATACTAAGTTGAATCAGTCGCTTCGATTTGGAGTTTTGGGGTAAATACATGCTACCATAATTTCTGAATGTGTTACATTTTAGGAAGTTTTATTGTGGTCAAACTCACTTTATAATGATATGATTGAAAAAAAAATACAAATTGTTTTTGATTACTAACATATGAAAGATCATAATGAGTGTGATTGAATTCAGATTTTGCGGCCTACTTTGAGATGAAGGGCGACGGAGGCCACGGCCAATTAAAAAAACAATATAATTTTCATATTTGGTTTTTGTACCAATTGCTTGCCTAGTTTTTGGCATAATATATCGTTACACAATTCTTTTTTTATAGCAGTTGTTTATCAATACATTTTAATCGGAAAATATGTGAGCAAAGGGATATCTCTCAAAATTTAAATGTTATAGCAGTGTCTGGGAATTGGATGGGATGTAAACACGAAAGGACGGGTAGATATTGAAGTCGCACCAAAATGATTTTTTTACAATTTTAGATACGTAACCCTAAGAACTGGACAGCATTATATCGAAACATTAGTAAACGACCTCACGTAAATATACAACAAAATAAAAACGATCAAGTTATTTATAAACAAGTGCCTAGAATACAGTCGCATCGCCGGCCGCCACTTGATTATGTTGAAAATGCACAAAACGTATGAAATAACTGATGTCGTCAAGCAAGCACCAGTGTTCATTGTTCTAACACTGAGCGCACACATGTTATTGTTAGCCATTTAACTTGCACAGTAAACATTAGTATTAGGGCATGGCGTTCTGTACAAGTCACAACTCGTATACCAAAATACGATAAGTGTCAAAACGGAAAAGAGAGGTAATTATGAATGTATAGTGGAAGAAAAGTTACATCAAACAGGCAAAGGTCGATTGTGCCAGAGAGGGGTAAGGTGGAGGGCTTCAGGGGTGTGGATTGTAGTACGAGTGTATGTGGCTGACAGTTTTAATAGCGATAACATATAAATGTGACTGTAACATTTATATTTTAACGCCATTACGACCAAACAAATTGTAAGGCAATTAGATTTTGTACCTCCGGGAACAATTTGTTTCTGATATTTTAGAGTGGAAAAAATTGCTACTTCTAACACTGGCGAACCGCATTACGCAGGTATGAACTAGAAAAAAAAATGTAGTTACTCACCGACTAAGGTAGCCTTGCGATAGGTGTTCAGGTCGTGCAGCAAATGCGCGAGCAATGTGGGCAGCTTGCTCGACGCGCCGGAGACGAAGCCGGTCTCCTCTTCCATTATCGTCTGCAAAAACAACCACAACATTTTACAAAAATAACGAACACATTTATGTATATCACTATATGATTTGTTTAAGTAAAAACCGCTAATAAGATTTCAATTGTAATTTTATTTGTTTTTTGAGACATGTTATACTGGCCACTTCTTTAAAATAATACTTACTCTAGTGATCTGGATTGCAGTCGATTGAGCCTTGGTGAGTTGGAAAGAAACTTGATATCACGGCTGGGTCGCGGCGGAAACATTGTTTTAGCAATTTAGAATTTCGGTGAGTGGTGTTCCGCCGAAACCCAGCCGTGGAATGAGCTGGCGTGCCGCAGTCGCCTGTATTTATGCCCTTGCTCCCCTTCACGCGCACACACATGCAGACATCACTACAGCTACCCTCGGGGAGAGCTTCCCCTCGGTTGCCGAGGGGCGCCGCCTTTGTGCGTTGTTGTTAACCCCCTGTGTATTAAATTGCTTCGAAACGTATCTATAAACATAACGCTCGCATAGAATACTAGGGGCTGGACCCTTCACACGGCTTATGTATGTACAGTACAGTACAGTCAGTTTCAGCGCTGCTTCGGCGATTTGTCGCCAATAATTTTGAGAGACTTCAGTAAAAAATATTGTGTATTGGCAGTTTTTTTATTTTATCTCAGCGTCCCCCAGAAGTACACTTAGCTATGAACCCAGACTTGAGTATGGTACTATCTATGTGGTATGCTATGGGAAGTAACTTTTTAATGGCATTTACTGTCCTCTTCTTTAGTGCAGTGTTTAATCTTAGCTGGAGTCAAGATAAAAAATGTACGTATTTCTGGAATACCGGCCTAAGTTCAATGGAAACCAAATATTTACATAACTATACATTATTATCTCTTTATATATAAAAATGAATGTCTATTTCCCTCGGCCATCGCGTCACGCGTCAATAGGTGGAACGATTTCGCTAATTCTTATTATTGTGTTAATTATTGTCAAGAGAAGGTTCTTACCGAATAAAAATCAAGAAAATATGGGGAGTTATGGAGAGACCTCAAGGCCGTGCCTACTACGCGAACAAAATCGCGGGCAGTCGCTAGTAATACTTATATACTTTGCACCATACACAAAATATTAAGTGTGTATAAAAGAAATAAATCTATGAGTTTATTTGTTTTTCTCAAGGCGCAACAGCAGTAGAACTCTTTGTGAATGAGTTCGTCCGGGGTACTACTGCAACCATACCTATTCTACCGTGAAGCTGTAATGTTCGCGCTGAGGTTTGGTTCCAAGGGAATGGGAGCCGGCGACATTACAGGCACATGAGGCTTGACAGCTTAACGTCTCAGGGTCACGGGCACAGTGCAGTTCGTCACTTGTGAAGAAATGCATCTGTTCTAGGCAGAAGTTACCACTTAACATCAGGTGGGCCTCGTGCTTGTACCGTTTTCTAATAGGTACCATTAACAACCTTCATATACGATTAACGTTTAATTTTCCTTCAATATTTACTATTATAATACGAGTATTAATATTATACAGCGTAAAGTCTGATTGTATCTGAGCTAAGTGTACCACAACAAAGAGCGGCGTAGGTACTGCGCAGTAAGCCGCTGCGAACTAATTAGCACGATGGAGCTTCGCGAGTACTGGTACATTGAGTGCACTAATGGACATATGGCAGGGAGCAGATGCGGCGTGGACCACTCGCAACTGGAAAGGGCCTATATATAAAGGGATTGCCAAGTTATAGCCTTGTATACGCTATTAATAAAACTCAAAACAGTATCAGAGAGTGAATTTCTAATTATATCTTTGATGAAAACAATTACTATATTATTAATACGCAACATTCCGCAGCCTGCGCGTAACATATTAGTTTATTACTAATCTTCACCCCCGTGGTGATGGATGATGATAATGATGAATAAAAACATATTATGTTTTGATTCATCATCACACCTATGTTCATCAAGGATAATGTAGGATTTAATGGTGAAACAATTTTCAAACCAGTCCAGTAGCTTCGGAGTCTATTCAATTCAAAAAAAAAAAAACAAAGAGGATTCAGTACATGATTTCGTTTGACTTGACGTCTTTGTTAAGTTAAATAACTTCTGTCGCTAATTGTCACAATTTTGCTAGTTAGTTCAAATTTATAAAAACGATTTGCAATTACATTGAACAACAACCCTAGGTAAAATATGAATCTTAAGTTAATACATACATCGTAGATATATAGAATTGGTTTAATTTGCAAGGCTCAACCACATTTACAGTTTGTTTGTATTTATACGTACAGATATATTTCGTTAACACAAACTTCGACGAGTACTTTGGAATTCTCTCAATTTTCCATCCCAGTTTTCATATTCGATCCATGCATTGTTTTTGGATCGATCATTAAGAATATGACATAAACTGCAGGAAAATTGGCGAAATTAGACGATCGAATGATAACAAAATTAAATGTAATATTGTTAAGTCGGACGTTAATTAAAGTAAATTTTGGGAATGCTCCTTATATGTAATAGATGTAAACATGAAACACATACGTACGTATGATGGTGAAGCGCAGAAATGTGGTAAGTACAATAAAACAAGCGAAACAAGAATAAAACATCCAGACTAGTCAGATCAACAATATTGTAACGTAACAGCATTCACGGCAAAAGGGCAAAAACAGACTGGGGAAATTGTTTCTGTCTGCCTAGTTGATTTATAAACTGGTAGTAATCGGAGCGACCTGTAATAAGATGGTTCGCTAGTTCTGTAATACCATCCCTGATTGTTAATTATATAACTACTTCCCGTGACTTTATTATTACAAAAACCAAAAATAACCCGACTTCGAACAATACAAAAATCCTTGGCGATAAGACAAAAATCTAGTGCTTAGTGCAGCGTTCTAGATTCAAAATTTTCCTGAGATCGGTTCAGTAGATTCAACAAATAAACACGCACTCTCAATAAATCACACGTATAATATTGGGTGTGCCCCCACCCCGTGACCGTGACTACGTCATGTCGTGATCACGTACGTATATATCACGTTCTAATGTTAAGCACAAGTTATGCTTTACATGGAACATGCCCGGTCGTGGCTAAAACAGGATAATGGGAACAACAATACATAATGTTTTTCTATCGCTTTCTATACATGGCGTATCCATTGGTGAATATTCTCTGTCACCACCCTCTGTAGCGCCCCTAAGCGTTATTAATGAATCCGTAATAATAAACATCACAACAACTTTCACCACCCCTTTGCACGTGCAGCTGCCATTTCCAATCCGCCTTTTATGGATCCCCAATGCTTTTTAAACCTTTGATAAAATATTCTTTTATTCCACCCCTTTGAAGTTCTGGACATCATTATAATTTGCAAGGTGAGAGGCAACGGTCATTTTGCACGATCGAATGTTGCAGATGGCCTTTTGAATAGCACTGATTCTGTAAACCGGATTGCTAATAACTTGTTTTACGTACATAATACGCCAGGTTTCAGTTTGGTCCATAATAATAATGTTCCTGTTCGTCACTCGATAGCAACAATTATTTCGACTTGACAGGATTTTATAACATGTTATTTATAATTCAATTCGGCGCAAAGCGAGGTCATTGTTGTTATTTTGGGAACAAAGCGTCTCTGTAAAATTAAAAGAAACATATTTCGGCATAACTAGCGATTGCAGTTTATTGATATAGCGCTACTACGATATTTTGTGTTCAAATCCCCAAAAAAGTAATCGTATATTCATCGATCTTTGTATTTTTAGGCGCAACCACCATGTACTGTCGGGAGATGGATTCTGTATGTCAAATAGAGGAGTTGGATGGGCAGTACCCTACCACGCGGGCCAAGGCGTCTTGGCCTGTAGCCAGCCAAAGTGTCTCGGGGTTTCAGACCTTCAGAACGCCACTACCGGTTCAAGTAGTGAGCGCAGCAAGGTGTGAGACAGCTGCGCCCGAGCCTCGACAATACAGCGCCCTCCGAAGCTTAATACTGCATTTAAAAGGAACACTCCCTCTTTGATAAACATTTTACACGTTATGTCTGCTGCCATAGCCGGCGAGAGTCTGAAACTGCACGTTAGCTTAAAGTAGCATATTACAACGGTGCAGTAAGCCCTTGTGGTCTTTCAAGATGTCTTGTTGACTCAGAAAGTTTAGAAAAAGTGAAATATTTTTAGCTGCTTGAAAATGTCCAATTATATATCACGCAATATCAACGTAAAGCAAGGCATTACATCCCCGGGACTGTAATTTTGTATGAAAATCACTTTGATTTGAATTTGGAACGTTAGTTGTAGGAAAACTCTTAGTACGGAGACAGCACACAGAAAAAGAGAAAAAAGGCGCGATTGTACTATAAGTAGTGCGTTTGAATTGAATAGCCCTAAGTTGGCGAAAATAATGCTAAAAACGCTCACAAGGGCGTTCGAATTGGGAATCTGTGGGTAAAAATGTCGTTTATGGCTCTTTTTGTTCAGCGTTCGGAGAACTAAAAAAGAGTTATTTTATTATGAAAACCAACGTGATTTGTACACATTTTTAATATGAAAAACGCTTGCCGTTGCGTCTCGCCTCAGATCAGATGATCCCGATTTTTTCATATTAAAAAAAGAGTATTTTTGCCACCAAATAGTGCAATTTTTGACCCACGTCCAGAGCATGGTTGTTTGTGATTGTTTTTTTGACAACTATGTATTTGACAGTATGATCACGATTTTAGGTCTTATGCTCGGTTGACCGTTCGAGTAGGGTGTGGGCAAAAGTGGCGAAAGTGGCAAAAATAACGTTTTTCAGCTTTACGTAATGCTTTAACAAAAGAGCCAACAATAGCAACGCCACCAATGCCTTCATTGCTAAACGAACGCACCTAAGGAGTGTAATTGTTGTGCGCCGCGTTGCTATGGGTTACGCACGGCCCCTCTCTGCGCATTCAAGGTCTTAGTTGAAGTTACGTGCCGCGATCTGGTGTTTGGTGTTATTCAACTTTCATAAAATATTATTATTTTGAACGTGGTGCATGTAACTGTACCAAAATATCAGGCGCTCTAAAAGGAACTAAATCGTGGTCTACATCGTGAGCAGTAATTCTAACTTAGTTAACAACCGCGAGAGTCTAGAACAGTGTTTTCCATAAAATATTCCTTCCAAAAATATTACTCCGTCCCTCTAAAACGGGACAAATGTGTCCAATTTGAATATTAACTATTAATTTATTTTACTTTTAACTAAATACCTGCTTTTTAAAGCTCTGAGTTGTTATTGTCTCGCAGTAGGTATGAAAAGTAGAGTGTGCACCTCGAGGATAAAGCCTGTCTTCGTCGTGGGCGGGTTGTACCCCTCGCTTCACTCAGGACTCTAAATAACGCTTATGCTCAACAGGAATTAAATTTTTATTTGCAAAACATAAAATAAATTTTAAACTGCTTTGTTCTGGTAATGGAATCGACACCAGATACCCCGACAAAGCGAAGAAAATAGCAATTAATTTTTTTTTCTGTGCTTCTCGATCACTTCATGGTAGGCGTTGGTTCGTATCGGAACAGCCAAACTGTCGACTGACGCTTTATTTGTGGATCATATTAATAAATCCAGGATTTGTCACTACTGTGACCAATGTACTAAACGCGCTGAAACGAACCTGCTTCCAATTAATTAATCATGTCACGGCATATTCCACACGTGCTTTCTTTTTTATGCTAATCGGTGATGAGTCGAGCAGTCGAAATCTCTTGCCCTTTAATTTCGCTGGAAACTGCCCTTCAACAAAACACAGTAGTGTTTGCACACTACTGCTTCACGGTTGAATAACTGACAAAGGTGTGGTACTGGTCCAGGCGGGCTCTGCAAAAAAGCTACCACGACATAGAGTAAGCCTGCTTTTGAGCATGAAACTATACATCTCACGCGAAGATGATCGTGTAAAATTTTGTGAACTTTTTCCGATCCAATCTGCAATATATTCTGAAGCTCTTCGTACGTTATTCGTCTGTTTTATTATTATGTTTTCATTTCTAGCACGTTTTCGTCGCTAACAGCCGTTGAAGGATGACCACTTCTTTCTTCATCCCCTAAAAGCTACGATATTAGTAGATGGTTGCTTTCAAAGGACCATATTGTGGATAATTGTGGATAGCCATACTTTTTTGCCGATCAAACTACTCGTCCGGTTTTAGACATCACTTAAATCGAAAAAATTATAAAATAAACATTTAAATGGAATAGTAGAATTAAACTGTGGAAGGAATATAAAAATTCAAACGAAAGTTGTATTTACTTGTAAATTATCACAACTATGTCCAAGATAAACTTGTCGACAAGGGCCCACAACACGCCACCGCCGGAACAACTCCTAGGCGTTTTCAAAGAAATTGAAGAAATAGCTGTAAACAAATAGCGGTAACCCACCGGCACAGCAGTGACAGTAACGATGGTGGATACACATATGTTGTACCGCGGCAGAAAACTTTTTTAAGTATCTATTAATGTTAGTGAGACAAGAACACTGAACAATTATCTCGGGTTGCACACGTTTTTCTATTATTTCTGTCCAATGTAACTAAAGATGGATTTTCAATGGATTTGCATCGGTAGTTGACACAGCCAAAAATAAATTACAATGTAATGATACGAGATAATAGTGGTTGGAGCAAATAACTCAATTAATTAAAACATATAATTTAATATGCAATTGATTAACTTTATTTCGAATAAACAAAATGTGTACAAAAGTTTCTAGAAGTCACGCGACCTCAAACGGTAAAAGTAGAGGCGGAAATGATGTCATAAGTGCAAGAACAAACGTGTGGTATGATAGTGTCGTGCCTTATCAACAGATTGAGAATCAAGCAAGTGAAGAAAGCGTCTAATATTATTGCTTAAAACTAAATACATACTAGCACGGTTACCGGTTAGGGCGGTTGCCGCAACCGCCCTAAGTTTATAATAATATTCAATAGTAAATTCGTTTTTCTTGTTATCATAGTTAGTACACATTTATGGATTTCAGATTATTTATTTTTTATGAATAACTGTGTATACTTGTAACTTTTTTATAAATAAAAACGTGATATAATAAGGGTTTCTTTTGAGGTGAGAGATTAACTTTTTTTTCAAGTAAGTAGAGTCTGCTTTAAGAAATAAGTCAGTTATTTAACTACTGTTTTGTATAAGTCACGTGGACGCGTTACTAACACTAGCTAACACGATTGACGAAAAAACAAAAAAAAATAATGATTTATGATTTATAGATGTAAGGTCACTTCTTAGTGAATAGACTATATTAGTTAGATAGAAACCTTTTTGTATTAAACTGTCAAATATTGCATGATTAGATATTATAATAGGTTAGTTATGTTGTCATCTTAAGAGCGGTTACAATTAGTCATTTGAAAGAGCTTGTTACATTATTTTAATGTCTTATATTATTACTGATTGAATACCATGTTTAAAAGTTTAAGTAAAAGTATAAAATATTAAAATATTAAATATTAAACGGAAGTGTTGGAAGGGGAAGACCTAGGCGAACGTTCCGAAATCAGATTGAAGACGTTCTGAAAAAAGGCCAGGTCAAAAGTACCCTAAACCGACGCTTATGTATGAAAGGATTGATGAGTATAGATGAAGCGAAAGAGATATGTCAGGATCGTAGTAAGTGGAAATCCGTGGTCTCTACCTACCCCTACGGGAAAGAGGCGTGATTTTATGTATGTATGTATGTATAAAATATTAATATTACAGTACTTGCGTCATTTGTTTTCTTTATTTTTGCTAACTTTTTATACTTGCTAATTTTGGTTCATGGTGTTGGCAATATTGTAAGATTCGCGGGACAAACAACACATTCGCCACGCGGTCAGCGACAGAAAAGGAATCAAGAAGTTATTTCACGTTCATGGTATATTGGAAAAAGTAGGACGTGTACATTGGATTGTATCTTGACTTTTATATTATATTCATTGTATGATGTATTATCGAGTGTGATATTATAAGGAAATCTATCTGTATCATTGGCGTTTTAAATTCCATCTGACCTTTCCCGAAATACACTTTACTGACACTCGTGCATCATTGTGAACATCAACGGTTAATTAATAAGAAAATTCATTATAATATTAGTCATTGTTGGTTTTGACTGGCCGGTTGGCGCAGTTGGTAGCACCCCTACCTTCTGAGCCGCTGGCTACCGAGTGCTGAGTACATTCGATGCACAGTGTGTTGGAAACCCACTTCATTTCCATTTAGAATTCATCGATTTACCACATAACAGGCATACGCATATAGCAGATTCAGACCAGTTGTCTCGCACCATTCTCAATTTTGACTTCAAAGTCTTTCACAATCACAATACACCCATTTAGAGAAACTCCAAATATTTCTTTTGTTTATATACACCAGACCTGAAATGACAACCGCATAATATATTGTCCATGGCATTACCACAGAGTGTACAAACATCAACCGATAATGAGGAAGTTACAGTACATCGAATCGACATCGAATGTACACTTCTTCGATGGAGATCGGCCACCGGATGAATCAATACCAATTTTCCCAAATTTAATATAGGTCGGTCAAAACAAGTTTTGTCACTTATTTGTTTCAGAAAAGTCAAGAATCGCCGTTTAATATAGAAAGCCTTCGTTGTGTCTTTTTTTTCCATACGGATATTTGATTGGCACTCTCTCAAGTTAACCTTCGCAAATGCAAATTGTGTGGAAGGCATGGAACGAGGTAGAGAAAAAGGTATCTCTGATCTATGACTTTTTTCTTTTTAATGGCGATGTGAAGGGACGAAGGATGTCTCCCAATTCTCCTGTTATAAGTCTGGAAATACTCCAGAAACGAGCTTTATTTGACGCTGGGAAAAGCAGCGCCGCAGGCACGCCATACCGCATGATGGCGACGCGTCATCGACGCTGCTAAAGGACGGACGTATGGAACGGTAGGTCAGTTATTCGTTGCTAGGAACCCTTTTAAACTGATATAGAATCAGTAGTTTTCGTGGTAATCTGAACCGGAGTGATTTCCGTTCGCAGATTGCCGTTCTAAGCCCAATTTGAAGCTTCGCGTGGAACCACGCCAAACCTATAGGATGGCCTGGTAATATCCACCTTTATCTAGAAGTCTTTTTTCTTTTTTTCAACTTGACATACATGGAGGTATGACCCATCATGCTTAAGCGATCACCGTCACATGTTGACTTCAATATGACCACCAAGAGACAAATATTCACTGATGTCTCCGTGATCCACAAGGTGAAAACCGGTAGTGATCACCGAATGGTAAGAGGCACATTGAATATTAATGTCAAACTTAAGAGGTCTCCTCTGTTAAAGTCTACGCTCCGACCTACTCGTGCCCATATTCAAGACCCTGAGAGCTTTTAACTTGAGCTGTCCAATCGCTTCGATTGCCTTGAGAACATCGATTCAGTTGACGAGATCAATAACAGGTTAGTAGAAACTGTCCAATTCCCACCGTACAGATAGGCCACAGAAACTCTCCAACGATACCCTCAACCTCATGGCTGAACGACGCTCCTTATAATTGCAGTCTTCGGATGATGATGAGGCATATAGGCTGCTCAATAAACAAATATGGAAGTCCTTGCGACACGACATCCGGATCTTTAATACTAATCGTATTAAAAAGACGAAAGAACGGAACAAGGGCTCCAAAGTGTTTGCAAGAGACAATTCTATTGGGCAGAGCCAGTTGAGATTATACCGAAGATATCCCGGACATCAGCCTGTACGAGATTAGAATGGCCTTGAAACAGCTTAAGAACAACAAGGCGCCGGGTGAAGACGGAATCACATCGGAATCACACTTCTGAAAGCGGGTGGAACACCGGTACTTAAAGTCTTTCAAAAGCTCTTTAATACCGTCTTACTCGAAGGTTCAACGCCAGAAGCATGGAACAAAAGCGTGGTGGTGCTGTTCTTCAAGAAAGGTGACAACACTTTACTTAAGAATTACAAACCCATCTCGCTTTTGAGCCATGTTTATAAGCTGTTTTCGAAGGTCATAACGAACCGTCTCAGTCGCAGGTTTGATGAATTCCAGCCTCCGGAACAAGCCGGTTTCCGAAAAGGCTAAAGTACCATAGACTACATCCACATACTCGAAGGGCTCCATCGAGTTTCCCAACGGGTAGGCATTAAGATAAACATGGACGAGACGAAAATTATGTCTAATGCCCATGTTGTGCATACTCCAATAACAGTTGGGAACTCAATTCACCTAGGACAGACAGTCAAACTAGGCAGGTCTAACTTCGAGAAAGAGGTCAATCGTCGAATCCAACTCGGCTGGCCAGCGTTCCGGAAATTTGGCAAAGTCTTCCCGTCTAAAATATCTCAGTGCCTGAAGACAAGAGTCTTCGACCAATGTGTGTTACCAGTGATGACTTATTATATTATATTACGGAATGGAGACCACGGACTGACAAGCGCATCGTAGACCGTCCACCGACACGGTGGACAGACGACCTGATAAGGGTCACAGGACGACGTTGAATGCAGGCGGCTTCCAACCGATTCTTTTGGAAAATTATGGGGGTGGCCTATGTTCAGCAGTGGACGTCCTACGGCTGAGATGATGATGATGATGATGATGATACAACTTTCGGATCGTACCTATAGTTATGACTAGCTGACATACACGCGGCTACGCTCGTGTGGCAGCAGGCGGGATACAGTTACCACAGAAACTACGTGAGTTGATGAGTTTAATTCATAAATCTTTTGTTTTAAGTAACTACGCACGAGAACCGGTTAAAGCACCAGCACACCAAATAGTCAAGAGCTTACATCTTTTTGATGATTATCTCAGATTAACTTCTAAATGAAATAAAAAAATCCATAACTAATGATTAATCCAATTGTACATATGACATTGTTGGAAGTATTCCACGGGCTCCTAACTACGCAAACCATGTATCTAGAATGCCTTATGACAAAACATTAATTTAAAAGTGTATACTGCGGCCTTACCATCCTAACACGTTAGTATAAGGCAAACAGAATATCAAGAATCCAAGCATTCCCCTTGATTCTAAAAGCTTCACATCTGTGTCGCGTTCTGTACTTGTGAGATAGAATGATAACCCCAAGAACCCATTGTACGAGTACATTTATATGTAACCTAAACCAATAACAATCGTTTATTTGGATTTACAAATTATTATATTTTTATAGTTCTTGTTACTAGTCGTAGGAGACTCGGTCAACTAGCGGCGACCCCTGGCTCCTCACATCCTGCATTGGGCCAATCGAAACGAACATTTTCCGGTATTAAAAGTTGCCCCGATTTAAGAAATAATAAATTTAATATGGAAATTTGTAGAGCCTCCGTAGGCCTATACAGAATAAACGGTTGCATTTCATTTCATTCCACTTGTGTAAGCTCTAAATACAATAAAAAAACCAGCCGTAAAGCCGCCAAGTGCAAGTCGGACTCGCGTACGAAGGATTCATTACCATTATCTATAAATCTCCCATACAACATCATGATTTTTTGGCGTTGTTATAGATAATGGTACGGAACCCTTTTTAACTACTTAAGCGATATTGGTGACACTTGGTACAGCTATAACCTGTGCCCTGAAAAAGGATAATTTCTATCCCGGAACAATACTCCTGCGTGATAGTACGGGTGGAGGCGGAGCCCAAGGAAGAAAGCCGTTTTTGTATTATAAAATACTTGCCAAATGTTGTCCGAGCTTCTTGACAACGGGTTCGTACTGCACAGTCTTGGACCAGCTGTCGCACACGAAGCACAGGTTGAACAGGTAGACGTTGCGCTCGTACCGCGGGTTGTCTATGCGCACCGGGTAGCCTACTATCTTGTGGCCCAGGGCGTTGCTGAAACAAACACCACGTCTCCATAACAACGACCAGACATACGAGTACTACAACATGTACACCTCGAATGTATGCATAAAGCATTTTGATTCGCGCTTCTACAATGCATACCTACTGCAATGGAGTGGATATCATTGCCTGCAACTGGGCTCCCAATTCACACTATCTTGGAGTTTAGAAATATTTTAATAAAAACTTGCCAAGTGCGAGTCGGACTCGCGCACGAAGGGTTCCGTACCATTATCTATAAATCTCCCATACAACAGACATGATTTTTTTGCCGTTTTTACAGAAACCTTCGTGCACGAGTCCAGCTCGTACTTGGCCGGTTTTTTAGTATTTGTTGTCATCTGTGAACATTTCAACTGTCACTATCATCATGAGCTTGGTGACAGACGGACAGACGGACGGAAAGCGAAGTTTTCGTAATAGGGTTGCTGCTCTTACGCTTTAGGTAAGGAACCGTAAAAAGTATAAAAATATAGAGAGGAGGCATTTGTTCCTGGAGGCACGTGCAGGCAAGTAGAGATAGTGATGATGCAGATGATTGGAAAGGTGTTGTCTATGTTTGCGTGTAGCATTCATATATACTATGCATACGTATGATAAGTGATGCGCTGTGCGTTATCACGTAACAGCAGATGAGATTTTGGTCCGACATAAGCTTATTTGACATAGAGTTTAAGTTGGGCAGCTCAAGAGGGGCTAGGCTTTCAAGATTGTGTTCTGCCACAAAGTCTTCCGACAGTTTTTTGAGAGCCAGTCGCCGTATGATGTTATACATTTACAACCGACATAAAAAAGGAGGAGGTTATATGTTAAATTGTATGTATTATTTTGTATGTTAGACGGTTTCTCCCCCATTTGTTGACAGCATCTCAATATTCTTCTTCTGTTTGGTAGAGTATACTTCAGAGATGGTCCCATTTTAAATTTATTCAAATGTGCAAAGTGTGTCAAGCATTTTTTTAATTTACACTCCAATAACTGAGAAGTGTTACACCTATCTTGATATCAACATTAACGTTGAATGACAATCGGTCTCGTAAGTAGGAAGGGTCACTAAAAATGGTAAAAAATACCAAAAAATGGAACCGACTTAAACACCAAAAAGTGTGAAATAACTTGTCGAAGACGGTATCATGCGCACAATATTGTGATAATCGGCACTTTTGAACTGTCATGGTTTTCAAGTCATATTTGGTGCTAAAGTCGGTTCCATGATTTGGTAAAAAACAATAAAATTATGAGTGCATTATCACTGATCCCTAGAAAGCTAAATAATAAATAAAACCTTATAGATGTTGTATCTATGCCTCCACAAATGATGCATTAAGATACTTACATAGTCATCGTACATTTCTGTATTTGAGGCTTAGGTATGATGTATGCGCTGATGGAGTCGAAGAGATCTTTAGACACATAATCTTCAGGAAACTGTAACAAAATGGAAACAAGACTTTAACATCTGAGGAGATTTTGCTTTTCTGTGGGAAACTGGGCAAAATTACTGGAGATTATAATGAATACCAAAGAGAAGATGTCCCGGACAATTAAAATGATTTCTATTATACTTTCTTAAAGCGGGTACCTTTCTAATGTCAAACCTCCACTAGTGGCAGTCACAATACCCAAAGTAAGTAAGATTTAAAGTATAAAATTTTATTTATTTTATTCACAAAATCCACGGATCTTAACATAATTTAAACCTATATATAATATTAGCACTTACATCCAATAACGGAAAGATAGACATTTATATTTTGTTAACTTACACCTATAAACATTTTTAAACTTTATGGAAGCTTATATCACACGAAAATTGCAAATTTTATTAATTAAGTATGTATATATTTATATATACCTATATTATTATAAAAATGCTAGTACTAGAAACTTACAGGATATGGGAGAAAACATTTTGTCAATTTAATTAGGGCGTGTGTGTGAGTGTATGTGTGTGTGAGTGGGTGTACGGGTGTGTGAGTGTGTGTGTGCGGGTGTGTGTGTGTGTGTACGGGTTTAACGTGTGTACCTATACATTAGTCATTAGTTATTGTGTTAATGACAGCATTTTTAAAAAATAATTTTGTACTGTTAAAAAGGTCGATTGAGCTAAATCTGTTGTTATAAGAATTCTTCGTTCTAACGATTACTGAATTAGCTGAATACTGAGTATGTGAATGTGGAATGTAGAACAAGCTAGTGTGTCTAGTACGGAGCGTGGGAGCTCTGAGCTGCATGAACAACTCTGTGAGTTCTATGCTGTTGATATCACCGCAGCAGACTTTATGGAGAAAAAGCATGTCTAACATTGTGCGTCTGTCTGTGAGGGTCATCATGTTATGGAGCTTACACGATTCTTCATAGTCAACGTACTTGTGTCGGGCACGGTAACATAAATGTTTAATAAATTGACTTTGGATTTTTTTTTAGGTCTTGTGCGTATTTTATATACTGTGGGTACCATATATTACTGAAATGTTCAAGAATACTTACGTATGCAGAATATAATACTTTAAACATTTAGTATCGGAAAATGGTTTACTAATTCTTAAAATGAAACCTAAGGTTTTATAAGATTTATGGATTATGTCCAAACCATGTTCGTTAAATGTTAGTTTGTGGTCTAAGAGAAGTCCTAGGTCTCTCTAAGCAACATTTTTGAATAGAGGTGTTGTTTATCTTGTATTCATAGTTTACTGGCATTTTTTTCTTGTGAACGACATGAACATACACTTATTATAATTAATAGTGATTTTGTTGTCGTTGTAGTATTCATGCAATCTATTTAAATCTTGCTGAAGCTTTACGCAGTCAGTTTGGCTTTTGATACTCGTAGTATAGTAAATTTTTGTATCGTCTGCGTACATGAGGTAGTCTGCAAATTTAAAACATTTTCCAACATCATACAAGTATACTGCGTTGAGCAACGGAGAGAGAATCGACCCTTGCGGACGCCTGAAGGGACAATTATAACATCGGACCGATGTCCACCCACAACAACAGCTTGAAAACGATTGCGCAGATAAGATTCAAGCCATATTAACATATCTCCACATAATGCCGAGTTCTTGCATTTTGCGTAGCAGGATGACGTGATCAACACGGTCAAATGCCTTTTCAAAATCTGTGTATATCACGTCGACCTGCTTACCACCGTCCATACCACGTAGAACATCATTAGTGAAAATAGCCAGGTTTGTATTTGTAGAACGGCCCTTAATACAACCATGTTGTTGAGAGGGTATATGATTGAGTATAAAAGAATAAAGGTGATGATGTACTACTTTTTCGATTAACTTGCTAAGTGTATTTAATTAGGGGAGATTAAGGAGATTAGTCTGTAGTTTTCAATCGATATCTTTGCACCTTTCTTGTGAATCGGAGCAATTATTGCAGTCTTAAAGATTGTTGGGCAATAACCTTCTTTAAGGCATCTGTTAAAGAGACATGAAATGGGTCCAGCTAGAGATTCAGCGCAATTTATATAAAATAATGGGGGGATTTTCTCACTGCCTGCTCCTTTGGCGGGATCAAGGCTCTGAAGCAGTGTTTTTACGAAGTCTACTTTTACACTTATACTATGCAAAGTGTCGGCACTCGTAATGCTGGTTGGTGAAATATTATATTGGCTAGATGAAGGTTAACTGAAGATAGGCCAATTCAACCACAACTTCACTTGATGATCTGTGGCGTCATTCGACTTAAAAAGGCGTCTGGTGTAAAATGTCTGTCGTTCTATTTGTTTGTCAGCTAGTTTTGGGTAACCAAGAACTATTTTAAATGTGTAGTACTCAAAAGTCTAATGTTCGCAGACGATTTAAAAATCTATCGACCCGTGAGTGAAGTTACCGACTGTATGGAGCTTCAGAACGATATTACGGCGTTGGAGCATTGGAGTAGGTCAAATAAATTATTCTTTATTGTCTCTAGATGGAAGGTAGTCTCCTTCTCCCGATCTCAAAAGCCCCTAACCCTACAATACACAATGGATGGGTCAGAGCTGGATAGGGTGAATTCTGTCCGAGATCTTGGAGTTATCTTCGATAATGAGTTGAAAGATGTAAAGAAGCTGGCAAGGTATTAGGTTTTATAATGAGAGCCACCTCACAATTCCAAGAAGTAGAGATTGCCATCATGCTCTTTAATGCGTTCGTTCGCAAGAAGCTGGAGTTCGGTGCTATAGTTTGGGACCCGAGTGAGGCTATGTACAGTTTGATAATTGATAGACTGCAGCGCAACGTCTATAAAAGTATTTACAGATACTATCCAGACCTTTTTCCATCACTTTTTGTCTCAGGAATGATCGGAGCCTGTTCTTTAGAGTACAGGCTTAAATTGCTATTAGTCATCCACTATAGTGGAGTAGATATATATATATATATATATATATGTAGCGGAGGCACAGACCCGCGGTGCATCTAACTCAGCCTCTCATATAACCATTGATAGTATATCCAAAGGTGAACTACTCAAGGCCATTAAGCGAGTACGAACTCGATCAGCTCCTGGTCCTGATGGGATTCCTTCTTATCTTGTTAAAGACTGTAAATCAGTGCTTCTAATGCCCCTCTTGCATATATTTAATCTCGCAGTAAAAACTGCAGTGTATCCTGAAGTCTGGAAAATATCTCGTGTCACCCCAATCCACAAAGGAGGGGACAAATCGGATATATGTAACTACAGACCTATAGCAGTACTGTCGGTGTTCGGAAAATTATTAGAATCTATTGTGAACACTCGTGTTGTCCAGCAGATCAGCGTATATCTCGACGATAGCCAACACGGCTTCCGACCAGGACGGTCGACCGTAACAAATCACATCAATTTTGTTAATTACATTACCGCCAAGATGGACGCTGGTTTGCAGGTCGATGCAGCATATTAGACACTATACCTAGACACTATAAGAAAATTACAGGAAAATTTAGAATCAGCAAATAATGAAATAGAAAATTTAAATTTAGAGAACTCAAGACTTACTAATGAATTAAAAAAGTCGCAAAAAATCATAGAACTGTTTAAGAGTGTGGGGACATCCGAGGCAATATGTAGTCAAACGTTGTTAATTAAGAAATTAAATACTAAAGGAAGGGGGTACAGCAATCCTGTAGCCACTTCATCATCGGAAACCCCTATTAAAGATATAAATATTTTTATCAGCGAACAAAATGCTGAGCCTCCACACGAAGAACTGGAGAAACAAGAAAAGTCTTTAGACAACCAAAAGAGTCATAACATAGAACAAAATAAAAATGCAGACATAGAAACAGGTCAATTTAAAATTGTAACCAATAATAACAAAAAGTACCCAGAGGAGTCTGCAAAAAATGTAAATGATAAACATGGACAGAACATGAAGAAAGAAGATGAGAATAAAGAACATAATAGAAAGAAGGTTATTATTTTGGGTGATCAACGTGGGATGGGAATGCAACAAACGTATTCTTGTGGACCAGATTTTGAAGTACTTTCGTTCTGGAAAGCGAATGCTAGACTAAGTGATATTTTAAATTCCTATAAAAAAGAACTGATGTCATTAACGAAAAATGACTACATTGTGTTGTTAGGTGGTATGAATGACAATAATCCGGAAAGCTTTAAATTTATATTAAACAGTTTTTTTGACTATTTTCATAATACTAATATAATAATGTGTGAAGTGCCTTTCAATAAATATCTAAATGAAATGAAATTGAATTATGAAATAAGACTTCTATGTATGAAATACAAGCATGTTTGTTATATTGATATGAACTATAGTCGTAAAGTACAGAATAAGTATGTTTTGCGTGCCAACCTTTGTAAATCTCTTGAGAGGGAATTAAAACGCCATGTATTAAAATTAATTGAAGCCAATGATAGAATGCACGAGAAAAACTGTCTGACCAAGATAAGCGTAGGGACACAAACCGAATACAATACTACAGGCTTGGAGGATTCAAACACAATGTCCAAAGCAATAGTTGAGAGTGTGCCTACTACGAGTGCTAAGTTTTTTTGGTCCTAAAAGTACTATTAATGTCTTACATCAAAATATTGATGGTCTAATCGGCAAAACAGATTCACTTATCGTACAACTTAATGAATTCAAATCTGAGAATAAATTTGTTGATGTAATATGTATCACAGAGCATAATATGTTAAATAGTGACGTGGGTAATTTATACGTACCTAACTACACTCTGGCTGCTTGGTGCTGTAGGAAACAACGTAGAGGTGGATCCTGTATTCTAGTCCATAACAGTCACAAATTCAGAGAGTTAATTGAAGTTAAAAATTTAAGTATTATAAATAGCATAGAAAGTTGTGCGGTGGAGTTATGTGAACATAGCACTATAGTAGCTTGTATTTACAGACCGCCTAGTAAATCAAATGTAGCGAAAGAAATATTTTACGACAATTTAGATGACATACTACATAGACTTTGTTTTAGGAAAAAGAAGATTATCGTATGTGGCGATTTTAATATAAATTTATTAGAGGATAATAAAACTACAAAGACCTTTCAAAATATAATCAATAGTCATAAACTAAAACTATCACTAAAGGAGCCAACTAGACCTAAATCTGCAACGTGTCTGGACAATTTTATACACAATCTCCGTGGGTCTACATGTATTATAATTCAGTTAGCTTTATCAGACCACACTGCACAATATTTCACATGCCCAGTAGCACAATATTATCCGATGAAATTTTGGTATTCATATAAGCGTGACTATTGTAAAGAAAATATACAAAAATTCAAGGAAAACTTGGGCAGATTAGCTTTTTATGAAGTTTATGATAATTGTTGTCCAAATAATGCATTTAACTACTTTCATGATCTCTTTAAACTATTATACGATTTATGTTTTCCCTTGGTTAAACGAAAACAAACAATACATAAAAGATCACTATGGATCTCTAAGGGTATAAAAATTTGTACTAGGAAAAAAAGAAAGATGCTGTGGGACTACAGAAAGAACCCAAATATTGAAAGTCTAACATCATTAAAAATTTACACGAAGCGATTAAAACGAATAATGAAATTAACTCAAAAAGCCAAAAATGACTATGCGATTAAAATGACATCTAACAAATCTAAAACTACATGGGATATTATTAATAATAAGAAAATGAATAAACCACATAGTAATGACATAAATAGAATTAAATATAATAATAATATGTTAACTAATTCAATTGACATAGTTGAAGCGTTTAACAGTTTTTATATTAATAGCGTAAAACCTTCAACTTCCAAAACCAACACAGACAAAGGTACTAAATGTCTGAATACCCTAAACTGGAAAAAAGCTAATTCGATGTTTATGGCTCCTTCGAGCCCGGACTATATGCTCGAAATAATCAAATCTTTAAAAAACACTTCAAGTTCAGGTTACGATGAAATTATAACTAAGGTAATAAAGGGAGTGGGGATCGTAATATGTCCATTACTCAGTCACATCATGAATCTATGTATAGATTGTGGGATATATCCAGATAAATTAAAATTAAGTATAATAAAGCCATTTTATAAAAATAATGATAGAGAAATTATTAGTAATTATAGGCCGATAGCATTAATACCAGTTTTTTCAAAAATATTTGAAAAATATATTTACCCTTGTTTGTACTCCTATTTGGATAAATTTAACATCCTCGTTGATGAACAAGTGGGCTTTCGCAAAAAGAAGTCTATGAATATGGCAATTTTTAATTTACTAAAAACAGTAATGTCTGGCCGAGAAAAGAAATTGCCTATGTATGCTATGTACATGGATCTTACAAAAGCGTTCGATCATGTTGATCATGTGGTTTTAGCTGATAAACTTGAGGCATATGGAGTGAGAGGAAATGTTTTAAATTTATTAAAACCCTACCTCAGTAATCGATCCTAGCAAACGCAAATTACAGCAATCTGCCCAGAAACAAAAACTGAAGTAAAATACACTTCCTCTACCGGTGTGGTAAGATATGGTGTTCCGCAAGGCAGTGTACTGGGGCCGTTACTATTTATAATATACATTAATGACCTCCCACGAGCCATTAAACAGCCAATGGTCCTTTTCGCTGACGACAGCACTGTTCTTTTCATAGGCAAAAAGCAAGAACCACTCGAGCCGGAAATTGACTTAGCATTAGGAAATATAATTCATTGGTTGACATCGAACAATTTGCAAATAAATTTAGACAAAACTAATATAATGACATTTTACAAATATAAAAAATTGACATCAAACATAACCTATCTCAATAATGACATTCAAGAAGTATCAGACACAAAATTTTTGGGTCTCCATTTAGATTGTGATTTAAATTGGAAAAGTCATGCTGAATATTTGCGCTCTAAGCTTAGCAGTTTTTCCTAAGCCCTTTACTTACTATCAAAAGTAGTCAGTCAATCAGCGGTTCTTACAGCCAGTTATATTTTGGGGTAACTGTACAGAACGGGAAGCAATTTTCAAGTCTCAAAAGAAATGCCTAAGATCGGTCTGTCACTTGAAATCTACAGAATCTTGTGAGCTATATTTCTTGAAACTAAAAACATTGCCATTTCCATGCCTATACATTTATGAAATGTCGTTATTTGTTCGAAGAAACATATACTTATATGAATTTGGCCAAGGTACACAAAGCAGACATAAAATAAAGCACACTAATCACAGGACAGCATGTTTCGCAAAGGGTGTGTTTGGTATGGGTCCTTTGATATATAATCATTTACCGAGAGCAATATTGGATTCGGGAAGTATCAGCATTTTTAAAGTGAAAGTATTTAATTTTCTAATAAAGAAACGTTATTATTATGTAAATGACTTTTTAAAAGACAATGTTAAAGAATTGGTGATATGATTGATTAAATATATGGTTGGTTTTAATGTATACTCATAATTTTATTATTAAATATTCAACATTAAATATAAGCACATTAATATATAGGTAATGTAGAAATAAAATAAATTACAATTGTTAGATTTAAGTTATTTTCTATGACTTTTAATTAATTTATTGTATGTTCAATTTGATGGACCAACTACACTAATATTTAGGTAAACTTGACATAAAATTAATTACAATTGTTAGATTTAAGTTACTTTCTAAAACTATTAATAAAATTATTGTATGTTCAATTGATGGACCAAGCTGTTGGGACAATAATAATGTATACGATCAATAATGTGACACAGTTTAACAATAAAAATAAATCTGAATCTGAATCTGAATATTTTGACTTCGAAAAAGCGTTTGATCGCGTAGATAATGACATTCTTTTGGCAAAATGTGCAACTATAGGTTTCAACCCAAAGCTCCATAGTCTTTTTGCTAGTTACCTTCAAAATCGCCTGCAATATGTTAAGTGGTCGAATTTTAAATCATCGAGTTATTATACTAGATCGGGCGTCAGTCAAGGCTCTACATTAGGACCAACGCAGTTTCTGATAATGATAAATTATCTACCGAAAATTATCAGTGCTGCACGATGTCTTCTCTTTGCTGACGACCTTAAACTATTTACTGCAGTCGCAAATAGTGCTCATTGCGATTCCATGCAAGCAGATATTGATCGGGTAGCGGATTGGAGTTATAGAAATCGACTCCATTTCAACTCCAAGAAATGTAAGGTTTTCACTGTTACTAGAACCCTTAACCCCATTCATTACGAATATAAAATTACAAACACAAAAATAGAACGCGTGACTACAATTAAAGATCTTGATTTATCTATGGATGCACAACTTAACTTCAGAGATCATATAATAGATATATGCACACAAGCCTATAGGATGTTGGGGTTTATAATGCGCACATCATATAATTTTAAAAATATCAATGCCGTAATAGCATTATACTATGCCTACGTTCGTAGCAAATTAGAGTATAACGCAGCCATTTGGGATCCGTACGAGAATAAATATTCTCTTATGGTCGAAAGAATCCAACGTAAGTTTGCCAGATATATTTATAAAAGACTATACGGGTACTACCCATACATGTTCCCATCTTTATTTGTTACGGGTATGGTGGGCCTTCATACACTAGAACTCAGACGAAAAATGTTACTCATGTTCCATTACTATCAACTCATCCATAACGTAATAGACAACCCATCCGCGCTAGAGGAGCTGCGGCTGCATGTGCCGACACAGTACATGCGCGGCGCCGACGCCGAGCATGGCCCTCGCCGTCGACGTCGCTTGTTCGCTGCACCGGCACACATCTACTCCGTCCGCGCACACAATGCACCTAATGCTAGGGTGATAACGCTGCTCAACGACATGATCACTCAAAAGCCTTATTTAGATATATATTGTGATAGGGTAGGCAAATTTCGAGCGGAAATTATTGCTTACCTTAGTTCTGCCTTGTAACGATTTGGATTAGTCTGTAAGTTACATGTGCTAAATAAATAAATAAATATATCTACTCCACTGACATAACCGATCCTCACTTCCTTCCCCCCGTCGCCGTTCAAGGCATATTTTGGGTGACCCGGACGACCCCATCGCAGCCGTTACTTCGGCAGCTTTAGCGTCGTCCCAAGGGAACCCCGGTAATGGTTGTAGACCCGACCAGGGCTGTGATCTCGATCGCATTGTAGGCTCCGGCCGAGATCTTCCTCGCAGCCCCAGTCGCAGTCGAGGTAATCCACACACACACGATAGTAGTCCCAGCCACGGTGCGGGCAGGAGTATACACCGCGGCAGGTAACGGCTGTGGGCGAGGTACTCAACTTTCAATATGTAGCCCCACCCAAAGTACAGTCATGAGTGTACAACGCGACGATCCTGGTCGCGGTGTGGACTCGTGTCGCGGAAATGGGGGGAGGCGAGGTAATTCAGTTTTTAGCCCCGGTCAAGGTAGCGCTTCCGATCACGGTGTAGGCACCGGCCGAGGTAATGACTGTGGGCGAGGTACACATGGTTATGATTCTGTGGCGAGCTCGAGGCAAAAATTATGTCTTGGTTAGATTCTCTCCAAATAGTCATAGAGTAAAAATTCATAGGGCCCACTTTCCACGGTACACTTATGTACCGGGGCGATTCTCTCCGACTCCCCTCTCACCTGGCGACGGCCTAAGCCGAGGTCCGTACCTTAGTGGTGCCCTTGAGCAAGTCGCCTACTCCTCTCCTTGCGGCGAAGCGTCTTTAACGCTCGCCTTAGGCGGTGCGCCCTCTACGCCCGCATCTGGCCGAGTGCCATCTGCGCTCGCCAACCGTCCGGTGACGCTGTAAATGCCGGTAGAGGCAAACAGCATTAGTCTGTTCTAAAAAAAAAAAACTGCAGCACTCGTCTGCGTGCGCTCGAGCTGAGAGGTTGTGCGGACTGGGGTACCGATTCGCACCCTCCATCAGTAAGAAGGCAAGCAGACCAAGTCGCTCCCGTGGAGCTTTGCAGCTGCGGCTCGGGGGTTACCGAGCAGCACTCAGGGTTCCGCGGTCCGGTAGGGAAACCACTGTTGCGGCCTGGGAGTTACCGGGCAGCACGGTGGAATTCTGAGTAGGGATCCGCGTATCAGCGGGGACGTCAGCCCGGCTCGGGGGTTACCGAACAGCACGACCCCTCGCCAGATAAAAGACTTCACGGTAGACTAGAGTACCGAAGCCCCATCAGAGGGAGCCTCCCCGCGTTCCGACTATAACCTCCGTAACCTCGGGTAAGACCCCCCTTTATGTATAGATTACGATTGTTAAGTAAATAAAACACACGGCAAGTGGAAAGTGATCCGTATTTAATTTCACCTCCACCGCTAGGAAGCCTCCGACCATAGCTAGTCGAGCACACCCAATCTCACGCGCAGCCGGCGCGTGGGATCCGTAATGTAAGCATTGCCCTTGCAGGTTCGATCCCCGCAAGCTGCAACATTACAAGCTTATGAAGCTCTCATCTTCCAACCCAACATACTGTTACACTTTGGAATTGATAAAGACTCTCCTAATGCTCGTGAACTATTTAATGAGAGAATAGGGAATCATTATGAGGGATGGCATTTTATATTTACTGACGCATCGAAACTATCATCCGATAGTGACGTTGGATCAGCAGTATGGATCCCTGCAGCTAGGATAAGTTTGACCTTCAAAAGCCCACTATACGCTTTAGTATTTACAGGAGATTCAATTGCTCTTCTAGAAGCCATACTTTTCATGAAATCACATAACCTTCATAATTCTATAATCTTTACTGATTCCAAAAGTTGTCTTCAAGCTCTTCTTTCTAACCCTTTTCATTCCATTGCCCGGTTCCCAGTAATTCTCAGTATTAAACAATCTCTCTTTGAATGAACGTTTTCGGCCGATATCTCAGAAACTATGCACTTTAAGGCAAAAGTCATGGAGACTATTATTATAGAGAATAAAATTTCGCATCTTTTGTTTCCAGTAAACTTTTTTGTAAAACTTACCGTTTACGATTTCTGACCCATTTAATGAACCGGTTTTTCTATCGTAATACCTCAATCCAGAGTGTTATAAGCAACCAACGTGAGGATGAGGTTAGAGCGAGCAACATAAGTGAAGACGAAACAAATGATAACATACTCGTAGTCTGTGAGTTGCAAGAGTTTGAAATGCATGAGTCAAGAAGTAATAACAGTGCGGACAATATACAAATTAGAGTGATTAGTTATTATTGGAAGACTTGCATACAATCTTGTTTTTTCTGGCTAGTGTCCTAGGAAGGTGACGGTCTGAATCCCCACGATGACCAGTCGGGTTGGGGAAATTATTTATAAAGTTATGCTGTGAATGTTTAGTTGGGTCTAGCCGGTTGCCGATATCTGCTAAAGCTTATTTTAAGTATGTGTTTTTCTCACCTATTTTCTCACTTTGCTCGCATACGAGGGTATTCAATGTATTCTCGGTATAGGCATGAAAGAATAAGCAGAAAATTCTGAATAAAATTAATTTTTCAATGTAGTCCCCTAGGATTTGTTTGTCCTGGAAAATAACTTTTTAATTCCCTTCAAAAAATATTTTACTGCCTGGTCTTAAAAATGATAGTTAATTGCTGCCTTAAACTCTTCATCGTCGGAAAAATGCTTGCCTCGAAGTTCTTTTTTGAAATTTGGGAACAGAAAGTAATCACTAGGGGCTAGGTTCGGGCTGTAGGGTGGATGATTGATTTCTTCAAATCCGCAATCCCGCACAGCAGCATTGGCAATGCGCGCCTTGTGAACAAGCACGTTGTCGTGCAGAAGCAATACACCTGCGGTCAATTTTCTCTATCATTTTTCTTTTATTGCCTCCTTAGCTCTCCTCCTAGCTTGGTTTTTTCTGCTATTATTTTCACTCTCACACTTCATCTTCTAGTACAAGTTTCTCAACAATTGTTATGTTTTCTTCAGTAGCGGCACTAGCCGGCCAGCACTTGGGTTGTTTTCAATACTGTCTCTACCCCATTTAAATTCACTTGACCACTTCTGAACTATAGATAATAAAGGGGCAGAATCTTGGTAAACAGCCATCATTTCTTCGTGAACTACTTTTTGAGTCTTTCCTTGTTTGGTGAGGAATTTTATCACAGCAGGATGCTGGATTTTTTTCAACGTTTCAGTCTTCGTAGTTGCCTTATTACTATTACTAGAATACATTATTATTAGAATACATTGAACTCCCTATGTACCTATATAATAAAGATTATTACATTGCATTTGTAGATTTTAAAAAGGCTTTTGATCACAGTCTCGTGTCGGCATTCGCGCAAGGTGGTAGTGCAGGTAGTGAATAGGAACTTGTTTCACGCACCCGCGTGCGCCGCGCGCCGGCCTGCACTCGGTACACCCGAGTGACGCTTGCTTTCACTCTACGGATTACGATGCGATTCGATTAAGTCAACAAGATGGATGACATTATCGAATGCGCTCAGATATCAGACGATACGTTAGAAGAGACAAGCAAGATGAGTTCTTTGAGTGAACACGAGATGATTGAAGTACTAGAGGAACAGTATCACGAAGAAATAATACAACAAGAGAGGAGGGAGGAAGATGATTTAGCGAGACCTATGAAAAGAAATAGAGGCGAAGAAGAAGGTGACTGGATAACTGTTGGAGCAAAAGAAAAGAAACTTAAACCAGAACAAAGAAGTATCGAATTGTACATAACATGCAATGAGAAAATGCCGAAACAGTTTGCCCTAGCAAAAATTTTTAAGGCCCATGGTATTACAGATATCGAAAGAGTGAAGTATATCAACCCGTATAAGGTAAGGGTGGACATTGCCGATGAACTTAAAGTCGAAAAAATAGAAAAATGTTCGCCACTTACTGATTTAGGATGGAGAATGCATAGGGCGATGGAAACAACCTTTTCCTACGGTGTGATAAAAGATATTGATTTGGACGTGTCCGAGGAAGATATTATAAAATGTATATCTAGCACCAAACCTGCTCAAATACACTCTGTTACCAGACTTTTGCGGCGCATTCCTAATGTGGAGGGATGGCATCCTAGTGAAACCGTACGGATATGTTTTAAGGGTTCTTTTCGACCGTCTCATATACTTCTAGACAGTTTACGTATAAGGGTAGCACCTTATGTTTTCCCTGTGTCGCAGTGCGGTAATTGCTGGAAATTGGGACATGTGACAAAAAGATGCCCCTCTACAAAAACAGTGTGTCCTAAATGTGGCGAAAACCATAATAACTGTGAAACTATATCTTACAAATGTGTTAACTGTGGTGGCCGTCACATGGCGCTATCCCGAACATGCCCGGCGTTTTGTAAAGAGAAAAGACTCAGAGAAATTATGGCCGAATTTAATTGTACGTACCGAAAAGCCTTGACGATGTACGTTCCTCCGGAAGCACCTAAACCTAGAGTGGAAACATACACACCCGAGTATCCCACACCATCGATGGGCAGGGTTACTATGTGTACTCCTGTTCAAGAACCTACCTTTGCTGAAATGGTCTCAACAAAAGCGGTAGTCCACAGTGTGAAGAAAGATGATAAGAAACCTCTTCGACAGGGCAGAAAACAACAACGTCCAGCCACGGAGACAGACCAATGGGCTAACACTGACTTATTCCCTCCTAATGTGGTACTCAATAACCCTGAAATTGAACAGAAAGAAAAGAAAGAGAGAGAAGTAAAATTCGGCGAGCTCCTAAAAAGACTTAAAGAGATTTTATTTTTAAAAGAGTCTTCTATACAAGTTAAAGTGCAGAGTGCCATTAAGTGCTGTGTTGAGTGGGTTATTCTAGTAGTATTCGAAAATATATCGGACTGGCCAATATTGCAATTAATATTGAACTATATCAACTCATAATGGATTACACCAAAAAATCATGTAAGCTTAATATTATACAATGGAACGCGCAAAGTCTCAAACCTAAATTAGTAGCATTTGACCAATTATTATATCACGAGAAGGTCCACATCGCCGCACTTAGTGAGACATGGTTAGAACCTGATTGCCAGATAAAATTAAGTGGCTACACAGTGTATCGTAAGGACAGGCCAGATTCGTATGGTGGAGTTGCAATTTGTGTTCATAATTCTATTAGTGCTTCTTTACATCCTGCAAGTAGTTTAAACCCAGGCATAGAACTTTTGATGCTTAGAGTTTATAATTGTGAGAATGTCGAGTATGTAGCTTCTATTTACTGTGCTCCATCTGTACATACTTGTCGAACAGACTGGGACCACATTTTTACAGCAATCGGCAAAAAAACTATTATTCTAGGCGACTTCAATGGCCACCATACGAATTGGTCGAATAAAATAAACAGCAGGGGCTCCCAAATCTTGGACAGTATATCAGAAGTTTCACTCTTTAGCTTAAATGACGGCAGCCCCACGCGAATAAAATTAGTAAATAACCAGCTACAGCAGTCCGCCCCGGACTTATCATTAGTGTCACTTGATGTCGCAATTAAATTCAATTGGACTACAATAAATGAAACACTAGGTAGCGACCACCTAGTTATTAAGATTAGCACACAATTTGAGCACGATCCTCACCTTATAAATCTACGTCGGAATTATAAAAATGCGAATTGGTCAGCATATAGGGACTTTTTGAACGACCTTTATAGTAATTTTGCATATACAAACAATCCACAGGAATGTTATAACTATTTTATACAGTGTATGAACACCGCCGCGAATCGTTACATTCCATATATAAAAATTAATAATAACCCTACGAGTAAATTCTCACCAAAACCTTATTGGAATACGTGTCTATCAAAATTAGTAGCAGAACGTCGCCTTACACTTGCATTATTTAGACGAAACCCTACCCCTCAGAATCTAAGCTATTTACAAGACAAAATACGTAATACCCAAAGGTTTATGCGTACGACAAAAGACGTGTCATGGCAGCATGTATGTTCCTCACTAGATGGATCTATAACTCAAAACCAGTTGTGGCGAAAAATAAAGTGGCTCAAGGGTCATAAAATGTCTAGATCCTATGTAAACAAAGAATGTGCAAATGAACTGTTGCGTAACCTTACGCCTGACTACACACTCCCATGTGCCCCTTCTTTCTCGTCAACCTATGCTTACCTAGAAAATCCAATAACTAGACACGAGCTATATAACAATATTCGCCATAAAGATACATGTCCCGGAAGCGACCAAATCTCGTACTCGATGATAAGCAATCTCCCTGAAAACGGTAAAACAATTCTATTGTATTTGTATAACGTATTTTTCTCACAAAGTTTCGTCCCGATTCAGTGGCGAGATACAACCATAGTACCTATCCCAAAACCGGTTCTTGACCCGCGTGCACCGGTGTCACTGCGTCCTATATCAATGATATCGTGTGTATGTAAAATTTTTCACTGCATTCTAATCAAGAGATTAGAATGGTTCTTAGAGAAAAACGATCTTCTATCCGAAGATACAACTGGTTTTAGGCGATGTAGATCTACACTAGATAATCTCTCTCTTTTAGTATCAAGAGTTCAAACGGGCTTTTCGAATAATTACCACACTATTGCATGTTTCATAGATATTAATAATGCATATAACAATGTTGATATTACTTGTTTATTAAACATTATGAATCAGATGGGAGTAAGTGTAGGTATATGCAGGTACTTATGGAGTTTTCTGAAGGAAAGGTATCTCAATATTCAAGGGGGAACAGTATGCAATCGCAGATACACCTGTCGCGGTTTAGCTCAAGGAGATCCATTCTCGCCCTTATTATTTAATATAATAACAAGTAGTATATGCAAGTCTATTAATAATGTCTGTATTTCGCAATATGCGGATGACTTGGTTCTGTACAAAACGGGCATTAATAAAGAGGACAATACACAACAATTACAATTAGCATTAAATAACTTCTCAAGATTGCTTTTTAACATAGGCCTAGAAGTATCACCCACTAAAAGTAAAATCTGCCTTTTCAAACGAGGTCACATTAGCGAATGTGTAAACCTTTCCATAAACAATATTCCCATGCAGTCTTCGGATGTCGTCAGGTACTTGGGTTTATGGCTAGATCGGTCATTGCGCTGGACAAAACATATTAATGAGATAATTTCTAAGACTTCCAAGTTAGTCAACATTTTTAAAGTATTAGCTGGTTCAGGCTGGGGCATACATCCGAAGTATTTGAGACGAATATATATCTCAATTATTCGCAGCAGGCTTGACTACGGTAGTTTTCTGTATGGGAGTAGCTGCAAAACGCATTTAGGCAAATTAGATAAGGTACAAAATAAGTGCATGCGGGTAATAGGTGGCTTTATTAAAAGTACAGCCATTCACGTCATGGAGTGCGAACTTCACCTTCCACCTCTCACTGTAAGAAGACACTACCTAGCTGGGAAGTTTTTGTTAAAGTCAAAATCCATTAACAATAGCAATATTATCACAGCATTGGATAAACTGTATGATCTATGTAAAAATCCTTATTGGAGACGCAAAAACAAACCTACCTTAGTACTAATACACGAATATCTTAGATCTATACCTATACACAGTAGTGAAAGATTAGAAATGTTTTCTATGGATACGTGGGTCGGCGGTGTGGATCTGTCTCAAATTATAAAGTGTGATATTGAATACATCAGTAAACCTAAAAATACCTATAATACATGTGTTTTGAGACAATTGTGTGATACCTATATAAACAAAAGCTACAATGGATATTATAAAATTTATACGGACGGTTCGAAAGAAAAAAGTGGCCTTGCTGGATTTGCTTTCTATGACCCACAAACAGAAAATTATTTTAAATTAAGACTCAATGTTAATATTTCTATTATGTGTATAGAGCTGTTCGCTATAGCAGAGGCGATTTCTTATATTAAGTCATGCCCGTCTGGCAGATATGTAATATTGACAGATTCCAGAAGCGCACTCCAACATTTGGCTCGGTGCTCCTCGAACTTTCGAGGTACACCGATAGCCTACAATATTCTGGACTCTGTTCAAAAATTAGCACAACAAAACAAAAATGTCGTCTTACAATGGGTACCGTCCCATGTTGGCTTGCCGGGCAACGAAAAGGCAGATCAACTTGCCAAAGATGCTGTTGAGAATGGGGAACTGTTCTTTTGTGTGCCTTTTTTCACTGATCTTTTATTTTTAGTGCGGGAAAAATGTATTGAAACATGGAAAGAGTATTTCGATGAGAGATCATTGACAAAGGGCATTTGGTACAGGACTATCCAACCCTGTTTAACGCGCTCGCCGTGGTTCTCCTACACGGAAATCCCTAGATCTGAGATTGTCACTGCATTGAGACTTCGATCCGGGCACATTCCACTAAATAGATTTGCATATTTAATGAAGAAGTCCGATTCACCAAATTGTGCCGAGTGCGGAGTAGTTGAGGATGTTTACCATGTATTGGTGGAATGTGTCCGGAACGAAGTCGAGAGAAGAGCGTTACTGATGGCTACCAATATCGATGTCAAAGAGCTGGGTATTTGTAATAGCATTCTCGCATTCCCTCTATCAGCGGCTGCGAGAAGGCTATACAAACTTGTTAACATAGCCATAAAACGGCGTAGTTAATGTATATCGATTGTATACTATGGGAGTGGCATGATCATGTCTGATCAAACTCCTTTTAAATAAATAAAGATTAAAAAAAAAAAAAAAAAAAAAAAGGCTTTTGATTCTCTAAAGCATAATGCGATATGGAAGTCTCTACAAGAGTCCCAGATAAATACATAGGAGTAATAAAAAGTATGTATTCAAACAATACATCCAAAATTCAGTTGGAGAAAATTGGAGACCAATTTAAAATAAAGAAAGGAGTCCGACAAGGAGACCCAATGTCACCTATAATTTTTTCAGCGGTTCTTGAAAGTGTATTCAGTAGACTAACATGGGCTGAATATGGTCTAAATATCAAAGGAACCCCACTAAGCGATTTACGGTTTGCAGATGACATCATTTTGCTAGCTGGTTGCTCCACAAAGTTGCAATTGATGCTGCAAGAACTGGACAGAGAGAGCAAAAAGGTTGGGCTAAGCATGAATGCAGAAAAACCTAAATTAATGACTAATAAAACAAGGGATACAATTAAAGTAGACAACCACCAAATTCAGTATGTCGAAGAATATACTTACCTAGGACAGATCATAGCCAATTCAAAACAAATGGATAGAGAAATAGATAAAAGGGTGAGCAATTCTTGGCAGAAGTTCTGGTCTTTGAAAGAGATCTTAAAGGAAAAATCAATTCCACTCAAACATAAAATTAAAGTGTTTAATAGCTGTTTCATACCCGTTCTGTCATTTGGCTGCCACTTCGTAACCACATCAAAACATAATTACAGAAAACTTCAAGTATGTCAAAATAACATGGAAAGAAGTATTCTTAATATAAAACTTAAAGACAAAATAAGATTAGAAAAAATAAAACAAGGAACAAAGTCAAAAAGTACAACAGAATAAATAAAACTACAAAAGTGTCGATAGGCAGGACACATGTTGAGAGATAACCAGGAAATGCAAATGGAATGTATCAGAGTGGTACCCAAGAGAGGGAAAAAGAAACAAAGGTAGGCAACAGATAAGATGGGAAGACAACATAAAAAAGGTGGCTGGCATAAATTGGAAACAATCAACACAAAACAGAAAGGAATGGAAGTCCTGGGAAGAGGCCTATGCCGGAAGGCAAGCTGATGGGGAAGAGGAGGCTAAGACGATGTCAACAAACAATGTAATAATATGTCATTATTTTATAAATTAAGCCAATTGTGTCAATTTCTTAAATCCATATACCATCAGCATTAATGCTATAAATAAATAAATAAATATAAGTAAATATATTTTATAGTTTTCAGGTAATTTAAAAAAAATAGCTCTGGGTGCCTTATTGAAGAATCAAACAAATCAAGCAACCAATAAAATGATAACATAATCTATAAGTGCATCAAGTAACTACTTGTACTTATTTCAATAAAATATTCACAAACCGCATGCTTACTGCTTACAAAAATATCATTCCATTTGTTCGTCACAGATGTGCATTTGAGACAGGCTGCACGGCCATTGCACACCAATAATGAGGTGTGTAGGTATAACTCGAGTTTCTGCCATTTCTATGAAAGCAGAATACTGTATAGATAATTATACCATGCTAAGGGTAAACCCTCAATAGGGGATAAATCTTTTGCCATATAAAGATACCTCCTTTTGGCTATGCAAGTTTAATTTTGGATGATGGACTTTTATGTCATGCAATAAAAGCTGCTGAAGATTATAGCAAATTAAGAGAATATCAGGCAGCATTACCTAGGAAGCTGAAGATAGAACTAACAATGTTACCTAGATCTTTTGCATTACACATATATCATCAGACATAAATCATTATGTCTAATATCTGTCTTCGTTCAGATTGTGTAATTGGCATCACACATTAAAGATTTGTGATATCATTTCCAATTTCAAAACAATTATCGATTTCAACAACATACTTTATGAAGGCTTATGCAGGATTTCCATTGTTATGTGGATAAGGTAGAAACTAATCATATTGTAAGTGACCATATAAGTTAAAAAAGTATAGATATTATGAGGTTTATTAAGTTTTAGGGTGTGTACAACACTATAATTCACATTGTAATCTTGATGCATAGTGAGAATCAGTAGATAGGTACTCCATATGTTATCTTACCTGACATGAAATTTTGGGTCCCGCGACTGGGTGGAACTCCGCCAGGAATATGCATCGGATTGGGCCCTCTCGACCGCATCCCTCGTAGTAACGGGTCTCCATCATGACAACAGAAAAATTAATGACCAATGTGCAGTCATGCGGTAACTCCACGCAGAAGTATAATAAACAATTGTCCAAAGTTTTCAAGATCCCTTTCACAACTTCCCCGGGATAGCACTCACTGTAACGTTCACCCAAGAGTTTACAAATAGAACAAGCACAGCAGAAATGCTTCTGCTATAAAATATTTGGATCGTTTTCCTACTTTTTTATCCTCCACTTGACTTGAACTGTGTATTGTTGTCAATAGGCATTTTTTACTTCTTCTTCTTCTTCTTATTGGATGGCTTCTGTGACTAAATTGTCACAATTCTGCCAGTGTTCATTTAGATTAGATTAGATTTTTTGTGTATGGCCCCTGCGACTTGTTTGAGTGTCGCAACTTTGCCAGTATCTGTTACATGATAGTGTTAAGAGTAAGGAACTCTTTAGTGCTCGTTAGTGCTTTGTACCAGTTTGACAGATAGTGTACCCCTGTCAGTAAAAAGTCTGTTATATTTTATATTATAGTAAACATATCTCAATTTCTCATTTTCGTTTATTTATTCTAAATCAACCTTAACATGGTAGCAGTGCGTGGTTAAAGGATAAAATTAGCGAATTTAGAAGAAAGTCGAGTGTTCAGTAAGAGAAAACATTTTTTCGTCAGCAAGATGGAACAAGCTATCTTCGAAGCTACGAAAATTCAGGTTGGTCTCTTAGAGAAAACGAACTGGGCGACTTGGAGATATAAGATAATGGCAGCAATGAGAGGATAAGGACTGCTTGATATAATTGAAGGAAGGATTAGCAAACCAGTGCTAGTGGATCCTAAACAGACTGAGAAATTTAATGTAGAGTTGCAGAACTACCAGAGGGCCAATAATGCAGCACTACTATTAATTACGACGAATTTATCTGATGAAAATTTTTGAAGATTTTCATCAGATAAATTCGTCGTGGTCATGCGATATACCGTTGCAAGGGAGGTATGGCGTGAATTACACCGACTATATGCAGGTGAGTCACAAGATCGAGCCTATGACCTCTGCATGAAATTCTTTAGCTACAAGAAACAACCTGACCATGATATGTCAACTCATATGTCCCAAATGAAAAATATCTGGTTTGAGCTGACACAGGAGATGAACAAGTCTGAAGTTAAAGGTGAGCTACCAGAAATTTTCCTGATATGCAAAATTTTAGACACCTTACCTGAAGATTATTTTTCATTCAAATCTAGTTGGTTGTTGATATTGAAGTCTGAGAGAACGGTTGAAAACTTGACAAGTCAACTTTGTACGTATGAAAGAGCTTTAACCAGTAGGAATGAAGTAGAAACAGAGGTTCTCAACATTCAAGGAACGAAAGCTAAACCGAAGAAGATCATTAGAAATGTCGATAAGAGAGATAAAGAGAAATGTCATTATTGTGGTGTGATCAGACACAGAATAAAGCAATGCCAGAAATGGATATCCGATGGACGCCCACCGAAACCGAAACCGTCGACGTCAAAATGTGTACCAAATACGAGTGTGCATATGAGTCTTATGGCAGTTAATACGAATATAGACGAAGATCACGATTCCTGGTTTGTTGATAATGGTGCTACAAGTCACGTGACAAATAGGTGTGATCTGTTTGAGACGTTCGATTACTTTGAAGATTCACACACCGTGACAACAGCAAATGGAGAAGCCATTCAGGCAGTTGGCAAGGGAACATTGAAAATTGAAGCTGACGTAGAAAGTCGCAAGCAAATGATTACGCTAAATGATGTATGGTATGTACCTAGTGTAAAAAAGAACCTATTTTCAGTATCAGCTCAAGATAGACTCTCAAATAGTACTTTTGTGTCATCAGCTACATCATGTAAGTTGTCAGTGAACGGGATCATTATGATTATTGGGAACAGGCAGAGACAAGGAGGTCTATACAAACTACAATTGACCAACATCAAACCTGTTAGACCCGCACAAATAAACACCCTAGCAACAAAAACTTACTCCAGCTATATCACGAGAGATTGGGACACCAAAGTAAAGCCCATGTACAGAAAGTTATTGAGAGAGAACTTGGGATTAAAGTTAAACTTGACAGCGAAATAATGTGAAGGCTGTATCTATGGTAAAACACATAGAACTAAATTTGGTTCAAGAGAGAGGGCAACAAGAGCGGGTGAACTCATACACGCTGACGTATGTGGACCCTTCAGGTACTCTATAGGCAAATGCAAGTACTTTGTTCTCTTCAAGGATGATTTATCGAAATTCCGTTATGTATACTGTCTAAAACAAAAGTCAGAAGTAAGTCAAAAGCTGAAGCAAGTGTTGGCTGAGATAAAAGCAAATGGACACACAGAAAGAGCTTCTGAGTGATAACGGAGGAGAGTTCGATAATAAGGAAGTTAGGAAAATACTCGAAGATTATGGTATTAAACAGAGACTTTCTATGCCACATACTCCACAACAAAATGGTTGTATAGAAAGAGATAACAGGACAGTTGTCGAAGCCACGAGGGCTATTATGCATGCAAAAGGGCTACCCCAAGGGCTGTGGGCTGAGATAGTTAATGCTACAGTCTACATTCTAAATCGGACTGGCCCTACACCATTGGACAAGAGTCCATACGAGATATGGTACAATAAGAAGCCAAGGATCCGACATTTAAGAATAATCGGTAGTACTTGCTATGCACATGTGCCAAAGGTCACTAGGAAAAAATTGGACAAAAAAGCCGTGAAGGGTATATTGATTGGATATGAGAATGATGAAGGTTACAGAGTATGGATAAAAGAAAACAACAAACTAGTACGTTCAAGAGATGTTTTATTTGAAGAGAAGACTCTATTGCCAACTAATCAAGATCCAATACCAATAGAAAATACAAGTCCAATGACTTTTGACGTGCCAATACCTATGTATTACAACAACACACCTATCTCTTTAAATAGTGACATATCAGATAATGTCACGTCAATTCAAGAATCATCAATATCTGCACCAGCTCAGGACTCATCCCCATTAAATGAATCTGGAGAATCATCATCATTCACAAGTCATGATATCAAAGACGAACCAGATAACATACAGGATGTTGATGAGCCTGAAACTCAAAGTGATTACGAATCTGTTGATTCAAATGAGGACACAGCTAAATTGATCGAACCTGTACAGGATGGAGTTTTACCTGAATTAGAAATAGAGGAAGAAGGTAGAATGACACTCAGAAACAGGTCGACTATTAGACCTCCAGACAGATTTAAGGAATTTATCATGAGTGCGGTAAAGGATATGAATGAAATCAAGGAACCTCAAACTTATCATGAAGCTATCCGCAGTAAAAATATCAAAAAGTGGAAGATGGCTATGGATGATGAGATTTCATCACTAAATGTAAATGAGACGTGGGTTATGGTACCACTACCAATGAATAAAAAAGCTATTCCATGTAAATGAATATACAAAATGAAGATGAATGCAGATGGTACAGTTGAGCGTTATAAGGCTAGACTGGTGATTAAAGGCTATTCGCAGAAAAAGGGCATAGATTTTTATGATACATTCAGCCCCGTTGCTAAATTGAGCACTATCAGAGTGGTTTTGAGTATTGCTGCGAGAGATAATATTATGTTCTTAGCCCAATTTGATGTGTCTACAGCATTTCTGTATGGAAGCCTGAGTGAGGATATATAATATGAAACCACCCAAAGGTTATAACGATGGCTCTAATAATGTATGCAAATTAAAAAGGAGTCTATATGGATTAAAACAGGCTCCTCGTTGTTGGAATAACTGCATTACAGAGTTTCTGGAAAAGGCTGGATTCCTCGCAAGTGAAGCTGATCCATGTCTATTTATGAGGCAGCGAGGAGAAAGAAGACTCATACTAGCACTTTACGTTGATGATGGGCTTCTAGCTTCTACCCACCAAGAAGAATTAGACAAATTTTTAGAAGAGCTGAAGGGACGATTCAAAATTAAATCGAAACCAGCTACCTACTTCTTAGGTCTAGAAATTGGGAGGGAAGTAGATGGCTCTATAAATCTGACACAGACTGCCTATACGAAGAAACTGCTAGAAAGATTCTGTATGGAAGGTTGTAAAACAGTAGCGACACCTATCATAAATGATAATACTGCAGGAAAAAGAGAAGATATTTCTGAAATCGAGAAGAAATTTCCATATAGGCAAGCCGTGGGTGCCTTAGCATATTTAATGGTTGGTTGACATAGCTTATTCTGTAGGTGTTGCATCCAGGCATTTAGAAAACCCAACACGAGAAGATGTTGTGAAAGTGAAGCGTATACTACGCTACTTAAAAGGAACTTTAAATTGGGGCATACAATACAAAAGAAATTGTAATGAACATCTAAAATGCTACAGTGACGCGGATCACGGTGGAGATTTAGAGACAGGACGTTCTACAACTGGAATGATTTGTATGTTTGCCGGGGGAGCTGTATCATGGCGGAGCCACAGACAGACGTCTGCCGCAATTTCTACTACTGAAGCAGAAATAGTAGCCGCAAGTGAGACTGCTAGAGAAATGATTTGGTTAAAGAGACTTTTAAGAAGCATTGATTTATCGACTGATGTTCTCCCAGTGTTGTATGTAGACAACGAGTCAGCGATTAAACTTGCACACAATCCTTCATTTGAACTGCATCAGAGAACCAAACATATAAGGATTCAGCATTTCTTTGTAAGAGAGACTGTGGCTGAAGGTACATTATGTGTTAAGAAGGTCTCTACAGAATTTGAGTTAGCCGATATGATGACGAAACCTCTATATAAACCAAGATTCGTTATGCTATGTACAGGAATTGGTATGAGCAACCTGGACAAAGAGAGAAGATGTTAAGAGTAAGGAACTCTTTAGTGCTCGTTAGTGCTTTGTACCAGTTTGACAGATAGTGTAACCATAGTTGCATATATATTGTTTGTCAGTGAAAAGTCTGTTATATTTTATATTATAGTAAACATATCTCAATTTCTCATTTTCGTTTATTTATTCTACATCAACCTTAACAGATAATTTCATAAACTGTAGGAGAAATTAAAGTAAACTTTTAGAATATGGTCGGTGATTAGAAGAGAGAATCAAACAAACTGTTCCACTCCAGTGATTACTCTAAAACACACAAACACAACATAAATAAGAACAAAATTCAAAACAAAAACATCATATCATTTATAACAAAAATAATACTAATAAAAATTCATACATTTATAAAATAAATAATAAGGAATATATTATAATTTTATTTTATTTCTACTAATGTAATTACATAATATACAGTTAAAGAAGAAAAAGTAAGGGACAGAAGAGATTTGAATAAAATAGGACGGGATATTTTTTGTGGAAGAATATCATACAGTGAATATTTCAAATTTGGACAGCTAAAGAAAATATGATCATAGTCTCCTTCATCTAAGCCACATTCGCATAACGAACTATCCCGAATCCTCAGTTTGGCCAAGTGAACGGGGGTACAAGCATGACCCAGCCGGAGGCGGCAGACCGTCGATGTAGTGACTTTGCTGAATTTACGAAATTTGAAAAACCAAGGAATTTTGGGAAGGAACGGTTGAATGTCGCCATAATACTTTCCTTTTAGAACTTTTGATGATTCCCAGTATTTGGACCAAGAATCATGTAGATGATATTTAGGGAGAAGGGAGACATCGTGAGAATATAGCTTGAAATGTTCCAGAGAACCTATATTTAAAGCAGCCTTGGCACATGAATCCGCAGTGTCATTACCTGGAATTCCAGAATGACCAGGAATCCAGGCAAGAACAACCTTTAAACCCATACTGTGGCACTCAAATAGACATTGTTTTATCTGAAGAATTAGGGGGAAGCGAGAAGAACAGCGGAAGGGGTTGGATAAAATGGATTGAAGGCAACTTTTAGAATCAGAGAAAACTATGGAATTGTTTAGCTTGTGAAACTTTATGTAACGAATCGCTTCCAAGACAGCAAGAGCTTCGCCTGAAAAGACTGAAGCATGAGAAGGACATTTAAAACTCAAAATAATTTTGGAAGAAGGAAACCAAACTGCTGCCCCAACAACACTTTCATCGGATAATTTGGAAGCATCAGTGAAAAAAATATGCCATCCTAAAAACTGAGAATATATAAGTTCACTGAATAACCCACGGGGGTTGACCGAATCTTTATCAATACCAGAGTTCAGACGAATATCAGGATGAAATATGAGAGCTTGGTAAGAAGTTAAGTAAAGGGGATTGTATGGAAACTGATAAACAGGGCATGGTAGTCTAGTAAATTTAATAAAACTATGAAGAAGACAAGGAATATTATCTGAGACCTGAGAACCGTAAAGGTTTACCAGAATGCTTAAATTAGGGTGAAGATGGTGATTAGAATTTTGAACTAGTTTAAAGAAAAACCTATCCGAAAGAAACTGCCTGCGTATATTTAGAGGGGGTTCACCACATTCAACCTGCATGGCATTTATAGGAGAAGATTTCATTGCACCAAGGATTATACGCAAACATTTAGATTGGATTTTAAATATTTTATCTTGACCAGATTTGTTACATAGATTTAATAAGAAACAGCCATACTCCCAATGGCTCCGGACTATAGCGTTGTATAACAACTTTTGAGAATAAGGGTGGGAACCCCACCATACTCCAGAAAGGGATCGTAATACGTTGACACTTTTTTCGCACTTTTTTAATTCTACTTCTTCTTCTTCATATTGGATGGCTTCTGTGACTAAATTGTCACAATTCTGCCAGTGTTCGTACATGCTAGTGTCAAAAACCGTGAGGAGTTTGTAGGTTGTTATCTAAGAATATGATCGGTGATTAAATAAAAAAGAAAATAAAACAGAATTTATAAAAAAAAACCCATACTGACTATCTTAAACAAAATACAACACAAAAAGGATTATACCATATAGGCTAACACACATTAGATCACAATAATTATATGACTGTTTTAGTATGCATGCTATAAAAAACATTTCAGTTTAATTTTATTTATATCTACAAATTTACAGAGTATATAATTAATATCAGAGGAAAATGTAAGGGATAGTAGGCATTTGAAGGAAGTTGGACGGGGGATATTAGGTGGAAGAATATCATATAAGGAGAAACGAAGTTTAGGACAGCTAAAGAAAATGTGATCCACGCTTCCCTCATCCAGGCCACACTCACACATTGAGTGATCCCTGATCCTTAGTTTTGCTAAGTGAACTGGAGTACACGATTGACCTAATCGCAGACGGCAAATTGTTGAGGTAGTAACTATACTGGATTCACGGAACTTAAAAAACCAAGGAGTTTAAGAAATATCTGTTTGAATATCGTCCAAGTACAGAATCAGCAAACAAGTCCCATACCGTTGCATCGAGGAGTGAGACAAGGGGACGTTATTTCCCCGAAATTGTTTTCAAATGCAATGAAGGATATGTTCAAGACGCTGAACTGGAAAGGAAGTGGCATTAATATCAACGGCGAATACATCTCTCACTTGCGTTTTGCTGACGATATCGTCATCGTGGCAGAGACGCTGCAGGACCTGCAACAGATGCTGAATGACCTGGCTGACTCTTCTATACGCATCGGCCTACGGATAAACTTGGACAAAACCAAGGTCATGTTCAACGAACATGTTCTACCGGAACCGATTGCGATACACGGCGCCGTTCCCGAAGTTGTTCAAAAATATGTATACCTCGGGCAGACATTGCAGTTGGGAAAAAACAACTTTGAGAACGAGGTGAATAGAAGAATTCGGCTGGGCTGGGCAGCGTTTGGGAAGCTACGTCGAGTCCTTACTTCGCCGATTCCACAGTGCCTGAAGACGAAAGTCTTCAATCAGTGCGTCCTACCCTTCATGACATACGGAGCCGAAACGTGGACACTGACGGCTCGAATGGTCCACAAGCTCAAGGTCGCTCAGCGGGCTATGGAAAGGGCTATGCTCGGTGTTTCTCTGAGGGATCGCATCAGAAATGAAGTGATCCGTCAGAGAACCAAGGTCATCGACATAGCCCACCGGATCAGCAAGCTGAAGTGGCAGTGGGCTGGCCATATTAGATAGATAGATAGATAGATAGATAGATAATTCTTTATTGTTACACCACTTAATATACAAAAATGACATAAAAGTAAAAGAAAGCTTAAAATAAAGTGTTACAATGGGCGGCCTTATCACTAATAGTGATCTCTTCCAGGCAACCTTAGGATGGAGAGGAAATACAGGAATAACAAGACGGGGCGTAATATAAAGATAAAGGTACAATCAAATCAAGACAATAATACATTACTAAATCAAATTAATAATAAATTATAAACAAGAAAAGAAAAATATCTACTATAATACATATTAGCCGTAGAACCGACAACCGTTGGGGTAAACGAGTTCTAGAGTGGAGATCGCGTCTCGGCAAACGTAGTGTAGGACGTCCTGAGGCACGGTGGAGTGACGATCTGCGCAAGACGGCTGGCAAAAACTTGATGCGAGAAGCCCAAGATAGACCTAAGTGGCGTGCAATTGGAGAGGCCTATGTCCAGCAGTGGACTGCTACAGGCTGATGATGATGATGATGATAATGATGTTTGAATATCACCATAATACATTCCTCTGCTGATTTTCGAGCTTTCCCAGTATTTAGACCAGGAATTCTGTAGAAGAGATTTAGGTAGAAGGCATAGATCATTGGAATATATCTTAAAATGTTCAAGTGACCCAATACGAGCAGCAGCTTTTGCCCCAGAGTCAGCAGATTCATTACCAGGGATACCCGAGTGACCAGGAATCCAAGCCAGAACTACATTGATACCGAGAGTGTGGCATTCAAACAGGGCCTTTTTAATTTGTAGAATTCGGGAAAGATAAACATATCTTTCCCGAAGGGATCCAGACCGCTTAGCCAACAATACTATCAGATGATAACTTAGATGCATCGGTAAACAAGAAATGCCAACCTAAAATTGTAGGTTAATGCGATGATTAAACAGGGCCTGCGCATCAGGATCATCTTTGTCTATCCCAAAGTGAAGAAGAACATTAGGCTCATAAATAAGGGCTTCATACGAAGTTGATTATAGAGGATTACTTGGAAATTGGACTACAGGCTGAAGGAGCTAGGTAAATTTAATAAAACTAAGAAGCAAACAAGGGAAACTATCTGAGTTCCGAAAGTGGTACTGGTCATAGAGGAGCTGTAATTTTGTGAGAATTGGATGATTACAATTTTGAAATAATTTAAAAAGATACCGATCTGAGAGGAATTGTCTGCGTATATTTATAGGAGGCTCACCACATTCGACCTGCATGGCGTTAATGGGTGATGATTTCATAGCTCCCAGAATTATGCGCAAACATTTGGATTGAATTTTAAATTTTTTGTAGATTTATTGCATAAATTTAAAAGGAATGACCTATAATCAAAATGACACCGTATTATGGCATTATACAGCAACTTTTGGGAATAAGGATGGGAGCCCCACCAAACTCCTGAAAGCGCCCGAAGTATATTAGCATTTTTTTCTGCTTTTTGGGAAATGTAATCGAAATGAGGGATACCTGACATTTTAGAATCTAGTTTAATACCTAAAAATGATGTGTTATTTACTTGGGATCGATGCGTTCTTGACCTATAAGCAATTCAATAGGAGGTATACTTCTTTTCTTTGTAAAAACTATCACTGAATTTTTTGACGCGGAGAGCGATAGGCCATGGTCAACTAGCCAGTTACCAAGGTATGACAAAACTGAGTTCAAACGAAGGGAGGCCATCATCTACGGATTGAGCCTGAACATACAAAGCCAAATCGTCAGCATATTGAAGTATGTTTATGACTCCAGGATCTATCTACTCGTGTACTAAGATGTCAAAGTGTAGCGTGTCTTGCCCTACTGATACCATTATTATGTTCTCTTTTGTAAGGCAACACTCTGGAGCTAATATTTGTAGTACCTAAGTAAAAACATTGTAAAAACATGTATATAAAAAGAATGGCCCCGAGTTTCTTGCCACTTCTTCTCGGTAGGCTCTATATATTTTGGAACGCGGCGGTAGTCTTTAAAGGACATTATAATGAAAAATTGACGTTCATAAGTGCGTCTTTGATGCCTAAATTTAATAAATGATTTTGACTTTGACTTTGACTTTGTTGCAGAAAGAATCCACAGATCTCTCTAAATCGTAGGTGTAAAGGCTGTAAAGTAGAGGACATAACACCGAACCTTGTGGTAGACCTTTCCAAACCGTTTTTGGGGGATGGAAGTGATTATCAAGTTTTATAACCACAGATCTTTCCATTAACATGTTGCAAATGAAACGAACCAACTTTTCAGGGATACTCAACTGGATGAGCTTATTTCTGAGTACGGGAAGCAAGACATTGTCATATGCAGATGCTTTATCTAGGAATACACCCACGAGATACTGTTTCTTGCTAAAAGAAATATATATATCAGTTATCAACATGCTTAAACTATCCATCGTACTTGAACCCTTTCTGAAGCCGAATTGAGTCTTGGCTAGTATAGCCCTATTTTCACCAAACCACTCTAGTCTATTCTTTATTAAATGTTCCATAATTTTGGATAGAACGGAGGATAGGGCGATCGGTCTGCGACTGTTAAGATCTGAAGGATCTTTTCCAGGTTTCAAGATTGGGATGATTATTTGAGTTTTCCATTGATTGGGAACTATGCCATACTCAAAAAAATAGTTTATGAGATCTAAATAAGTTTGTTTGCATTTGGATGAAGACTTGATTATAAATGAATAGGGAATTCCGTCGATGCCTGGAGATGAATCAGTTAATCCGTCTAGCGCAAGAGAAAGTTCACGAAAAGAAAAAGGACAGTCAAAGCAGTTATGCAAAGGCAGAGCGATAGAGGGAGAAGGGAGAGAATCTACAGAAGGGACACTAGAGGGAGCTAGTTTATCAGAGAATGCTTCTAACCACGAAGTCGGGTCGATAGAAAAAATATTTTGGACGTTTTGGGAACATCTAAACCGCTTAATATGTTTCCAGACAAGCGAAGAAGGAGTTTTAGGCGATAAAGTTTCGTAATAACCTATCCATCCAAATTTCTTCTTTTTAGCTGCTAATTTTTTGACCTTAGCATTAGCCTGTTGGTAAAGTAGGAAATTAAGTTCAGACATTAGAGCATTATAGTTTGTTTCAGCCTCTTTTCTTTTTAACACCGCTTTTGTACACTCCGAATCCCACCAAGGAGTCGAAATTATAAAGTCTTTGGAAGGCTTCAAAGAGTAGGGTAATATACAGGGCGTCCCAAACTTATGGGACATGAAGGGGAAGTACCTTAAATATCGTAGATAGTGTATTTTGCTTAAAGAAGACTTTATGTTATTTTTAAAACTTAGTAATTCCGCATTCATAGATTTTCTAAAAATTACTTGCTTCGTCTGGGAATCGAACCGACTCAAATGTCAAAAAAAATCACCCTACTTTTATGATGCCACTCGAAAGAATAGCTAAAAAATAATAACTCTGCTTAGGTAACATTGTATTTTAAAAGAAAGGAACAACGTAAAATTAATCATTTTAATCAACATAAAAACATACATGTAACTGCCGTAGTCAATTAAGTGGGTATTTTTTTGAAAATTAATTAATTAAATGCTCAAAATGTGATCCCTCTTGTCTTACGCAAATCGCCAATCTTTTAATGAGTCCGCTACCTGTTGATTTTCTTATCATTTTATGGTGAACACTCGATGTGATATGGCACAATTCAGTTTGCAACTCGCCCACGTTCTCGTATCGCTTTTTGTATAGCATATCTTTCACGTATCCCCAAAAGAAGAAATCTAATGGTGTAAGGTCCGGGGATCTGGCCGGCCATCTAATCGGTCCATTTGTACCAATCCATGTAGGAAAACATTCATTTAGAAAATCTGTTGCTCTCCGACTATTATGAGCCGGAGCTCCATCTTGTTGGAAAATTAAGTTTTCTTGCTCCGCCGCGGAAAGATTTCTTATCTCATCCCTTAAAATTTGAAGTATTCCTAAATACTTTTCTGTGTTTAAGGTTCCTTGGTAAAAATGGATTAAGAAAACCCGGTTTTTTAAAAGTCCACACCAACAGTTGAGTGAAAAACGCACTTGGTTATTCGTTTCAGTGACTCGTAGGGGATTTTCTTTAGACCAAATACGATTATTGTTGCGGTTATACATACCGTTATTACTAAAGTTAGATTCGTCTGTCCAAATAATATTATCCAAAAAATTTGGATCTTCGAGCAAGCGTGCCTGGATATCAAGACAGAAATATTTTCTCCTTTCTGTATCGCCCGGAAGTAATTTTTGAACCAATCGTCCTTCAACATAACTCTTAAAACCGTGTTTTTTTAATACACGGTGTATTTTACTTTTCGAAACTCCAATTTCATGTTCTCCTTCTCTCACCGATGTTTTCGGAAAAGCCGAAAAGTAAATTAAAATATCAAGTTCTTCGTCGTTGATCGTATGGTTTTTTTGATGTGGTTCTCTTGGGCGTTTATCGAAACGTCCCAGAGTCCTCAAATTGTTCACAAGCCTTTTCAAAACTTTACGAGACGGTATTTGTCTATCAGGATATTTTACGCTGTACCACCGCAAACTTCTAGAGATATCTTTATCATTCAAAAAATATGCTTCCATTAGATCAAAACTTACTTGATATGCCATGTTCGGAACAAATTAACACATTAACACTTGTGTAAGTAAATTAAGACTAAACAGATCAATATCCGAAAAACAAACGCTCGCACAGACTGTTCCATTTTCAAATTTAAGAACGACATTTAAAAATATTATTTCGTTTAAAAAAAAATCTTATGAAGTATGCTTTCAAACAAACGCTCTCATAAACTGTTCCATTTTCAAATTTAAATTTGCCTTCTGTCTAGCTTACAGAGGACGTATTGAAATACTAAGTTTTATCATTTTATCTCCACGTGCACTTATAATAAGGAAAACTATGCTAGTATTTTATGAAGTGGGTACTTATTCACGAATAATCAATGCTATCTTTGGAATGATAATATCGCTACTTTTCGAACGTCGTCGACGGCAATAAATAACTTTCTTGAAATTTGACTCATTCAAAACTCATTTTACGTTTTTCCTTTCTTTTAAAATACAATGTTACCTAAGCAGAGTTATTATTTACTCAATGGCTTTTTCCTACAAATTTTAGGTGTGTGTTTGGTAAAATGAGTTTATTTCTATTTCGTCTACTGTAGTTTTCGTCCATTTCACTGTTCGATTTGAAGTAGTTTTGGTATTTTTTTACAAACATACATACCTGAAGAATGTATAGGCATGGTAAACTTAGTATTTTTTTCTCTATGAAATGCGGTTTGCAGCTCTGAGGTTGTTTAATATTAACAAGGATACGAATGCATTTTTTTTGCATTTTGAAAAGATCATTAAAGTCCGTGCTATTACCCCAAAGTATTATTCCATAATTAAACCATGAATAAGCATAAGCATAATATGCCGATAACGCGGTTTTGAAGTTAGTGTTACATTTTAGTACGCCCAATGCGTAGGTAAAACTGGATAGTTTAGTTTTAATATTCTCGATGTGCTTTTGCCAGTTTAAGTGGGTATCTAATGTGAGGCCAAGGAGAGTGAATTCGTTTACCTCCTGTATGTTTAAGGTACCACTTAAAAGTTTTAAATCTAATGGTTTCCGTTGGTACGTCCGGAATTGGAGAATTTTTGTTTTTGTAAGATTTATCTCTAAGTTGTTTTGCTCAAGCCATTGTTGGGTATCGTAGAATGGCTGAAACTCTGAATAGTTTATATCCGTGGTACTGCTAAAAAGCAGCGAAACGTCGTCAGCAAACAATACATTTGGCACATTAATTATTTTTGGCAAATCGTTTATATAAATTAAAAATAATACGCATCCGAGAACGCTGCCTTGTGGGATCGAATTGTTTATTATTGTTACTTTGGAGTTAATTTCACGGATTTAATTTTTTGTTTTATCATAATGTTCCATCTGTACATATTGTCTTCTATCTTTTAAATATGATTCAAACCAGTTAAACGCCAAACCCCTAATTCAGGGGTAACCCAAATAAACCCAAATTCTCTTAAGGGGTAAGGTTAGGTATTTATGGGTAAGAGGTAGTTACTCACAGGAATGCGGGCTGGTCCGTGACTTCCTTTGGTAGGCGTCCGACTGACGAATGCGAGCTGAAGGTTTCTGGTTGCCTTTATCACTTTGTATAATGTTTGTGCACTAGGACGCGCACTCGCGTACACGTGTAATTTGCACGGGCAAAATGGCGGCGGATGCCGATTTAGTCGTGCGCGTGCGCTGGTACAGTTCGGGTGACTAGGCGAGGCGCTGGCCCGACTTTTCGGCTCGGCGTTTGACTGCCGCAGGGGGCGGCGAGTGGGGGGCCGCATTCACTGTAGTGACGTCGCGGTTTAGGCGCGAACATCTTCCCAGCGCGGCAAAGGTGTGGTGTGGTGCTCAATCGATAGGCAGGCGGGCGATCTTGAGGACAGGTCGCGTCAAGATGCCCAAGGTCGTCTTGAGTTCCACCACTTGTGTGACGCCATCCCTTCCTGGGAGTGTCTTGGTGATGCGGCCCATTCACCAGTGTAGAGGCGGCACCTGGTCGTCCACCATTAGGACCAGTTCCCCGACTTGAGGTGGGCTGGATCGGGAAGTCCATTTGGAGCGGGTTTGGAGGGTGTGCAGGTAGGATTTGGACCAGGATCGCCAAAAGTGTTGGGATAAGGACAAGATAGGATTAGCTTGGATTGGATAGGACGAGCTTGAACCTTTTTTTGTGCAGAAATGGCTCGGCCTTCTACCGAATACTCAGGTAGGGCGTTGAGCGGACGTCCTATAAGGAAATGACCCGCGGTGAGTACTTCAAGGTCCGCGGGGTCAAAAGAGAGTGGGCTGAGAAGGCGTGAATTAAGCACGGCTTCAATGCGTTCTAAGAGAGCTGAAAGTGTAGGTGCGATATTGTCATTATTGGCTGCGAGAAAGTCTTGTATTTCCCTAAGTTCATTTCTAGCGCCTCCATAATTTGTACCACAATCATATCTAATTAACGTTGTGCCTTTGCTGAATACGGGCTGAATAATCACGCGGTCAGCGGGTAAGTTACCCGCTGACCTTGGGTTTAGCGCGGGAACGAACATAATGCATACATTTGTATACTCGATGTCAAATTACGCGATGAGCTGATAATATCCAGAATTGCTGGCGTAAGAGTGAGTGCAGAATGTCAGCGCCTGGCTGACTAAAGGTGTTTGCGACGACATTTTGTCGTCGTGTTATGTGTGTGTGCTGAATAGTTGTGAGCTGAGAAGATATGTGCTGAATACTTGTGGGCTGATAAGATGTGTGTTGATTAGCTGTGACCTGAGCTGATATGTGATGATTGTATGTGGGCTGAGAAGGTATGTGCTGAATATTTGTGGGCTGAGAAGGAATGTGCTGAATATTTGTGGGCTGAGTATATATGTGCTGAATATTTGTGGGCTGAGTTGATATGTGTTTATTGTGCCGCCCTAGTCATTGCCTAGGCGGCGGTGGCGAACGCGAGGTAGTGCGCGGTGGAGTACGACGGAAGGACACCATCCGGCCCGTATCAGGTGAGGGACGGCGGCGTGGTACCTAACGCTGTTGTACGGGTAGTAAATGCGCAGAGTTGTGCGTTGGAGAGGTACAACCCAACCTGTGCAAGGTTGTGTGGTGATTGGCACTGCCACAAGTCCTGCATTGGCCCGTTGACGAGCACTCATTGTCATAATGCGGGCCTAGACATTTGGCGCACCGGTTGCGCGCGTAGATAAAATCCCAGCGGCCCTGCACTGGTTGTTTGTTGTATTGGGTACATACCCGAAGCTTGTGACCGTGGACATTACACCATGGGCAGTAATGGTTGTCTTTGACATACAGTTACCAGAAGCTTCTAGCAAAACTGCCACCTGGCATAATATTGCCAGACAAAAACGACCCGTACAGGCACGTTCTGACTAATCACCTGACGGCGAATGTAGGCAACTACCTATCCTTTAAATAACGAACTATGTTTATTTACGATTGTTCACTATTGTGTGCAAGAAAGTCTAATTAAAGATTATATAGTATTATACCTTTTAATTTTATTTATTAGTTATACTAAGTACTGTTAAACGGATTTACTTGTGTTCGTGAGTTTAAATAATTATAATTCGTCCATGGTCGCACAGTTTTAAATTCAGCTCAATTTAAAGGATTATATATTACATTAGGGATCCGCACAACATTTTACAGTTCCGTAAGAAATTTACGTGATTAATATCACGAAAATTATACATGATTAACAAAAGGTAACATCTGTTAGCTGTTGTGATCATAGATCAATTAGATATGCTGCTTAATTAGGTTACATATTATGTCACTTAGCATTGGATTAATTACTTACATTTAAGTTAGGGTTCCGCGCGAGTACTTAAATATTTTGTACACAAAGAAATTACTTAAGTTTAGGTACACGCGTTATTTAGTAAGGTGTTATTTTAACTGACTTCCGAAAAAGGAGGTGCGGAATTTCACCTGCGATTAGATATATCAATATTTTTTAACGATGCCTTTAAAATCACAGGTCTCGAACCCGCAACCATTCAGCTCAGCGCCTAGACCCAAGCAGGGATTGAACGCGCAACTTTTCTTACTGTTCCAGGTAGAATTTTTCCTGGGCGTCTGATAAATCGACGGTGTCTAGGATTTCATAATACACGGCGTCGAGTTTATCACGCATCACCCTTACGTCAGCAAATTTGGCGTTAAATTCCGAGTTGGTATATTTTCATTTGCCATCTCGCAACGACGCCGCTATTTCAGCAAGAGCAAGGCGAGCTCTTTGTCCCTCCCTAAAACGAGCTGCCTGTGATTTTAAAGGCATTGTTAAAAAATATTAAAATATCTAATCGCAGGTGAAATTCCGCACCTCCTTTTTCGGAAGTCGGTTAAAATAACACCTAACTAAATAACGCGTGTACCTAACCTTATGTGAGCTGAGGGTTTAATTACTTAATTAATTAATTATAATCTGTAATTTCGTTAGGTACAAAATATTTAAGTACTCGCGCGGAACCCTAACTTAAATGTAAGTAATTAATCCAATGCTAAGTGACATAATATGTAACCTAATTAAGCAGCATATCTAATTGATCTATGATCACAACAGCTAACAGATGTTACCTTTTGTTAATCATGTATAATTTTCGTGATGTTAATCACGTAAATTTCTTACGGAACTGTAAAATGTTGTGCGGATCCCTAATGTAATATATAATCCTTTAAATTGAGCTGAATTTAAAACTGTGCGACCATGGACGAATTATAATTATTTAAACTCACGAACACAAGTAAATCCGTTTAACAGTACTTAGTATAACTAATAAATAAAATTAAAAGGTATAATAATATATAAACTTTAATTAGACTTTCTTGCACACAATAGTGAACAATCTTAAATAAACGTAGTTCGTTATTTAAAGGATAGGTAGTTGCCTACATTCGCCGTCAGGTGATCAGTCAGAACGTGCCTGTGCGGTTAGTACTGCGGTTAGTGCGGTACAGTTCGGGTGACTGGGCGAGGCGCTGGCCTGACTCGCCTTTTGGCTTGGCGTTTGACCGCCACAGGGGGCGGCAAGCGGGAGGCCGCTTTCACTGTATTGACGTCGCGGTTTAGGCGCGAACAACCGCTTTTATGGACTTTTGTCTCTCATGCTCTGGACAGTTCCTGTCAGTAGAAAAGTGAGTAACCGAACAATGAAGGCAAGTTGCATCTTTATCTAAAACCTCACAGGTGTCACTGAAGTGTTCCTTCGAGCAACGAAAGCATCTGGGTTTCGAGCGGCATTGCAATTTCGTATGTCCAAACCTACAACGCGAGTGGCACTGAATAGTAGGGAACTGGTATAGTTCTACCGGCAGAGATGTGTAAAAAGAAAAGACACGATCAGGCAAAACCTGACCAAGGAAAGTGACAACAACATTCTGAGTAGGAACCTATATTGCCTTCCTATCTTCAAAAGTCTTTCTGTTTAGCCGGCGAGCTTTGAGAACTTAGCTGCAACCTGCAGGAAGCTCAAGAGAATTGACAAAATCTGTCTTAGAGAAATCAGTAGGTACTCGACGAATTAGACCTATCCGGGTGATATTGTAGGTGGGAATTGTAGCAGAGAACTTACACATGCCTAAAATAGGGGAGGAAAGAAACTTGTTTGCATCATTTACATTAGTGAATTCCACGGAAATCTTATTCCTTCCTTCTCTTTTCACACCATCAGTACAAATATTCGTCACTTTATGCGTATTCAAAAACTGTCCAAACTTAATTGGTCTTATCGTGAATCCAGCAGCAGGTTCAGGTTCTACACGAGATACGTGGATCACATAAGGGCCTTTGTCAAGGGACGTATACAATTGACCACCAACAACTAATGAGGGATCAGTATAAACAGTCTCAATAGACGCTGATGCTAAATCAGGGGAAACGATCGTTTTTTGGAGGGTGGATGATCTTCCGTCTCAATACGTTTAGTCGCAGTTGGAACGGCTACAGGATGGTACTGGAGGGTCTGGCGGGTCCGGTGGATCGAACCACTGAGCACTATTGGACTCTATGTCCATTGTTTGAGGTTACGAAAAACCTCAATCTGGAAAATTTAAATAAACACAAAAAAATGTTGATTATATATTGCTTACCGACAACACGGCACTTATAAAAAGCCAAAATGGAGGAATACTAAAAATAATTGCAGACCCTCACAACACAAGTTTACTCGCTCCTCGTTCACGAGTAGTTGTGCTAAGAAACGCTGTCGAATATTTTTAAACAATTATTTATCATAAATAAATCAAGTAAAATTGAGTTAAATCAAACAATAAAAATAGGAGTGCATAGCTAAAGAAGAGTTTAACCTGCAGTGAAGTGTTACTATCGAAATCGTGTATGGCAACTAGACGAGTCAAGCCACGCCCACCGGTTGCATCTTGACGAGTTAGACCAATCACTCACGAGTTGCGTACACGCTGCTATATAGCAGAAACACAACACACACACGTAAGCATATTAACCACTGAGTGCGGCCGGTCTCTCCGCCCGCCACCGCTGCGCAGATCTGCTTGCCTGGTACGTACGCTGAGAATTATTCTACTGCGTTAATTCATTTGCTCGTTTAAGCTATAAAAAAATGCGTCTTAATCGCACACCACCAAGGGACATATCCCCGTTAACGTCTGCATTTAAGACTCCAATACAACATTATGCGTCAGAATCTAATGTATCAGAAGTTGGACAGGAGGCTATAGTGGGTGTTGCGTCCTCCATTAGTAACTCATCGTCCTTGAGTAACATCACGTCGAGACATGTACCGAAACGTAAACGTGATGAAAGGGATGATATTAGTAAGTCAGAGATGATGGAGATGTTTGCAGCGCTCCAAAAACGACAAGATAAAAAAACGGATGATGTATTAAATTGTCTGAACGATCTTAGAGAATCGGTGGACTATATGTCCTCTAAGTACGATGAAGCTTTAAAGAAGATAATTTTACTTGAAGAGGAGAGGAAGAGTGATAGGAAGTACATTCTTCTGCTTGAAAGCAGGTTGGAAAGTATCGATCGTAGTGCTCGATCCACTGGTATAGAGATTAGAAATATACCCCAACGAGAAAAAGAGTAAAAGGAAGACCTGCTGTCGATATTGATTGGTACTGCTGAATCACTGAATATTCAACTTCAACCATCGGAAATAAAAGACGTGTATCGACTTGACACTAATGCGGCCGTTAAGCCTATAGTAGCTGACTTCACGACGGTCTTGATGAGAGATAAATATATAAGCTCATTTAAAAAGTATAATAAAGAACAACGTCATGATCGATTGAGTACCAGCACTATTAAAGTCAGTGGGCCAGGTAAGCCAATTTACATATCGGAAAATTTAACTCAAAGAGAGCGGAGGCTTTTTTACCACGTGCGTGAATTTGCTAAAAGTCAGGGGTACGCCTATTGTTGGACTTCTTTTGGACGCATATTTCTACGCAAAGCGGAAAGGTATCCACAGATCCGTATACTGAGTGAGGGTGACGTAGATAATTTAAAAGAAAAATGACTAGGTTTGCAAAGAAAAATCGCTTGTTTATTTGTTATGTTTAATATGTATCGTTTTATGTCATTTTTACTAATTTCGTATTTTATGCTCTCGATTAGTGCACATATAGTGTTATGAAATAAGTTTTTTATCTCATACATATTTAATAAGCAACCTGATATAATGCACGAATACTACATTAATAGGACTTCATTTACAATTTATTGGTATAAAGCCGTAAACACTACTTACACCCAATCAACAAACACGAACAGACTCGACACTACATTTATTTTTTGTTTTAACTGCTCCTACTACTACTACATGGTATATACTAATTGTATGGTACATGGTATATATAATGGTCTGAGTAGTCTTCAAATAATTTCACTTAATATTCGTAGCATTTATAAGAATATGGACAAATTTCTTGTATTTTTGAATAATTTAGACGTTCAAATTGACGTCATAGTTCTATTGGACTGCTGGACAGGTAAATCCGACCCTCTACCAATATATAACTATAACATGTATTATACAAAAAATTGGCTAAACCAGAATGATGGAATAGTCACGTATGTCCGAAACCAATTCTCGGTAAATGTAACTGAGCCTAACATGGCGGAAGGAAATTGCTTAGTTTTAGAGTTAGACAACATATATTCGATTATTTGTTCATATCGACCATGTGAATTTAAAAATTCTGCGACTTATATAAATTCTTTAGATGACATCATCAAAAGTATAAAACCTAAAAATCACGTCATATTTACCGGTGATATTAATTTGAACCTCCTTCCAGGCTCAAATATAACTGGGCATGCATCGAAATATCTCGATCTCATGGCGACACATGGTTTCAAACAGGGGATTAATTTGCCTACTAGACACAAGACATGTCTTGACCACTTCATGGTCAAAACACCTCGCAAATGGCGAACTCTTGTTTTTGACGAACTGACTGACCACTCACCTATTTTACTAAGCATTGCTACAGACTCTAGACAAAGACAAAATGACCATGACAATAAAGTTAAATGTAAATCTGGTTAGAGAAACGTTAGCCCAATATTCATGGCAAGAATGTATATGGAATCTTAGATACGAATACCGCTGCTAAGACGTTACTATGAACTCTTAGAGAAACCATGCAGAAAAATACCATACTCCAGTTTCATTCCAACAAGTACAAACCCCTCAAGCCATGGATCAATATCGGTGTCATTAAATGTATTCGACATAGAAATCAACTGCAAAAACAGTGTAGAGCATCCCCAGATAACAAAGATATTCGTATGAAGTTTATCAACTATAGAAATATTTGTTATAATATAATTAAGTCTCTAAAACAAAGTTATTATAAAGATCTGCTAGAAAAACATCGGGGCAACATCAAAGAAACATGGAAAGTTTTAAAACAAATATGTAATTTTAGCAAAACCAAGGTTACACGCCTGCAGCGAGGCCATCCCGCGTTAAAATATACGAATGGATATACTTCCGCGCATCGCCCCGGGAGCGGGGTGCGGGTGCACTCGGAGCCGATGTCAACCGAGTGAGAACGAGTCCCTTGGCAGCAGCACGGCAGTGAAGCTTTGTGTTCGAAAACGGTATCTCGACCTTTATCTCGAACAATTATTGTATGCCTACAAAACATTGCATCCTTAGATCATAAAACAAAGAAAGTAGAAGTATGTTTAGACAGTGAACTAAAATGTGATGTTCTCGCGCTGACAGAGCACTGGTTGACGGAAAGCAAATTGAAATGTGTTCATATAGCCGGTTTTAAACTTGCTTCTTATTTTTGCCGAAAATAAAAAAGAGCATGGTGGTTCGTGCATATATATAGGTGAAAATGAAAAATGTAAGGAAAACCTAGACTTCGTCTCATTGTCAATTGAACGTTTTTGTGAGATCTCAGCCGTTGATCTTATCAAATATGATATAACAATAATTTGTGTGTATCGGTCTAATTTAATTACTTGCCAGCAATTTCTTGATTGCTTTGAACGACTGCTTTATAAAATCAGCGAACTAGACAGACAATGTGTAATAGTAGGTGACTTCAATATAAACTGCTTGGGTGAGATGAACTCGGACCGGAAAAAAGTAGTTAATTTATTAGTTATTAGCTTTCTATCAGCACACAACATGGTAAATATAGTAGACTTCCCGACCCGAGTCACGGCAACCACAGCCACAAGCCTAGACCACCTGTACACAAACATGCATTTTGGCTCAGTACGAGCCACCCCAGTGGTGACATGCCTCAGTGACTACCGTGCTGTCCGGAGTGAGGTGTCCTGCATCCAGCGCGCACCACAACCACTCACTCGTCTTGTCAGGGACCTCTCCCAGTCGAATCGCGCTAACTTTGTAAGATCTATTGATTCTGTAGATTGGGACGAAGTTTATGAACAAAAGAGATCCACCGAGGCGTTGGCCACAGCAACAGTAGATGTGATAGCAAATAAATATAATATTTGTTTTCCTATTAGGCGGGTAAACAACATAAAACATGACTCATCCTGGATTAGTCCCGATGTAAAACATATGAAATACTTGTTATTTGACATTGAAAAAATATGCAATATGTATCCTAATGACATTTATATTAAATCGTTTATGACAGAATTAAATAATAAATATGACATTAGTTTAAATAATCAAAAATTAAATTATTATAGCAATATAATACAAAATAGCAAGAATGCATCGAAAGGCATGTGGAATATAATAAACAAAGAAAGAGGTAAATATAATACGCCTAGACTCAATGTTACAGAGGTAAATGTTGATAAAGACGGGAAAAACTTCGTTAGCTCCAAGGAAGCCATTAATGCTATGAATTCGAGATTCCTCGATGCAGCGGCTGCATGGGGTGCCCCTAAAGCGGACGTTGGAAGCGTGCGACGGACCTTAGTAGCGGCGCGCTCGCAAGCTGACTGCTCGCTTAGACTAGCACTTTTTACTTCTGATGAGGTATACCGCATAGTCACCGTGCGTATACCTCCGAAGCAGTCAAAGGACATATACGGCATCTCGATGGAGTTACTTAGAATGGCAATCATACCACTCGCTCCTGTATTAACAAAACTATTTAATATTTGCCTAAGAGAAGGATCCTACCCGAGACTGCTGAAAATCAGTAAAGTCACACCGATTTTCAAAGGAAAAGGAAAGATGGAAAACGTTGATAACTACAGACCTGTATCCATCATATCTGCTGTCGCAAAGGTTTTCGAGAACGGTTTAAGCTCTAGACTTGTGACTTTTTTGTCATTAATTGGGGCACTATCGGACCAACAATACGCGTACCGCGAGGGACGCTCAACTACGTCATTAACGCGCGAAGTCGTCTGCCGAGTGATGGCCGCGAGGGAACGCAAGCAGCAGGTTGCCGTTCTTTGTTGCGACCTATCCAAAGCATTCGACATCGCCGACCATGAGGTGCTTGCGATAAAGCTTGCACACTATGGCATTAATGGTAGAACTCTTGACATTCTGACGGACTTAATGAGGGGCAGGCGTCAGATCGTGGATGGAGGAAACTGTAAGTCCGACCCTTTATCTTCGGATATGGGAGTGGCGCAAGGGTCATCAGTCTCCAACATACTGTTCTCGCTCTTGTTTAATGACCTCCCGGACGCAGTGACTGTCGCAGACATACTAATGTACGCGGATGATGTGGCTGCGGTAGTCACAGCACCCACGGTAGATCAACTTGAAGAGAGACTAAACGAGACAGCCGCCTGCCTTGCTCGTTGGTTTGCCATGAATGGTCTTGTTTTAAATTTAAATAAGACACATTTCAACTTAGCTGGACATGAGGTAAGGAAGTTGAGCGTATCATTTGATAACGCTCAAATCGAGAGCGTGAAAAAATCGACTTTCCTCGGTTTTGAAATAGACAGGAGCTTGACGTGGGAAAGTCATGTACATAAAGTGTGTGGCAAGCTAGGTAGCGCATGTTTCGCGCTCAATCGAGTGTCTCGAGTAGTGTCCGCGGAGGTGACCCGCGCTTGCTATTTCGCAACGGTACACTCTGTTCTGCAGTACGGTGCGGAGCTTTGGGGTCGGAGTGCCGAATGGGAAAGAGCTTTCCGTATGCAGAAGCGTGCCGTCAGAGCTATGGTACGCGTGACGTGGGACACATCCGCGAGACCCTATTTCAGAGAGTTGGGAATCCTCACGCTACCAGCAATCGTTATTTCACAGGTGGCTGTGTTTGTGAAAAATAACCCCAGTATCTATGAAAAGAACAGCGATGTACATAGCTACCATACACGTAACGCTGATAAACTGGTGGGAGTAACACGAACCCTCACAAAATCTAGCAAACTGACTCACGTGATGGGACCCATGGTCTGGAACAGGTTGCCTGACGAAGTCACCTCTGCTCCTAGTTTAGCTTCATTCAAAATTAAATTAAAAACCTGGCTTATCGAGCGGTCGTTTTACAGTTTTGAGGAGTTCCTTAATCACAAAGTGTAGTTTTGGACATTATTAATTTATTTTTGACATTATTATTTAATATTGACATTATTAATTCAATTTTGACATTAGTCGGTTAATATTACATTATTTATTTAATTTTGACATTAGTTAATTTTTGACTAACTCGATTATTTTTATCCAAATCTTAAATAATAATTTGTTTTTATATTAGCAATTTGTTATTGATTGTACATCTACAATTGAAAGTACACATTAATTTAATGTTAAATTAAGTATATGTACTTAATTTGTACTATTTTTAATATATATTATTTTTAATTAATAATTTTTGGACATGTTAATTTGAATTTATGAATAAAGAACTATGAACTATAAATCCTGCATTATGTCTATAGCAGAGCCAATTGCTCATCTCTGCAATTTAAGTTTTACGAACGGAATTTTCCCAACAGTTTTAAAAAAGGCTATAGTTTGTCCAATATACAAAGCAGGCGATAAGCAATTACCTTCTAATTATAGGCCAATTTCTTTACTGCCAACTATATTAAAGATCATTGAAAAAATTGCAAACAAAAGACTGATATCTTATCTTGAAAAAAGCTTCTGCTAGCTGAAAATCAGTACGGTTTTGAAAGGAAAAATCAACTGATGATGCTGTTCTACAACTTACATCTCATATCACCAAGTATCTGGATATAAGGGAGAGCAATGTGTCGGTGTCTTTCTGGACCTACAAAAAGCATTCGACACAGTCTCTATTCCAATTCTTCTAGTACGTATGGAAAGGCTTGGTATAAGAGGAAATGTACTTAAGTGGTTTACTGATTATCTTTCTGAGCGTAAACAACAAGTCAGAGTCAATGGGTATGAAAGTGACAGTGCCATATGTGACTATGGAGTACCTCAAGGAAGTACACTTGGGCCTACGTTATTTCTTATTTATATTAATGAGCTTTGCCGATTACATCTAAAAAAATGGAGTTATCTTTATGTTTGCAGATGATACTGTCCTATTATTTCATAGCTCTGATGGGTATAATGTAAAACAGCTAGCGGAAGATGGACTATCATGCGTTATATAATGGCTGGAAGATAATTTATTATCGCTTAATATGACAAAAACTAGATATGTCTGTTTTAAGAAAACTGAGGCTAACCAAATACCTCCTGAATTTAATATTCATGCACATTCATTTCCATGCAATCGCCAGCCAACCAGCAGAACTAAGTGTGCATGTGATCTGCTAACACCGGTTAATAGTATTAAATATCTTGGAGTGACAATAGATAACAAATTTACGTGGATACCACACATGGAAGTAGTATCAAATTGTGTTAGAAAACTCATATACACTTTTAAGGCACTACGCTCAGTAGCAGATCATAAACTATTGATACAGACCTATAGAGCTCTTGGAGAATGTATAATTAATTATTGCATGTGTTCCTGGGGTGGTGCTGCAATAAGTCACATTATTAAAACTGAGCGTGCACAACGCGCTTTACTAAAAGTTATGCTTAGATTACCATTCCAGCATTCTACAACAGATCTGTATGAGAAATGCAAAGTGCTCACTGTTAGGAAGCTATTCATTTATCAGAGTATAAGAAGGTATCTTGCGAATACTGTTCCGTTCCTACCCGACATTAAAAAAGGCGTTTCAAATGCCCAGTCCCTAAATACAAGTGCCTCATTGCCTGGCGACACTATAACCATTTGGCCCCAATGATTTATAATACTTTAAACAACAACATAAATACATATTGGAAGCTTAATTTTTACAAACTAAAGGCATTATTAATTGAATGGCTGCAGAATAAAGACTATGAACAAACGGAAAAAATGTTCGTTAAAATCCGATAACACTTCATGTTAACTACACACACTTACATAGATACACAAAATACAAGTACACACACATACAACATAATGAACGCAAACACACTGTAATAGTAGAAAATACACACGCGCACGGCTAAACCATTTCATTTATTTGGTTTTTATCTGTTATGTTAAATTTTATTTTTTTAAATTATTAGAATTAGCACACTACTTACATATAAGTTTTTATAGTAAATATTGTCATCCATATGCCCAATAGTGGAGGAGGTAGCCTCGGCAACACGAAGTGCTCCCGTAGTTTTTATTTTTAATAATACCAAATGGCGCAAAAAGCTCACGAAAGCGCTCTCCGCGAACTAATCAAGATGGTCACTAATCTTGGTGATAAATTAGTTGTGATTGAGTGTAAATTAGAGCAGAATAATGAAACTATACGACAACAATCAGAAGAAATATCACGGTTGAGAACGATATTGGAGGTTAATCCGCGCAAATGTTCCGACGGCGCTCGGAAATCATCGTCGGCCACGAACGTTCCCATGGAGACTCCACCCGCTGAACCACGTCCTATTCGTCAAGTACGATTAACGGCGGCAGCGGCTTTAGCAGGAGCAAAAAAGACAAAACTACACACGTCAATCGCTGCGGCTTCGAAGACTACCGAGGTAAACCGAACCAATTCTGCTACCGCGAACGTTGCCGCCATGCAAGCTAGTGACACATCCCCGAAAGGTGCGGCTACACTGTCAGCGACAACGCGAGAAGACGATGTTATGGATCCAATCCGCACAGATCAAAAGAATACTGAGTGGAAAGTTGTTAAACGTGGACGGGCTGCCTTTAAACAACGCCCGGTTATATCAGGCTCAGGGAAATCAAATGACGACCTCCAAACTGTGGGGCAAACTAAATATATAAAGGCATGGTCTTTTAGAAACGATACCACTAAAGAAAGTATTCTAAGCCATATTAATAAAATTCACAAACGTGACGACTACATTGTAGAAAAACGGAATATCAAAACGAATAGGCATGCAGCGTTTGTAATTGGAGTACCTGTTAGTGCCTACAAACTGATCTACACGCCTGCAGCGTGGCCATCCAGCGTTAAAATATCCAAATGGATATACTTTCACGCATCGCCCCGGGAGCGGGGCGCGGGCGCACTCGGAGCCGATGTCAACCGAGCGACGACGAGTCCCTTGGCAGCAGCACGGCAGTGAAGCTTTGTGTTCGAAAACGGTATCTCGACCTTTATCTCGAACAATTATTGTATGCCTACAAAACATTGCATCCTTAGATCATAAAACAAAGAAAATAGAAGTATGTTTAGACAGTGAACTAAAATGTGATGTTCTCGCGCTGACAGAGCACTGGTTGACGGAAAGCAAATTGAAGTGTGTTCATATAGCCGGTTTTAAACTAGCTTCTTATTTTTGCCGAAAACAAATAGTGCATGGTGGTTCGTGCATATATGTAGGTAAAAATGAAAAATGTAAGGAAAACGTAGACTTCGTCTCATTGTCAATTGAACGTTTTTGTGAGATCTCAGCCGTTGATCTTATCAATTATGATATAACAATAATTTGTGTCTATCGGTCTAATTTAATTACTCGCCAGCAATTTCTTGATTGCTTTGAACGACTGCTTGATAAAATCAGTGAACTAGACAGACAATGTGTAATAGTAGGTGACTTCAATGTAAACTGCTTGGATGAGATGAACTCGGACCGGAAAAAACAAGTTGATTTATTATCAGCACACAACATGGTAAATATAGTAGACTTCCCGACCCGAGTCACCGCAACCACAGCCACAAGCCTAGACCACCTGTACACGAACATGCATTTTGGCTCAGTACGAGCCACCCCAGTGGTGACATGCCTCAGTGACCACCGTGCTGTCCGAAGTGAGGTTTCCTGCATCCAGTGCGCACCACAACCACTCACTCGTCTTGTCAGGGACCTCTCCCAGTCGAATCGCGCTAACTTTGTAAGATCTATTGATTCTGTAGATTGGGACGAAGTTTATGAACAAAAGAGATCCGCCGAGGCGTTGGCCACAGCAACAGTAAATGTGATAGCAAATAAATACAATATTTGTTTTCCTATTAAGCGGGTAAACAACAGAAAACATGACTCATCGTGGATATAGTAGTCCCGATATAAAACATATGAAATCCTTGTTATTTGACATTGAAAAATTATGCAATATGTATCCTAATGACATTTATATTAAATCGTTTTTGACAGAATTAAATAATAAATATGACATTAGTTTAAATAATCAAAAATAAAATTATTATAGCAATATAATACAAAATAGCAAGAATGCATCGAAAAGTATGTGGAATATAATAAACAAAGAAAGAGGTGAATATAATACGCCTAGACTCAATGTTACAGAGGTAGTTGTTGATAAAGACGGGAAAAACTTCGTTAGCTCCAAGGAAGCCGTTAATGCTATGAATTCGAAATTTCTCGATGCGGCGGCTGCGTGCGGTGCCCCTAAAGCGGACGTTGTAAGCGTGCGACGGACCTTAGTAGCGGCGCGCTCCCAAGCTGACCGCTCGCTTAGACTAGCACCTTTTACTCCTGATGAGGTATACCGCATAGTCACCGTGCGTATACCTCCGAAGCAGTCAAAGGATATATACGGCATCTCGATAGAGTTACTTAGAATGGCGATCATACCACTCGCTCCTGTATTAACAAAATTATTTAATATTTGCCTAAGAGAAGGATCCTACCTGAGACTGCTGAAAATCAGTAAAGTCACACCGATTTTCAAAGGAAAAGGAAAGATGGAAAACGTTGATAACTACAGACCTGTATCCATCATACCTGCTGTTGCAAAGGTTTTCGAGAACGGTTTAAGCTCTAGACTTGTGACTTTTTTGTCGTTAACTGGTGCACTATCGGACCAACAATACGCGTACCGCGAGGGACGCTCAACTACGTCATTAACACGCGAAGTCGTCTGCCGAGTGATGGCCGCGAGGGAACGCAAGCAGCAGGTTGCCGTTCTTTGTTGCGACCTATCCAAAGCATTCGACATCGCCGACCATGAGGTGCTTGCGATAAAGCTTGCACATTATGGAATTAATAGTAGAACTCTTGACATTCTGACGGACTTAATGAGGGGCAGGCGTCAGATCGTGGATGGAGGAAACTGTAAGTCCGACCCTTTATCTTCGGATATGGGAGTGGCGCAAGGGTCATCAGTCTCCAACATACTGTTCTCGCTCTTGTGGAATGACCTCACGGACGCAGTGACTGTCGCAGACATACTAATGTACGCGGATGATGTGGCTGCGGTAGTCACAGCACCCACGGTAGATCAACTTGAAGAGAGACTAAACGAGACAGCCGCCTGCCTTGCTCGTTGGTTTGCCATGAATGGTCTTGTTTTAAATTTATATAAGACACATTTCATGCATTTCAACTAAGCTGGATATGAGGTAAGGAAGTTGAGCGTATCAATTGATAACGCTCAAATCGAGAGCGTGAAAAAATCGACTTTCCTCGGTTTTGAAATAGACAGGAGCTTGACGTGGGAAAATCATGTACATAAAGTGTGTGGCAAGCTAGGTAGCGCATGTTTCGCGCTCAATCGAGTGTCTCGAGTAGTGTCCGCGGAGGTGTCCCGCGCTTGATATTTCGCAACGGTACACTCTGTTCTGCAGTACGGTGCGGAGCTTTGGGGTCGGAGTGCCGAATGGGAAAGAGCTTTCCGTATGCAGAAGCGTGCCGTCAGAGCTATGGTACGCGTGACGCGGGACACATCCGCGAGACCCTATTTCAGAGAGTTGGGAATCCTCACGCTACCAGCAATCGTTATTTCACAGGTGGCTGTGTTTGTGAAAAATAACCCCAGTATCTATGAAAAGAACAGCGATGTACATAGCTACCATACACGTAACGCTGATAAACTGGTGGGAGTAACACGAACCCTCACAAAATCTAGCAAACTGACTCACGTGATGGGACCCATGGTCTGGAACAGGTTGCCTGACGAAGTCACCTCTGCTCCTAGTTTAGCTTCATTCAAAATTAAATTAAAAACCTGGCTTATCGAGCTGTCGTTTTACAGTTTTGAGGAGTTCCTTAATCACAAAGTGTAGTTTTGGACATTATTAATTTATTTTTGACATTATTATTTAATATTGACATTATTAATTCAATTTTGACATTAGTCGGTTAATATTACATTATTTATTTAATTTTGACATTAGTTAATTTTTGACTAACTCGATTATTTTTATCCAAATCTTAAATAATAATTTGTTTTTATATTAGCAATTTGTTATTGATTGTACATCTACAATTGAAAGTACACATTAATTTAATGTTAAATTAAGTATATGTACTTAATTTGTACTGTTTTTAATATATATGATTTTTAATTAATATTTTTTGGACATGTAAATTTGAATTTATGAATAAAGAACTATGAACTATGAAATTGTAAAAGTAATTAGGGGAAGACACTGCCTTCTGCAACACAGTAATATACTAAAGCAGTAGGCATGGTTCCAATTAATATGTTTATATATGTATGAACAAGAAATAAACATTTTGTATTTGTATTATCACTTCCGAACGCAGAATCATTTTTATTTCTACTTCTTCTTCGATGGCTGACTTACTTCAACGTCGGTTGACGTTATCTGCCACCAAGCTGCCACTGTCTAGAAATAGTGAAAGTACTTTTAATAAGTAACGGGTATGGTTGTACATATATACCGCTTCCAACCGGTCCTTTTGGAAAATCATGGGGGAGGCATATGTTCAGCAGTGGACGTCCTACGGCTGAGATGATGATGATGATGATGATGATGGTTGTACATTTGCCAACCTGTAGTTGGCAGTAGAATCAAGTCAGTAATATTAAGTCTTTCGTAAAGTAAAGTCACTGTCAGGTGAAAGTCACGTTTTAGCTATGTTCATAATTACGCTTTAAAACCGGCTAGGACTCGCGAAATATTTACCGGAAATATTCTCCGACCAGTTTCAAACTTATTCGAAGTTCTTCTTCTGGTAGTCACTCTTGTGCATAGCGGCGAGCGTAGGCCACAGCACGTAACTGATTCTCTTTGGTTTTAGCAAAGCGGCGAAGAGATTAATTCAGACTTTTAGTCGAAAATCCCAATTAATCCCAAAAACAGAGATTTATGATTTTGTACACTTTGCCTACAATCGCGCATAGCCACAAACACTTATAAAATAGGCTAAAACAGTAAAATATACTATACTGTATACTGTAACTTTTATGATGTCCTCAACTCAACTCCGTTGAGGAATATGGCGTCGCACGTCAGGTGCATTTGCCAGCGTTTTGTTTTCTTCCAAAATTCTTTCAAGTCTTTCAAGCATCGTTTCATTTTCAGATTTAACGTGGCAGGGGCAAGGTTTGGAGCAGGATTTATTTATTTATTCATTCATTGCATCATTCACTTATACAATATAGCACAAATAAATACCCTGTTAGGGTGTAGCAAACAGAATGTAGTTCATAAAATTAATATATTACATAATATTAATAATACAATAATATTTAATGATGTGTGCCGTGGTGGTACCGGCTTCGAATTGTACCCCCCCTAACTTTTCCCGTGGGTGCCGTAAGAGGCGGCTAAGGGAATATCCGGGAAATGAGCAGCAGCATTTCCCGCAGTCTGCGTCAATATCCACTGCGATCACCAAGACGCCTGCCAAGCGTGATGCATTTAGGCGAATCCCCCCCCATGACAAATAACATTAAACCACGGCCCCCAGTTCCCGGCAGCTCTGCTATCCGTGGCTACGGTACGGCCGACGAAAATATGGTCGAATTGGAGGAAGAGATGCTCAAGTTACGCTGGGATGTCATGGGATTATCTGAAGTCCGAAGACAGGGACAGGACACGATAATTCTAAATTCCGGCAATTTGTTCTTCCACCGGGAGGGAGACCAACAATCCAAGGGTGGTGTCGTGTTCCTCGTCCGCAAGTCTCTCGTTAACAACGTAGTGAAAGTCGATAGTGTGTCGGCTAGGGTAGCGTTCCTTATACTCAGAATAACCAAACGGTATTCGCTGAAGGTCATACATGTATACGCACCGACCTCGGCACACTCGGACGATGAAGTAGAAAGTTTGTATGAGGATATATCCAGGGCCATGCATACTTCTGAAACCTACTTCACTGTTGTAATGGGAGACTTCAACGCAAAGCTAGGCACAAGGAAACGTGATGAGTTAAGAGCATTTGGATACGGGCAGCGGAACCCGAGGGGACAGAGGCTGGCTGCTTCATAGAGAAGGAGAGACTCTTTATGATAAACTCCTTCTACATGAAGCGGCCATCCAGGAAGTAGACGTGGATGAGTCCCGACGGTTCCACTACGAACGAGATAGACTTCATCATGACGACCAATAAGCGCATATTCAATGACGTATCTGTGATTAGCAAGGAGAAAACCCGCAGCGATCACCGCATCGTAAGAGGCGTATTGAATATTAATGTCAAGCTTGAGAGGTCACGTCTGGTGAAGTCTACGCTCCGTCCAAATCGTGCCCAAATCCAAAACCCCGAACAGCTCTCAAACAGCTTAAGAACAACAAAGCGCCAGGAGAGGACGGAATTACGACTGAACTTCTGAGAGCGGGTGGTAGACCGATACTTTTAGTCCTCCAGAAGTTATTCAATTCTGTCATCTTCGAAGGCAAAATGCCGGAAACGTGGCACAAGAGCGTGGTGGTGCTGTTCTTCAAAAAAGGTGATAAAACCTTATTGAAGAATTATGGGCCCATGTCGCTCTTGAGCCACGTGTACAAGCTGTTTTCGAGAGTCATCACGAACCGTCTCGCACGCAGGTTTGATGAGTTCCAGCCTCCCGAACAAGCCGGTTTCCGAAGAGGCTTTAGCACCGTAGACCATATTCATACACTACGGCAGATTATGCAGAAGACCGAAGAGTATAATCAGCCACTGTGTCTAGCGTTTGTGGATTACGAGAAAGCCTTCGATTCTATCGAGATGTGGGCCATACTGCAGTCCTTGCAGCGATGCCAAATTGACTATACGTATATCGAAGCGTTGAAGTGTTTATACAGCAAGGCCACTATGTAAGTCCGATTACAGGACCAGAGTACGGAACAAATTCCATTGCAGAGAGGTGTGAGACAGGAAGACGTCCTCTGTGTTTGATGTGTTTTCATTAAATAAGTTGTACATAGGCATGTAGTATTTTTGTTAAGATGGTGTCCATACTTTTAGATGGAATTTTCGAAAACTTTAACAATTAATAATTATTTCACTGTGAAGTAATAAAAAAAATTGACTACATATCTACAATGTATTAACACTTTTGTACCGCCCATTTTTGTTTTGGTATTTATACAAATAGGGTGTATATAGGTATATAGTTAGAGGGTAATAAACATAATACATTAGTAAGAAGAGGCACATCATGTTTGAGTAGACTTTGGTATAGAAGCGAGTAATCATATCGCGGACAAATAAAAATGATGTGGTTGGAATCACTACATTCTGCCCACATTCACAACTATTTGAATCTATACGTATCCAGTCGTAGTATTCGTATCCAGTCGTAGTATACGTATCCATCCAACGTCTCATTCCATCAACTCTTTTGTTCAACTTAGCCAAAACCAGGGTTTTACTGGAATGTTAGGTTGAACACGAAATAATACTTTCCTTTTAATTGGGCTCTCTTTTTTAAGCTTTACTCCAAGATTGTTGAAGAAAAGGTTTGGAGAGAGCAGCCAGATCCGCACTATAATTTTTATAAGGGTACATGTCACCACATTGAATGGCGCTATGAGCCAGTTGGTCAGCTTTTTCGTTACCCTTTATACCACTGTGACTTGGGATCCAAGCAAAAGAAATAGAAAGGCCCTTATTCACACACTTTAATAGCATTTCTCGAGAAGAATCGGGGAGTACGAATTTTTGGAACGGAAATCTTTCAATGGTCTGTAACGTACTTTTTGAGTCGGAACATACTACAGTCTTCGAAAGTGTTAGTAAATGTATTTATTATAGAGCTTTATCAATACCGAAGCACTCAGCTGTAAAATTTGATGTTTGTGGAGGACATTTAATCTTTTGTATGATTTGTACTGTTGATGAAATACTCCTATACTGACGCAATCATCATTACAATGTTTGGAGGCATCACAATAAATTTGATGCCATCCCAGCCAATTGTCACTTGAATTTAAATAATTATATGCTATTTTATCACCCTTGTGAATTCCTAAGTTAAGGTTTACGTTTGGTGGAAAAATTAGTGCTTGGTAGCACGACTCGAAAAGGGCTAGATTACGAGAACGATATGTTGCTGCATTTACAACTTTAAATTTATTATGAGACTGGATTACATAAGCAAGGTGGAGATTTGTGTTTCTAATATGAAGATGAAGTGATTTTGTCTGTGAAAAGAAGAAGTTTAAAAAAAAGCGGGTGTTCAGAAAACTTGTAACATTCAGCAAAATAATCTATCAGCCAAATATTGTCTTCGTAGATAGAGTGGACGATCAACAGATTCAACTTGTAATGCATTAATAGGGCTGTTTTTCATTGCTCCAGTTGTAATCCGAAGGGCTTTGGCCTGAACGGCATCCAATTTCTTCAATCCAGCTAGGCTACATGGCTTTAACAAGTAGGCCTCATAAACAAGAATACTTCTTATCAGAACATTGTAGACCAATTTTAAAGAAAATGAGTGCGCACATACAATATTGGCCTCTCCCATGATGTTCCAAAAGGACCGGTTGGAAGAAGCCTGCATCCAACGTCATAAATGCCATGAAAATACATGATGATAATTATTATTAATAGGTGTCTGCATGCTGACATGATTATGGTAACAGCTTATTCAAGATCCTCTTGATGCATCCTAGACATCAGCAGGCGCCATTGATACGCTCGGATACAAACAACAAATACAATAAAAGGAGGCAAGACTCCAATAAGTATGTAAAATGTACAAAACTTAAGAGTTAAATATAAATAAATGATAGATCTATAAAATATTATGTTTAATTTTTAAATAGATACACCCATAGAGATTTCAATAATAATTAAAAGTAGGTATACAGAGGTCAGGTTACTGTAATGCACCTATCAACCTACTTACAATCAAATACAACAACAAAGCAAAATATAAAAATCAACTGTCATACATCATTTTGCTATAGCCAATCAGAGCCAAAGAGTAGATTAATATATGATCAGCTGGGCTATTATGTATCTCAGTTGCTAACAAATGTGGATTGAAATCTGAAAAAAATGGCCGCTCTGTGTCACTTTTGTCAGCTTCAGTGATCAAATTACTAACATTTTTGCTTACTGGAGTTGCCAAAAGTGACATAGGGCCGCCATTTTTCAAGATATCAATCAACATTTGTTAGCAACTGAGATACATAATAGCCCTGCAGAGCGCAGAGCTCGTGTCTAGCAAATAATGTACTGCAGAGGTCCGTCTGATATACGTAGTATCTTATAGTTTGTGCGAGAAATGGAACCGACCTCTACATCAAAAAGTGTGAAATAACTAATACACTACACACAACACACAATATTGTGATAGTAGGTACTTTTAAACTAACATGGTACCGACTTTAACAAGTTATTTCACACTTTTTGGTGATAGAGTCGGTTCCATTTTTTAGGTTTTTTTTTTCTGGATCCGTTATATGAATCAAAGAATGCGGCTTGATCTCTCTATGCTACACGGCCTCATATAAAACTAGGGTCCCGATTAACTGGTCATCATTCATCATCATCATCATGATCAGCCGGAAGACGTCCACTGCTGAACATAGGCCTCCCCCATAGAACGCCACTTAGACCGGCTACTTGCTTCCTGCATCCAGCGATTCCCCGCGGTTTTTATGAGGTCGTCGGTCCACCTAGCGGGGGGCCAGCCTACACTACGCCTTCCGGTGCGTGGTCGCCACTCGAGAACCTTTCTTACCCATCGGTTATCAGTTCTGCGAGCGATGTGGCCTGCCCATTGCCACTTCAACTTGCTAGTTTTGAGAGCTATGTCGGTGACCTTAGTTCTCCTACGGATCTCCTCATTTCGGATCTTATCACGCAGGGAAACCCCAAGCATAGCCCTCTCCATAGCTCGTTGAGCGACTTCAAGCTTGTTAATGAGGCCCACAGTAAGGGACCACGTCTCAGTGCCATAAGTCATCACTGGCAACACACACTGGTTGAAAACCTTGGTTTTCAGGCTCTGAGGTATTGGGGACGAAAAGATGGATCGAAGCTTCCCGAACGCTGCCCATCCGAGCTGGATTCTTCATGCGACCTCCTTGTCGAAGTTGGACCTACCTAATTGGACAGTCTGTCCCAGGTAGACGTACTCGTCTACAACTTCGAGTGTATCGTTTCCAACAATTACCGGTATAGGTGGAACATGGACATTGGACATGATTTTCGTCTTATCCATGTTCATCTTAAGACCAACCTGTTAGGAAACTCTACTGAGGTCGTTGAGCATGGTGCCGATATCCTCGAGCGACTCCGCCATTATAACTATATCATCGGCAAAACGAAGGTTAGTGATGTATTCGCCATTAATGTTGATGCCACATCCTTTCCAGTCCAATAGTTTGAAAACATCCTCCAATGCGTTAGTGAACAGTTTCGGAGAGATGACGTCGCCCTGTCTCACACCTCTCTGCAGTGGAATTTGTTCCGTACTCTGGTCCTGTAATCGGACTGACATAGTGGCCTTGCTGTATAAACACTTCAACGCTTCGATATACGTATAGTCAATTTGGCATCGCTGCAAGGACTGCAGTATGGCCCACTTCTCGATAGAATCGAAGGCTTTCTCGTAATCCACAAACGCTAGACACAGTGGCTGATTATACTCTTCGGTCTTCTGTATAATCTGCCATAGTGTATGAATATGGTCAACGGTGCTAAAGCCTCTTCGGAAACGGCTTGTTCGGGAGGCTGGAACTCATCAAACCTGCGTGCGAGACGGTTCGTGATGACTCTCGAAAACAGCTTGTACACGTGGCTCAAGAGCGATATGGGCCTATAATTCTTCAATAAGGTTTTATCACCTTTTTTGAAGAACAGCACCACCACGCTCTTGTGCCACGTTTCCGGTGTTTTGCCTTCGAAGATGACAGAATTGAATAACTTCTGGAGGACTAAAAGTATCGGTCTACCACCCGCTCTCAGAAGTTCAGTCGTAATTCCGTCCTCTCCTGGCGCCTTGTTGTTCATAAGCTGTTTGAGAGCCATTCTAATCTCGTACAGGCTGATGTCCGGGATGTCTTCGGTACAGTGTCAGACTAACTTTGCTCTGGTGTCCTGAGCTGCTTCAGTAACGGGTTCGCGCGTCGAGGTATATAACTGTCGATAGAAGCTCTCAATCTCTCTCAGAATCTCAGGCTTGGATGAAACGAGACTGCTATTTTCGGTCTTCAGTTTTGTCATTTGGCTTTGCCCAATAGACGAATCCTTTGCAAGTACTTGAGAGCCCTGGTTCCGCTCAATTGCTGCCGTAATACGCGCAGTATTATAAGCACGCAAGTCGTGTCGCATGGACTTCCAAATTCGTCTATTGAGTTTACCGTAGTCCGACATATCAACTGCGGACTGCAGTCTCATTTCGCTCCGTTCTGCCATTAGTTTCAGAGTTTCTTTTGAGAGTTTTTGAGCTTTCCTGCGGCGTTTGGTCTCACAGAATTCGGACCCAACTGCTTGGACAGTTTCCACCAACCCGTTCAACTCATCCACTGTGTCGCATTCAGCTAAGCACTGAAAACGGTTTTGAAGTTCAAGTTGAAACTTTTCGGGGTTTGGATTTGGGCACGATTTGGACGGAGCGTAGACTTCACCAGACGTGACCTCTCAAGCTTGACATTGATATTCAATGCGCCTCTTACGATGCGGTGATCGCTGCCGGTTTTTACCTTGCTGATCACAGAGACGTCATTGAATACGCGCTTATTGGTCGTCTTGATGAAGTCTATCTCGTTCGTAGTGGAACCGTCGGGACTCATCCACGTCCACTTCCTGGATGGCCGCTTCATGTAGAAGGAGTTCATCATAAAGAGTCCCTCCTTCTCCATGAAGTCAGCCAGCCTCTGTCCCATCGAGTTCCGCTGCCCGTATCCAAATGGCCCTACTCTCAACTCATCACGTTTCCTTGTGAAACGTGAAGTACACGTTGAACAGTGAAGTAGGTTTCAGAAGTATGCATGGCCCTGGATATATCCTCGTACATACTTTCTACTTCATTGTCTGAGTGTGCCGAGGTCGGTGCGTATACCTGTATAACCTTCAGCGAATACCGTTTGGTTATTCTGAGTATAAGGAACGCTACCCTAGCCGACACACCATCGACTTTCACTACGTTGTTAACGAGAGACTTGCGGACGAGGAACCCGACACCACCCTGGGATTGTTGGTCTCCCTCGCGGTGGAAGAACAAGTTGCCGGAATTTAGAATTATCGTGTCCTGTCCCTGTCTTCGGACTTCAGATAATCCCATGACATCCCAGCGTAACTTGAGCGTCTCTTCCTCCAATTCGACCATCTTTTCGTCGGTCCTGAGCGTGCGTGTATTGTATGTTGCCAGGGCCAGGGGTCGTTTTTGGGATTGGTAGCCGGATCTCTGCCGGAGATTCTTCGCACCCCCTGCTCCACCGTTACAATGGCCGCTACCGTAGTCACGGATAGCAGAGCTGCCGGGAACTGGGGGCCGTGGTTTAATGTTAATTGTCAACAGGGGGATTTGCTTTAATGCACCACGCTTGGCAGGCGTCTTGGTGATCGCAGTGGATGTTGACGCAGATTGCGGGAAATACTGCTGCCCATTTCCCGGATATTCCCTTAGCCGCCTCTTACGGCACCCACGGGAAAAGTTAGGGGGGATACAATTCGAAGCCGGTACCACCACGGCTATTTATTTATGATTAACTGGTCAGCGCGCATAAAGTTCTATGGCACGGCTAAAATCTACGCTATAACAATAAATTAAATCCAGCACACCGGTGCGTGTATTACTAGGGGTAGGGTATAGAGGTGTATAGATATTTTTTCATAACACCGGCTCAAAAATGTCCAATTACATATCACGCAATACCAATGTAAAGCAAGGCATTACATCCCCGGGGCTATAATGTTGTATGAAACTCCGATGGGTCTACTGGGTGATGGGTAGGTATCACTTTACAGTGATTTGGATTTGGAACGTGAGTTGTAGGAAAACTCTGAATATGGAGACAGCATACAGAAAATAACATAAAAAGGCAGGATTGTACTATAGGGAGTGTGATTGTTGTGCACTGCGTTGCTATGGGTTACGCACGGCCCCGATCGGCGCATTCAAGGTCATAGTTCAAGTTACGTACCGCGATCTGGTGTTTGGTGTTATTTTAACAACTTTCATAAAATGTTATAATTTTGAACGTGATGCATGTATCTAACTGTATCGAAATATCGGAAGCTCCAAAAGTAGCTCAAACATGGTCTACATGTCGTGAGTAAAATAATTAATTATAATTTAATTAACAACCGCAAAAGTCTTAAACATTGTTTTCCATAAAATGTTCCTTCCAAAAATATTACTCTGTCCTTCTATAACGGGACAAATGTGTCCAATTTGAATATTAACCATTAATTTATTTTTCTTTAAACTTAATAACTGCTATTTTAAAGCTCTGAGTTTTGATTGTCACGCTGTAGGTATGAAACGTAGAGGCACCTCGAGGATAAAGCCCTTCGTCTTGGGCGGCTTTAACCCCTCGCTTCACTCAGGACTATACATAACTCCCTTGCTTCGTTCGGGAACAAAATGTTAATGCCCTCGCTGCGCTCAGGGATTAACTAAAGAGTCCCCGTTGCACTCAGGGTTCAATGTACCGCCCGTTTCGTAAAACACTGCTTTACTCCCTCGGTGCATAATCTACTAATAATTAAGAATGTAAGTAGAAAACTTTATAGTACTTTATAATATACATAATGAAATACTTGTTATTTTCAAATCCAACATAACAAATTGCCACGCCCTACATCGTTGAAGGGGTAGGCAGCGGTGTTTGAAACACTTACCTTTCGCCAGAGGGACAACTATTTTTTGGTCCCGTGTAATAGAAGGCGAGCGTGTTATCATTTACGGAGCACTGTTCCAGACTCAAGACTGCTATTGAGAATTTCTTTGTCAGAAAACAAGCAATAACGGTCCAATCCAGGTATTGAACCCAGGACCTCGAAATCCCAAAGTGGCGCCAAGACCATGCGAGTGAAGCCGCTGGCGGGTCAGCTCAATCGTCGCACCTATATATCTTCAAAGGGGCAAGCAGCGATGTGAAACACATGCGTTTCGCCGGATATATTTTGGGCCCCATGTTATAGGGGAACGAGCCTATTGACATCTATGGGGCACTGTTCCACACTCCGGACTTCTATTGAGAATTTATTTGACAGAAAATCCCAATATCTGTCCAACCCGGGGATCGAACCCAGGACACCGAGATTCTAAAACGGCGCTTCAACTACTTGACCGAGACCAAGCGAGCGAAGCCGCGGGCAGGTCAGCTAGTAAGTGTAAGGTCTTTGGTATGGCTCTTTTTGTTCAGCATTCGGAAAGCTAAAATTAGCTATTTTGCCACCGAAAAGTGCAATTGTTGACCCACGTCTGGAGTCCAAATGTGGCAAAATTTGCAAAAATAACGTTTTTTGAGCTTTACGAACGCTATTACAAAAGAGCCATCAATGATAACGCTACCAATGCCCTCATAAGCTAAACGAACGCACCTTAAGAGTGGCAAAAGTGGCAAATATAACGTTTTTGAGCTTTACGAACGATTTAACAGAAGAGCCAACAAAGGCAACGCAACCGATGCCCTCATGCTAAGCGAACGCACCTTCTTTGACATATGTCTGTCTGACAGCAGGTTTTTGATTTGTCATCTGTGATTATTTCTCTCGTAATGCGTTCGAATAGACCCCCTTGTGAGCGAAAATGTCGTTCATGTCTGTTTTTGTTCAGCGTTCGGAAAGCTTAAATAGAGGTTTTTTGTTACCAAAAAGTGCTTTTTGACCCACATCCGGAGCGTGGTTGTTTGTGATCGTTTTTTGGCAGCTCTGTTTTTGACAGCATAATAATGCGATTTTAGGTCTTATGCTCAGTTGAGCGTTCGAATAGGGTGTGGGCAAAAGTTTCAAAAGCGGCAAAAATAACGTTTTTGAGCTTTACGAACGCCAAAAAAGCCATCAATGACAACGCCATCAATGCTCTAAAAGCTAAACGAACGCACCTTCGGTGTTCTGTTGATTTGACTTGACTTGACAAGTTGACATGACATGCAAGACAGCAGACTTCATAAATGTGCAATTCTCTCGAGTTGCTCATGAAAAATCCCGTTATTTCGCTTTCGCAATATAAATCTAACAAAGGCATTTAGTATCGGAGTGTGACGGCCGCGGTCGGTGAAACGACGTTAGAGAATCGTCCAGCGTTCGGTGACACCACATTACAAAGTTATTTTTGTTACATTATTATCGATTTTAGTCAACGAGCTACGAAGAAATAGTTTTCATGCTGTTTATATAGTGAGATTGGGTGACGGACGCACGAGCGAGAATTTTCGGGTCACAGTACAAACTAAGGTACGTTTGGCGGTACTGTGGGAGAACTGCATCGTCTGGTCATTTGTGTCACTAAACAGGACCATTGGCAGCGTCTAGCGGTCGCTCGCACCGTTACTAGCCTCTTTTCGATTAGCTATCGATCATGAGGGACTATTTATAGCCGGCGAGCAGCGTAACGGCAAGTGATGGATGCCTCTGCTGCAGATAAACTGGCGGCTGTCTATCATGCCTGATCTAGTACATAACAGTTTAATTTTATGTCACTACATACCTTTTGTTTTATTGGGCACTGTAATGCATTGCTAAGGTCAGTGACTGCAGCATACACACTACATTTTGTTTTTGTATCCTTGGCCAGCCAATCTGTGCAATTGCTTCCTGATTTATTCAATATAAAGACTTTCAATTTGCCAATGACATTCAGTCACCCTGTCTGGACTCATAAAAAGTTTAGAGGCAATTTCAATATAAGTACTACTTTGTCTGATTCATATAATCACTAGTTCTGACAACAATCAAGCATTCTATCACAATGAGCTACTGCTTTTTATAACATTTGCCTACATTATTATTGATTACTGGTAGAGGTATGGTAGTATACTCACATGTAGACTCCAATAATCCTTTGGACATTTGGCTGAGGGTATTTAACCCTTCCCCGACTGTAATTAATTACAACAAAAGATTTTATTTATAAAATGATGAATGTCTACATCCTTGGTAGGAAAAGGGTTAAGTAGAAGTAGTGTAATGTAATATTTAAATGGGTTTCACACTTCACATCTAAATACTCAACTAGCTCTTCCTTATGGCACATAAACATCAACTTGTTTCTAAACTGCACTCAATTAGATACCCTTAATCAGCCCCACTTGATTCTGATTTAACCCATTGACTTGCAATTTGCCATATTCAATACAATACACAATAGATTTTGCAGAATGCAACCTAGTTTTCCAGGAATTGCAACATGTGTGGTTAACTCTGAATACACTCCTTCAGAATGTGTTACACATCTTCCTAAACAATTAAAGATACTTGTTTACTTCATTCAATACTTGAATTATTATTTAGAGGCATTTGAGTAATAATAATGTGTGGTTCTGGATACTTCTTTTGCTTTCGGTTTCAATGATGATTCACCCTCATACCATTAATTTCCCCTAGACTACATTTGAGTCACTAAAATTAAGTAGTATACTAGGGTGGCACTGAAAATTTTGGGAATCAAGGAAGTGACACAACATTACTATTTAAAAATGTATTTATTGCTTTTCGAAGTATTCTCTGTGAAATTTGACACATTTTTCCTTACGATGGAACCAATCATCGAAGCAACCATTCTATTCGGAAGTTGGGCTTTCCAAAATGGCCGTTTTGTAGGCGTCCACAGCTTCTTCAGGTGATGAAAATCTCTGTCCACGCAATTTATTCTTTATTTTAGGGAAAGTATAGAAATCATTAAGGTGATCCATCCACTAAGCGGGCCCTCATAAGGTCCGCCATTATTGGTGACGAAAGTTGCAACATTTGTGGGGATAGCTTTAGGGGGTGGAGAGGTGTGCTGCCGTTTTACTAGAGCGCCACTTCCGGCGTTAAATCCTTGGAGTAATCTTGCTTGATCTTTGGCCTCTTGGAGCTTTTCTGTACTTGCTCTTGCATCTCCACCCCCAGTCAGTCAATTAAGGCAAGCCAGGCTCAGAGGTCTCATTTAGAGACAGGGAGAATGGGGTCCACTGTATTGCCACTTGCCGACAACTCTCCGCTAATCCGCACCCGCGATGTTATTATTATTATTATAATTTATTTACACTAGCACCTTTAAGCATACGTGTGTACATTGTTTCCATGCCCTTTTTTATAACGATTGTCAAGTCTATTTCTATTAACTAAGATTTCACTAAGGGGGCACTAATCACAGTGTTTTTACACACATTAACACGATTCGGCAAAAAGTGTGTTATAGGGTTGCTTATGCATGAGTTATCAGTGTAAGCGAGTGTCCTCTCAGAGTCTTGTTATTATTTATGATACAAAAGTTTGACATGCTTATCGTTGTAGTATCCTATCAACATTTTTTTGAATCTAGGTCATGTTTTTGTAATCGTAGTTTGTATGTAAGATTCATCGAAATGGGATCATTTTAGTAGCCCTATGCTATATTCTTTCAAGTAGCTCAATGTTTTTCTTTAAGTAGGTAATTCCATATATGGAATGTGCTTCTAACAAAGGGAGCACATACATTTTATAGATTTTTAGAAAAAAGGCTACTGTATAGCTGAATGCTTTTCTTTATTTATACAGGTGGAGTTTGTTTTTGCACAGTTTTATGTGTGTCTTCTATTTTAAATCTATATTTCGAAATACTTTTGGTACTCCACAACTTCTGTCTAGGATTTTTATTACCAACATGCAGTGAAGTGCATTTTATTTTTTAATATTCATTAAACATAATTATATTAAAATGTACGTTTGTAGTTTAACTTCATTAACTAGGTTTGCCTCCACGTAATTCTTGAATCTTGTCTTGAGGCACTGAGGTATGTTAGCCAGAAGATTTCGGGAAATTTCCAGAACGCTGCCCAGCCGAGGATTCGACGATTGACCTCTTTCTCGAATTTGGATCTACCTAGTTTGACTGTCTGTCCCAGGTAGATATACTCGTCAACAACTTCAAGAACTGAGTTCCCTACTGATATTGGGGTGTACAACATGGGCATTAGACATAATTTTCTTCTTGTCTTCCAAGAACTTGAAGGCGTCTTCCAATGCAGTGATGAACAGTTTCGGAGATATAACGTCTCCCTGTCTCACGCCTCTTTGCAATGGAATTGCCTTCGAACTCTGCTCCTGTACTCGGACTGACATGTTGGCGTTTTGGTACAAACACTTCAGCACTTCAATATACCGATAGTCAATACGGCACCGCTGGAGAGACTCAAGCACTGCCCACGTCTAGATCGAATCAAAGGCTTTCTCATAGTCCACAAACGTTAAACAAAGAGGCAAGTTATACTCTTCGGTCTCCTGTATAACTTACCGTAGCGTGTGGATGTGGTCTATGGTACTATAGCCTTTTCGGAAACCGGCTTATTCCGGAGACTGGAATTCATCGAACCTGCGACTGAGACGGTTCGTGATGACCTTTGAAAACAGCTTATAAACATGGCTCAAAAGCGAGATGGGTCTGTAATTCTTAAGTAAAAAACAAGAGTCTTCGAACAATGTGTGTTACCAGTGATAACTTAAGGCACTGAAACATGGTCGCTTACTATGGGCCTCATATATTATCTCAAAGTCGCACAACGAGCTATGGAGAGGGCTATGCTCGGGGTTTCTCTATGTGATCGAATCAGAAATGAGGAGATCCGTAGAAGAACGAAAGATACCGACATAATCCAGACGATTAGCCAGTTAAAGTGGCAGTGGGCAGTATAGCATAGCACTCAGAACAGATGGCCGATGGGGCCGGAAGGTTCTGAAATGGAGACCATGGACCGGCAAGCGCAGCGTAGGTGGTCCACCGACACGGTGGACAGACGACTTGATAAAAGTCGCAGGACGACATTGGATGCAGGCCGCTTCCAACCGGTCCTTTTGGAATATTATGGGGGAGGCCAATGTTCAGCAGTGGACGACCTACGGCTGAGATGATGAATTCTTGAATCTAAGACTTGATTAGTTAGGTGCTTGACCACTTCCATTACGAGGGCCATCATACAGTCATTTCAACACCTTGATATATCTTCACTTCCTCACATTCACAAATTAACACAGGATTAAATAAAATTTAGGATTTTGTTTAATTTCGTGAAACACAATACACAGTAGCTAGTAGGTGGTGGTGGAGGTGCATATGTATGAATTTCCATTGCGAGAAGGATTTTGAGTTTCATCACAGAGAGAAGGATTTTCACCACAGACCTGTGCTCTGTGGTGAAAATCTTCTCGGTTACTGTGCAGGAGGCTTCTAATTGCCAGCTACTTCTTACTTATTAATGTATTTTAGGGTGTAGGTAGATCTTGGCTCCTAGATTCTACTCAATTGTATTTTCTATTATTTGTTTGATATTGGTTGATGACTTCAAAATTAGTCTATGGACCAAATGGTCTTATAATCTCAATTCTTTAGAGTTTGTATTGTCTTTTGTAATTCACAATTTTGTCTATGTAATCAATAGTGGGTTCCAAAGCAAGAATCTTCAGTTTAAGGTGGAAACATTCTGAACACTAATATAAAATACAGCTACAGCGGCCTTTAGCAGAATAGGTTGGAGCATATAATCTTCATCTGTCAATAGTATAGATGTTTGAGTAACCAACAGTACAGACAGTGTGTGGAGGTTTGTACACAGTTTTGTGCACATCATTAAGCACTTAAGCATAATCTGGATGCTGCTGCTGATCCTGTGCCTACAGTATTTAGATGGGTTCTCAATTGTTGGACTGCTGTCTGCTGAAGTCCCGTTTACTTTCTGGCAGTATGAACCATAGTTAGATGGCAATACATATTTTGCAACAGCAAATCAGCAATCAGGATACTGATTGCTTGAAATTTACGGTTGTCATGTACTTATATTATGGGGCATATTTTTATAAAATTAAGTTTTATAAAATATTCTAAAGTACTGTATAAGTTCTCTGGTTGCTGTCCTAGATTAGCGTAAGGAAGTACTTGTCTTTTGTTTTAGTGCCCTCTGAACTGACTTATGAAATAAGGTCTACACAACCGCACTAGGTACATGTAGTTCGTATTTATTTCCATAATTAATTGTAATATGTAGATTGCACTGTATCGCTAGAAACTTCAACTAATTCATTGCTGCATTACGTCTGGGTCTCAATCAAAATATTTAAAGTTACCACGCAGATGGTAGATTTGAGATAGATATAACAGTGTTCTATTAGACCTCATATAGATGGTTGTGTGTATGGTTTTGCAACAGTCTTAATTCTGTGGATAAACTATTTGTTAACACCTGTGCTTACTAGTTATATTTGGTAATTTATCAACTATAGCTAATCTGTGGTGTGTGCTGTTGCAGAGTGAGCCGTGTCTTGGGGGAAAAGCACCCCGGGCACTACGGTGGCCCCAGATACACCGGCGCCAGCGCCCCAGCCTCCGGGTAAGTTCAGTTTGTAAAAGTGAGATATGTTTAGAACTGTCTATGTTTGGAGTTTAATAGTTCGTTACGGCAGTGCGATACGAGGAGTCCCTATAATGTACCGCCAATAAATCGCGACCAAATAATGTCCAGGCAATACAGAGCCAGGAAAAAATATCCATTCCATGTACATGAAATATCAGGCTGTGCTTTATTAGCCGCGAAATACGGGGCGGATACTTTTTGTACAGGGCGATAATGTACAGCCAATCATCCGTGTACATCACAGAATAAATAGACATGGCACAGAGAAATGCTCGTTTGCATGTTCCAGTATCCAGTGTTATTTTGACATTTTAACAGCATTCAGTACCTACGCTATTCAGTGTTAATTATCATAATTCTGGCGTTGTGTGGTCACCATTGAACCTAATGGTCCTTCTCGCTTCATTCGTCGTCGCACCTACTGTGACTTTCGTTCACCTTCAACTCGTCTAGTGTCTACACAAGCGAGGCATGAAGATGAGATTCTATATTTGTCTGGTTGGCATCGAATTATTGGCTGTGCATTATCAACACGGACTGATTAAACTGGCTGTACTGGCAATAAAACGTGGCCAGGAAAAGCCGACCGTGTATTTTAAATCCAACAAACAACCGAGACCGACGGCTTAACGTGCCCTCCGAAGCACGGAAGCGCTCAGTTGTATAAGGCCACTAGCACACACCCATCCAAGTTCTGACCGCAGCAAGCGTTGCTTTACTTGTTGATCGGTTAGGATCGCCAAGTCGAGCGCCGCTGCGAGCGCTTACGAACATATCTGTTTTTAATTAAACTTAACATCATTAGGTAACAGACAACAAGTAAATGACAATTACTATAAATTCATAATTAATTAATTGTTGACAATTGAACACATTAATTAAACGCGAGTTGACTTGCAAGTATTAGTCGCATTTACTAGCAGCGCTCCGCGGTTTCACCCGCATGGTGATGGATGATCATGATGTGGATGAATCAATCATAGCGTATGTTACTCAGGCATCACGTTCAGCTCTAAACTCGCGAAAGAATTGTTTTAATTGGTTTAGTAGTTTTACGTGTATCCATTACAAACAAACAAACGATCATATATATTACTCTTTATTATTAGATAAGATAATTAAGGTAGGCTAAACACTTTTCAGTTTTTGTCCGAATTTGAAAAAATTTAATATAATTTGTGACCACCTCGGAAGTATAATCTATCAAACAAAAAAAGAATTATCAAAATCGGACTAGTCTGTATAAAGTTATGCGAGATCATACACAAACCAAAATATACGCGTCGACTTGAGAAAATCTTCCTATTTTTGAATGTCGTCGCTTGAAATGATATGACCCACTTGCACATTGGTGCAAAATTAACTGAACTTGTATGATGCTTATAGATACCTAATAGTAAGTTTGCACGTTATAATAACAACAACAACATTAACAAGTATTCCGTACGTCGCACGACTTTTTTGGAATTCATTATACCTACTCGTACATAGTAGAAGCCTTTATTCATAAATACAATAAAATATTCCAACTTCTGTGAAATTTTCTGATTAACAGACCGGTAAAGTTTATATCTAATATTGAAAATGGTTGATGGTGCAAACCGGAGAGATCCTCGTAACTGTGTTTCCTAACGATTCCAGAAGAATCTACTACTGTCAGTATAGTGTACACACTTCATCCTAATTTGACTGGACTAATAATAGGTAACCAGGTGATTTTACTTAATGTAAATGCAAACAAACAATAGTTAATCACGACATTACGTTACAAACAATGCGTATTATACCTAAATCAAACATTTTAATCGTTTCGAAAGTTTTACAAAAGACATGTAGATTAAGCCATAAATTCAAAACGCCTAACAAGGCATCTGGTGAAGGCCGAAACGCAAACGGCACGCGCCGCATCACACAACTCGTTACTTTAGAAAAGTGAACATTTCATAATAGACATCCTCTGCCAATTTGATTGCGTTCTGATTGCGACACGGCATTGTACTCCTGTGCAATCTGTGGCGGCGCGTCACAGTGTGCGGTGACGTCACTCGGCGGCATGACTCGCTGTGCTTGCCTGATTACGACATGCTTACTAATCAGCAGGCCCAGGCCCTGCAGTGCGCCGCGATAAACACGCCGTTTAGTACTTCAAGTTAGTACTCTCTCAAGGACAGTGGGCTCACCGCGCCACTCGTTTGATGATAAACGTGCGCAACTCTAATGCACATCTATTTTATTTCGATTTGTTAAAGCTAATATTCAAACCAAACTCATTTAATGACTGCCGTCAATTATCGGTATTGTAATTATTACAATTGTATTCAAGAACAGAAAGTGACTACATTACACGAGTTAGAAGAAAGTCTATTAGAGTCGGAATGTAATGAAAGAGGCAGCATCCCTGTTATCCTCCTGCCCATGATCTTACCTCCCGGGTCACCGTAGGCAGCCATCTGACCGTACACCGTGACAACAATGTACGGCACCGGCACGGTATACCATCAGCATTCTGCTTCTAAAACTGGATATGTCCAGTATTTCCGAGCATTCAATTAGATCTGCAATTGCTGCACTAATTAGCAATCAAATACGTGATTCAATATTCGCCCACATCTAATTAGAACGAAACCTGTTTTTCCTGTATTGAACTTCAGAGGGAATGTTTTAAGGCTGGTATGTAGTATGTCCTATACCAAAATGGTGTTAGGTCAGAGGTTGAGGGGCGCCTGCCTGGTCCGTCAGCAGCACGTAGAGCCAGTCGCCGGTTTAGATCTGGCATGACGTCAACGTCGATCGCATACTTACTGATCATCAAGTGAGATAATGCTCCAAATTAGCAAATATATATATATATATATAGCAAATATAGTAGCATATATATATATATATATATACAGACTGACTGGTTGAACACTTTACATAAACAAGGACATGATAATTCATGGTCACATGAAACGTTTAAAAAAATAAAATTAAAAAAATACCGTTAAACTACAGAGGAAACCTTCATTCTATGAATGTGCTATAACTCGAAAATTATGGACACCGTCCGAACGGGGTTAATGACCCAAAGCGCCGCGCCGCGTTCAAAGGAATCAAGCTGCGTCCGAACGGGGTTAATGACCCAAAGGGCCGCGCCGCCCGCGCCGCCAAAGGATGCCGCGATCGTCGGCCGCCCGCCCGGCCGCGCCGCGCCGCGCTTTTATTACTACACGCGCGCCGCGAGTGACCATGTTTATTGTTTTGAGTAGACAATTAAAGTTAAATTAGGTAAATATTAGGCACCTATTTTTTTTTCTTAATTAGAACGAGAATCGAGTACTGAGCACTATATATCAATATGTAAAGTGTTCAACCAGTCACCCTGTATATATAAGAAATAAACGTATTGTTCTTCGTACGTACGGTTTTCCTTTATTGGGATTGTATAGCAGTTCTCTAAAATGTACGTCCTCTGCAAACATACGAGTAATATCCCTCGGTCGGTACATATGATACGGATATCGAGCACTAGCTGCCGTCGTCATTTGATACTATTGACTTAAAATTATGGGTGTGGCAGGAAGAACTACTCGTTGATAATGTGGTGGAGATTGGGTTATCATTTATTTTTTCTCTTTTCGCTTTTACATTTCGTGCATGCCACATTTGTTTGAAGCAAGATGGAATAGCTTATGCCGCGTACAGACCGGGCGAGCGAGGGAGACCGAGCGAAGGGTAACGAGCGAGCGCAAACGAATCAGTGTGGACGTCATGCCGTAAGCAAGCGAAGCCAAACGAGGGCCTTCGTTCGCCTTCAGACGTGCTCCGGCGGCTGTCGGCACATCAAAGAGAAATGAAACGAACGTACGGCCGCGGTGTCGACGGACGAGCGAAAGCTCATTCAGTTGCGGCGGTTGCACGCGACGGACGTTCGTTCCAGCGAATCAATTGTATCTATTTACGATTATGGAATGAATAGATTGGTAATGCTCATAGAGCTCTATAAGCAGAAACCGAAGCTTTGAAATCCTAAACATGTTGAATACAACATAAAAAAAAGTAAATAAAATCGATGATTGCTTTCATTTCATTTTATCATTATCAGCCCATTATGTTTCCACTGCTAGGACTCTGGCTTTCTCTCGAAGAAGGTTGGGCCATAATCCACCACGCGGGCTCAGTGGGGCTTGGTGGAAAGGCACTAGCCTATCCACCAACCAGCCAACCCATGTCGAAGTTTTCCGGCCGCTCGAAGGCCTTCGATACATAGCCTAACGACTGTTGATATTGAAATTTGTTTATTTGCTGTAAATGTGGTACAGTTTAGGTCTTAAATAATAATAATAGAAGTTCTAATTCACATTCAGCCTTAACTAAAGCATGCAAATATTTATGATGTCATACATGGTACTCGTATATAAAATTATTAAATGTCATACAATCATGAATTATTGTCCTAAGACCAACAACCGGGACCGATGGATTAACGTGCCCTCCGAAACACGGAAGCGCCTAGATAAACAATGCCACTAGCGGTCACCCATCCAAGTCTTGACCACAGCAACTGTTGCTTAACTTGTTGATCGCTTCATCGTTGATTGTAACATCGGTTAAAATCGCTAAGTAAATAATTAAAAGTAATTTATTATAATAAGTAATTTCATTTAACAACCACATAAAATCCTTGTAACATTAATCAATTTATTAATTGTAATCCAGCTCTTTTTGAAAGTAGTTTAATAGTTGGGTTCCATTATACAATATTTTTTAAATAACGACTTTATCCACCAGCGCCACCGTTTTCGTCCATGATAATTAAATACAACGTGAGTCAAGCAATGAGATTAACTGTAGAGGCGTTTTACTCCTTGAATATGAAGTTTAAACATGGCAAATTTTATGCTACATATAGCTATAGTACACAACTCGCACAACGACATTTACTACACTGGCAAGATTAAAAGACACGCGAAGATATATTAATTCTAGTTGTCAGAAAGGGATCAACATGTTATTAACAACGTTCGCCTGCTGCCGACCATTCGACCGCCATTAACAGCCTCGTTCTCTCTGTCGCTCGCTACGTGTCTCGTTCGCGTAAGAGGCGAAGCGGCAACGTCGCAGGATTTAATTTAGATTAAAATACAATTTTTGATTTTCCACTTTTGATTGATAAAATAGAAAAAAATACTTAAAAATAAAAAGATACATCATTCTTGATTTGCACTTGTCCCAGTAGTTCTGCAGTTTCTGAACACGGAAAAAAAGGCTTTTTTTCCTAAATGTTGAATACGCGCTGCGTTGTGGCCAGACAGACTGGAACTAAGTTGGCTCAAGACAATTAGCTTGTGTTGATGTTGCAAGCCGAGCGCAATAAGACGTGTCTACCTCCATTTATATATTATATCATCATTGGATTCGCTGTGGTTCGCCGATTGTCGACGAACTTCAATACGTTCTTTTAGTGTGGACACAACAGCGAAAGCAAGCGAGCGTGCGGTACTGATCGACAAATCCCACTCGTTAGCATTCGCTCGGTCTCGTTCGCTTGGTCTGTACGCGGCACTACAGATTGTCTTGTCTGTATAAACTGTGGAAACCCCAGCGCTTCTGGTTCACGCTCCAGTGCACGCCTTGACTAGTTTCATTTCTATAGTGCACGGGGTCTATGGACCTCTGGGGCCACAGAGACGTGACCTGCGCTATGATGCTCTGAGGACAATGCCTACCGTGTACGTTTTAATCGATGGAAGAACTGTGCCAAACGGCAGCGTTTCTTACATTGCGGCCTAGCTTTTGTTCGAGATAAGGAACTTGTGGTCTATTATAGTAGATCCAACCGTTTATCCTCTTTTTGACAGCACCAATAGAACGTAACATGACGATGTTACGCAAAAGTTAACTTATAAATGCGAGGTTTTAAAAATATGACAACTGCTTAAATTTGCTCCTTGATCCCGTATAATAATCATCTTTCACAAAATGAGTCCATAAGTGCAGTAGTTTTTTTATAAATTCCATAAAATAACAAACGTTTTTAAAAAATTACGTTCTATGGCTATCAACATAGTGATGTTACGAAGTTACGATTGAGATATCGATATTGTTTATGAACTATTTTTACACGGGTGTTTTCCGTTCTCGGCACATAATATCGGATTTATTTTTATGTAAAACCGTTATATTGATGCGCCTCAGGAAAACATACAGCATTATTTGAAGACGTGTTTATCTCCTGGTGTATATCCAAAAAAGAACAAGGTTATGATGACTATGATGATTACAAGTACAAGTCATACTTGACGAAGCTGTTACCGGTTAAATCTGGGATGGCCAGCGAGCAACACGGAAGGGAGTAGGCATACACAGCGTTTCCCCTCTGTCAAAGTACAAGTCCGCATGGACCATGGAGTTTGATAATATACTGTGGGGTGAGGGCGGGGCTAGATTTGTGAATGGTGCTTTATTTTTTATGTGTTAGTGATTTGGTTGTGTGAGTATGATCGGCAATGGATCGGTACAGGTATGTTTTGTATGTAATAGTGCGGCTTTGCGCTAGTGTGCAACTTCCCCTCCCGCAAGAAATGACAGAAAGATTTGAACAATATTTTTTAGCTAAGGCTACTCCCTTCCGTGTTGCTCGCTGGGGATGGCAGACATTAAAGTCTGCCGTTTGGTACCAGAAAATAGTAAAGTTTGAGCAACCCCAATTCCAATTTAAGCAAACGAAATCTAATCTTTTATTTTTATTTATTTATTAATCAAAATCAGATTCATCGTTGCTGTCACTCGAGCTATTGCCGACATTTATAATTAATTGTTGACTCATATAATCTATCGCCACGTGTTTATCCCAATCTGCCATTATAGTTTCTTGTGTTTTTTGAATTACATTTTGCCAGCTTTCCGCAGTTACTTTCACACATGCATTTTTTAATAAATTTACCATTTTGTTTGCCGTGAATGGGGGTTTTGTGTTATTTCTAGCAGCGTGTCCTTTAACTTGAGCCCATATTAATTCAATGGCATTGTATTGACAATGATAGGGTGGAAGTCTAAGAACCCAATGACCATGTTCTGCAGCTATTTCGTCGATCACATATCGTTTTGGGAAGTGTTTTTTTGTTCGTAATATATTTAGTAATTGTACTTTTAGTAAGGAGTTATCAACATTTTCACCATGTCGTTGAAGCCAGTCAATGATTACTTGTTTTTTGTCGGCCTGGGTCGGCATTTTATCAATTTGGCGTGAGTGATAGGATGCGTTATCCATAATAATAACTGACGGTTCTTCCAATGATTGTACCATTTCCTTAAACCAACTTTCGTAAACCTCAGAATTCATTTCTTCGTGATACTCAACTGTTTTTTTGGATTTAAAGGCCAACAAAGCATCTGGCATGAATCCTTTCACAGACCCTGCATGGCAAATGATTAGACGTTCTCCTTTTCCCATCGGTACTGAGGTAGTGGAAGCAGCGGTGTCATCAGTCCAGCTCTTAGACACTGTGTGGTTCGCATTCAGCCAAGTTTCGTCAGTGAAAACAACATTTGACCAATCTGTAATTTTTTTGGCTTCGCTCAAAAATTCGCAACGAGCAAAAGCTACGTCGCGACGCTCCATCAATATTTTGCGTTTGTCCGATTTTTTATAAGTAAATCCAATTTCATTCAAGACCTTTACCAATGACGATTTTTGACCTCGGAACAAATCACATTCACGCAAAGAAGCAACAAGTTTTTTAAGTGTTGGAACTTCTTTACGTAAGTAATAGTTATATATATGACGGCGTATAGCGTCTGCGTCAAAGTTGTCAACCGAAGTCACACGACGTGGTTGGCGTTTTTTCTTCGGCGTACGAAGCTTATTCTCCTGCATGCCGCTTGTTCCGTAGGCTTCGGTAGTAATTTTTGTAATCGTAGATGCACTAATACCTAACGCGGCCGCAACGCGCTCTCTCACTTGCGACAATGGTAAAAGCGGGCCGCCATTTTGATACTCTGCTTCAAAGTAATTACGAAGCTTGATCACCATTTCTCTCGTCTGTCCTTTCAGCACTGATCCTTTCGGCATTTTATAGTTCCAATATAAAACTCAGCAAATAATTACTAGCACGGGCGTCTTGTTGCGAGTGACAGTGACAAATACAAAACGGCGGTGGACCATTGAGTTTTACTACCTTGATAAAATACTACTGCTTACCCATAGACAAAAAAATTGGCAGTCATAGGAATTGCCGATAGAAGTGAAAACTTATAACTCAGAATTTGATAGCTTACCTTGGAAACTACACGGGTGTAACCGGACGGCGTGGCCTCGCCATCTGGGCATGGCCATCTAGAAATGCGTCAGCATTTCCCATTGGCTGATGCGTTTCTAGATGGCCATGCCATGACGGCCTGTCCACGCCCTTTCAACATTCCCCATTGGCTGACGTATTTCTAGATGGCCAATAGCCATGGTCATGGCGCCATTCCTAGGACTATTCTCTTTCCGCACAGACTCGATAGAAAAATGAATCGAAATCGTGTCCACTATAATCACTTGGTCACAACACTTTAACTGACAAATTAGATCTGTCAAAAAGAGGATAAACGGTTGGATCTACTATAGTAACTAGAATTTGTTTCGTTTCTTAAATTTTCTTGGTTTCTTTGAGTCATATTAACGCTTTGCGTCCCAGGGATGTACATATACGTCAGTTTCATTCATACTGCTTTTGTTTTAATTATCACGGTATAGGAAGGATTAATCGATGTCTTACCTATATTATAATATACGAATTCAAATTATTACTGTTTAGTAATAATAAGATTGTGGAATAAATGAATTATTTTCGCCATAACCGTTAAAGATACACAATGATGAACCATAACAAAACATCAAGCCGGCTCGATTTGATCAACTCAACGGGTTGATACCCAACACACGTGATGACAATAATCTGAGCCAAGAGAGCCGGGCACCCCGAACTGATATGGTCTTAATAGGTGCTGCCTGCGATCGTACGCATTAAATAAGATTATTGCGATTCCACGGAATCTACCGAACCGGGATAAACTAGCCTACGCGTTAATCCTAGGCTTAAGCTCTCTCCGTGTGCAGTTACAGCGTGAAGACGTCGCAAAATGTGCATACGAACCTAATACTCACTCACAAACTTGTAACATATACCTATAGTGTGATAATTTAAGTGTAAAGGACACACTCACACTTAAGGGCTTGTTACACTTCCTGTTCATGACGCATGTTAGAACTGCGTTGAAATTCTGCCAGCGTCGTAAACTCATAACTACACTATTAGGAAAATCGCATCCAGGGCACAGAATAATAAGTACAAGTATCCAGGGCTAGAATTTGCTACCTTTCCTATGCATGTTCTACTTCATACGTACGTTCCTTCCCGGAGTAGGTGGTGCAACATACATACATCACCAGTAACTTGTTTACATATACCATCGTGCGACGCCCACACCTTCGAAAGCATCTGCAGTCTCTAACCGCGCTTGATTTCCCAATCCTGTTATTGAAAATACTTTCCTTACGGGATCGCATTGCACATATATTGTAAACACGTACCTACTAAAATTAATAACAATGTTTAAGATACCGTTTCAAGTGTAAAGAAAGACGGCGATGGTGACGTCATCAGTACTGGCCGTTGGAGATGACGTGTTCCGTATCAAATTGCGCTTCGTTGCGGCGTTCGGCGCGTGCGCGTGCGTCAACGTAAGTGTAAGGTGTGCAGTGCAATGCAATGCAAGGCCTTCAGGACACGCGGCTCGTACGTCAACTGCGGCGTGCGCCAATAAACCTCCAGCGAAGTTCAGCATCAGTTTTATTCAGTGTTTACGACATCCGTTTATGAAATGGAACAGTGCCAATACTTTGATCGGAACATTTAGATGAAATTATTTTATTTGGACTTTCCGAAAACTCTTCAAACTGCTTGGTTTCTACATAGATCTTATCTCCTGGAAGACGTAGGTAATAATATTAACAAGGAAGTCAGATATTTTTTTTTAATAAAAGGTATAATAATAATATTTATTTCACAAATTATACGTACATGTTACAAGTTGCCCGGGGTAAGTAATATAATGTTTGATTCATAAAACACATATTATAGACAAAAAAAATATAAACTTATGACATACCATTTATTTCGTATTCAATACATAATAAACCTTTGATCGAAATTCAAAACTAATAACAACAAAAGAAAACCATTCATAAACTATAAATTCATGTGATATACTTAGCAATTAAAATAATTATTAAAAAATATAATCACTGTACATACCTCTTATTTGGTCGAATTTTAATAAACATATGAAATTTTATTCTAAAAAAAACTACCTATTTATATATTACCTATTAATATATTTCAATAGTAAACAAAAATGCCTGACTCAGATTGATAACCTAATTCTGGCGCTTCGCCGGCTGCAACCGCGGCACGCTCTCTACGCTCGCTCGGCTCGCGCTTCGTGTGGTCACCGTTCAACCTAACACTCCTCTCCTCGCTCGTCGTCGCACCTATTGTGACTTTGCCTTAAACTAGTCATGAAAACTGAATACCATTAAAAATACTTCATTATGTTTATATCCAGTGAAGGGTATTCAAATTAAAATCTGTAAAATGAATTTCGAACAACAGACATGCACCCAGTTGCCCGTGATCCCCACACTCGGCCAATAGCCTAGCCTGTCTCGTGGCTCGTGGCCACCTAAGAAACCAACTTCAAAGAATTATAATCTGTAGACAAAAATGCAGTTAAAGTAATAACTAAATATACACCGAGTTATGAAGCACTGTCGTGTACTGTGCTTCATCATTCACCACGCGGGCGAAACAGCGGAGCGTAGTAAGTAATAAATAAACTAATAAATGATTATGATGATTATATGTATATGTAGGTATACATATTTAACTATCCTACCTGGCTAAAAAAACTTACTTACATTACTTAAAAGTACCATAATGAAGTAACATACGTGGGCGGTAATGACCGTATTTTAGTTATTCTATTTTTTAATACATTTGTCTATTAAAAATGTAATTAAAGAGATATAATTCACATTAACGAGCCAATTTTAATAGAGATCCAAGGATAAAACCCAAAGTTACGATAATATTTTCTATCCAGTATTGTGACGATATATCGGTGTCACGTCCCAACAGCAACTGAGTGCCTCAGGGCGTTTTTTTCTCCTTAGTAGATCTCTACGATACAAAATTTATACGGTAGACTCACCGTAAATTTGTAGCGATGACTTCATCGCACGCGTTTATTTCACCGCAGTGCGCGCACTTCTATGACTCTCCGTACTTCACAGAAGTTGCGTTATAAAAACGCAACGCAGTGCGCGCAAGGCCTTATATCGGAACCGCTGACTGTTATCAATTTTGAATAGAGACTTTGTCAGCCTAGATTAAATTATCTCGCCACATGACCTAGTAGTCTGCATCTCGCTGTTCATAAGCCGAAGCTACCCATATCTTAGGGTCCCTACTCTACGGCAATATAAGTTATGGATCGTTAAATACCAGCATTGCATACGAACACCATCTGATTTACGAGGGTGAATCAAAAAGTTCTTAGAAGTGCATATATATGAAACCTTTTTGGATCTAGTTCGATATTCAAATTAAAGAGTGTCTATCACACTATATTTATGCAGACTGTCACTTGTTTTTGTCAGTTCGTTCGCATGTAATAAATTTTTTTGTGCAACGAGTTGCTAAAAAGTCAAAATTATGGATAAAAGTGAGTTGCGTGCGGTGATAAAATATCTCAGTTTGAAAAAAATGTCTACGAAGGAAATTTTTTTGGACATTCAGCAGACATTAGGGGGTGATGCTGTACCCTATTCTACGGTTGCGTACTGGGTGGCTGAATTTAAAAGAGGTAGATCAAGCTGTAAAGATGACCCGCGTTCTGGGCGGCCTTCAACCTCCGTTACAGAAGAAAATGTCAAAAAGGTTGAGAATCTGGTTTTGGAAGACAGAAGAATGACTATAAAACATATAGCTGAGATCCTAAAGATATCTTTTGGTAGCGTTCAATCCATTTTAATTGATTCACTGGGGTTCAAAAAAGTGTCTGCAAGATGGGTGCCACGAATGTTAACCGACGAAAACAAAAAGCGACGTTTGGAAATTTCCAAGCGTAATCTCGAAATGTTCCAGCGTGATTCGGATTATTTTTGCCGTCGTCTTGTCACCATGGATGAAACGTGGGTCCACCATTTTGATCCTGAAACTAAAAGACAAAGCATGTCTTGGAAACGACGATCCTCTCCATCCATTAAGAAATTTCGAGTTGCTCCTACCGCTGGCAAAGTTATGGCCTCTGTGTTCTGGGATAGTGAAGGAATCCTTTTTATTGATTACATGCCAAAAGGCCAGACGATTACTGGACCCTATTATGCAAATTTAATCCCGAAAGTGCGTGAAGCGATTAAAGAAAAACGTCGTGGAAAACTGTCGTTGGGCGTGTTGTTCCTTCAAGATAACGCTCCTGCTCATCGATCGGAAGTTGCGCTCAACGCAATCCGCTGTGCTGGCTTCAATCTCCTTGACCACCCACCATATTCTCCGGACTTAGCCCCAAGTGATTTTCACTTATTTCCAAAATTAAAAGAGGAAATTCGTGGAACAAAATTTCACGATAATGACGCGGTTATAGCTGCCGTAGAGGACTTTTTCGAGAGTCAAGAAAATAAATTTTTTTCACAAGGAATAAGGAAGTTAGAAACGCGTTATTCTAAATGCATTGCATTGGAGGGAGATTATGTAGAAAAATAAAATATTATTATTTAAATCTTTGCATTTTTTAATATTGATTCCAAGAATTTTTTGATTCACCCTCGTACCTTCGATCTTTGACGCATGATGTCATTGTGTTCAAATCGACAATTTTATATCTCGTTGACGTAATATTAACAACAACTCTTGATCGTTGTCTACGGAACTGTGTCTCAGTAAACTTTTGCGATAATAAGTAACAACCCTTCGCCATATTGAAGTAAGTTATTGTGACACCGATCGCGTTTCTATTTCAAGGCAATGAATGATCTCATCCAAAAATAAGGGGGAAATATCGATTCGAGTGTGGGTCCTACAGTACAGGGTGGAACAGTAAGCCCATTCATCGCAAATGAAATCACCGCAGTTGTTTGGGTTTCGGTTCCATCGGTACTTGTTACATGTACAATGTGTATGTACAATTAAATATATTCAGTGGGTAAAATTTATAGCTCGCTCTATATTGGAAGAATCCTGGACAGTTTGGACACAACCTACTAGTACTAGAAATTTCTTTTCTGCTATTGTTGTGCATCGAAGTCAACTCCGTCAAATGGTTCCGTTCACAATTTGTTGGTATATACGAGTACAACAATAGTTCCCCCATAGAAGACTTTCACGTAACCCTAAAAACGTCAAGACTGATTCGTTTTGCGCGCGCGAAATATTTCTACACTTAGGACAAGGTTGCCCGCTTACTCCTCTGGTTTGGGCATAATCCTTTTCTGAGCTAGTTGAGCTTGAGCTGACTTGCCTCGAGCATATGTGGCACGTCACGTGCTTGGCCACAATCCCAGATAAGTTCACTGCGTGTAGAATCAGTGTATAAGTGGAAACAACCATAAATGATTCGAATAGCTAGTTCCTATATAATGAACATAGAGGAGGCGTGTGGTCGACCGGCCGCGGTTATAACGCTCTGGTGGTTGCGATCTCAATAGAAATAGTATTAGCAAATGGTAACACGGACCCTCTCGCAACACCACCTTGTGCACTCGCCGATCACTGCGCAATTAGCGTTTTGTTACGTAAATTACATTAAGAAATTAATTAAGGCGCTGTTATTAGTGGGGCAATTAAGAAATTAAAGTCTTGGCACACTCTTTACATAAACTTTTGTTATAATAATACGAAAATTGAATGTGTGAACACTGCTTTATTGCTAGGTTTAGAACTAGACTCGCATGTAAATTGGAAAATACATGTTAAAAAAATTCAATTACAATTATCAAGTTTTATGTATGGACTAAGGGAACTGCGGCGAGCAGCTGAACTTGATGCCGCTATGACCACTTATTACGCATATGCATACTCATGGTTAAGATATGGCATCATACTATGGGGAAATAGTGTAAACGTAGATAACCTTTTCATCGCACAAACTTGCAAACATAGAATCTCCAGATTTAACAACACATCATTTCCATAAACCATATTTTATCAAATACCTATCAAATGTTGACCCTCACCTCCATCTACATCTTGGAAATGTGCATGTTTATTCGAAAATATCCTCAATACTTTTTAAAAGCATGTGAACAGACGAGAAATTATCCCCTTGGACCAACACGGAAACATACACTTTTAATACCTACTTCTAGACTGAAAATGCACAGTTCCGGTACCAAAGCAATGACAGTTAAAATTTATAATACACTACCTAACAAAATAAAAGACGAAAATAAAATAAATGTATACTTTGCAGAAGTGTTATTATATGTTGAGGAATTTTTCAATGATAATACATTAAAATAGACTGGTCCTCTCTGCACAATTGCAACACCCCCAGGGGGTAACGTGTGACATGTACTTACTGTAAACCTTAGGCAACAACACCTGCATTGTATGTTAACTTGGCACATATAGCAATAAATCATTTGAGTTTGAGTTTGAGTTTGCGGCTCGAAGTAAATCAGTGTTTAGTGCAGTAGAACTGTTAGTGAATGAGTTCGCGCGGGGAAGTACCGCCACCGTACCTATCTATCCGCAGTATCCGTGGTATTAGTGGTATTACGTACCAATCAAGTATGGGTGTAGCCAAATTACAGGCACATGAGACTTCACAACTTAATGTGATGCGGAATGCATCAGTTCTATACAGAGGTTACCGCTTCACAGCAGGTGGGCCTCGTGCTTGTACCGTCTCCTTATAACATTAAAAAATACATGCGGGACTGTCTTTGGGGACTGCTGATGGAAGTGTAAACTAAGTAACTTGAAGCGTTCGGTGACGATGACGAGAGTTCCATGATTTTTGTTAAGTGCTCGACGCGCCTTATCACTTCAGAAAGTTATGGTAACAATAGTGGAATCATAAGAATGCATAATTATGGTATACCACCATATAGTATGAATATGTTGCTACTGGTATTAGACGAGATTGGTTACTCCCCGCATGCCTTTCCGCAGTTCGGTAGTCAGAGTTCTGTTCGAGTTGCACTAGTCGATTGCATCTTTACCTAGGTACGGGACACCACTGTGTTACCGTCGTGGTACAAGAGTGAGGATGACGTCACGTCCGTGGTGCAGCTATAACATGCTGCTCCAGCCTTCCAATTGGATATTCCAATACGAACCGTTAGTAAGCCAGCATTACTGTGTTAGGTGTGAAGGGCGCTGTAGCTAGTGACATTACTGACTAAAAGAAACTCATAACCCAATACGAGGTGATGAGCGTAGGTAGTTACAGTGCTAGTCAAACGTACAGTGGGTGGCACTGCGCCTGTCATGGGCAAGTGTAGTGCTTACCATCAGGCTCATGAGTTCGCAGTGTATACCTCGCCTCGCACCGTTCACATGCGATGCAGTGAGTATGTAGCAGAACACATCGAGTGAACTGTTATCGCAAGTTCATGCTCTGACACTATCACAATACAGCAATACGCAGTTATCGATGGCAGCGATAAGGCGCGGAATTGCGTGAACTTGTTGATCAACGTTTCGGAACTGAGAAACTGTAACATATTTAGCATTAGCATAACTTACATAAGTGGGTGCCTCATTTGTTGTGTGATAACGTCAGCTTTTCTGTGCGTATGTACCAGTCCGTTTCGCAATTCTATAGGAGTATTTACTGGTGTGCTATAGTGCTGAACTGAGGTAATGGTTATACTATAAAGTGGGGAGACAGACAAGTAGTGCTTGTCGACGGTCTGCTACAGTTTGCATTACTTGTATGATTTTCAAAGCCAAGCCAGCTGCGTAGCAATACCTTATTTAGCAATGTTTGCAAACATTGCATTCTCACAGTCATGATTTGAGGTCACGGCGTCTGTTACCAGAACACGCGTTTTGGGATCTTGTCCTATGATGGATTTTTTCTCTCTAAAGTATCTTATTCGTTTTGGGTGCGATGAGGCCTGCACTGACGTCCCGCTTAGGGTGTTTTGTGCATTCCCCCTGCCAGCGTTTACTCAAGCTATCCGAACTCCTTTACATAGCGGAGTATAGCCTTGGGTTGCTGGCACATCTGCTCCAGTGTTTTTTGAGGTTTTGTATGAACAAATGTCGATGATGCTAATGATGCCTCATGCGGTCTAGAGTGGACCACCAGCAATCTAGTTTTGCTAATTTCTTCCGTAACCCGACAGTGCAGCATCACATGCTCCACAGTCTCGTCCTCCTGCAGACAGCGTCTACATATTTAGCTGTGCGTTACTTCAATCTCTAAAGTATCAATAAACTTTATTTTTACCTGAAGTTTTAGAAGCACTGTAGCGCTCGGCATCCCGGGACATAAGATCTACACATCACGTATTTATGAACTGGCTTTCTTTGGCTGAGTTTTCCATCGCATCACCATCCGCAGGAAGATGTCCATACTGTCGCACAGGCCCCTTGAATGCCATAATGACAGCTATTTGCCAATTGCATCCATCGTGTCCCCGCGACTCTCACATTGGCCTCGATCCGTCGGCTTGCCAAAGAGCTACGAGTAGAGTCGCTTAGAGACCAATTGGATATGAACGGATTAACAACTCGCTATCTTTTCACTAACATTCACAACGTGCATACAGTAGACATTGTATATAAAACGGTAAAACGGGACCTTATTACAAAGACTCTGCTGGCCGTCCGTGTCATCAGGCTGTATCTCATGAACCGTGCTAGTTAGTAAACAGTTGAAATTTTCACAGTTGATGTATTTCTGTTGCCTTTATAACAACAAATACTTACCTACTAAAAATAAAATAAAATAAATATTTAAGGGGGCTCCAATACAACAAACGTGTTTTTTTAATAAATATAACAGGTAGAAACTTGAAATATTTATTATAGATAATGTTATGGAACACTGCGTGCGCAAATCTGACTCGCTCTTGGCATTGGTTTTTATTATTATAAGCATGTAAGAAATTATATAGTATATTTTATTTCTTTTGAAAACGTATTATGAAGTAAATTTAGATTAAAACAGGTTGAGTCGTGCGATTATTTACCTTGGACCAGTGTCCTTCACACGCAGCCACAGAACTAGTTCCACACTACTGCTTCCAGGCAGAACATCAGGCACTGCCTTGTACCTATCGACCGAAATAGTCCCTTGCACATGAGAACATCTGTTGCACGTCGTCGCGTCGTACCCATATCGAACCATACATCTAGGAAATTTTATCCGTCTAGTGGAGGACCACGGTGACTATTTCTTTGACTTTGGTAAATTGATTTTAATAACTTTCTAACATTCTATTGACGTTTTCAACGAGTTGTGGCACTTAAAATTCTAGGCCTGTTTAGTCGGAATGAATATCTCTTGTGAAAAAGACTGCCTCTACTCTGACAATATCTGCCAGATTGTTCATAGAAGCAGTACTCTACTGAGAGACTCGCTACTGCGAGGAAGGGTGCTGTAGCATGTGAAATTACTGTATCAGTGCGACCTGAACATCTATGTCTCGAGTGATGAGCGCTAAAATGCACGTAGCGCGTACTATCACAGGCGTGGAATGCTCACTCGGTTGTATAAAAATGAACATATTCGTATGTTATTAAGATAGCAGTTAGACATAAATTAGCATAAAACACTTTTCCTTGTAGTTACGTACCTACTTCTAAAATTGAATTAACATAATACCTGTGCTAATACTGAGCTCAGAGTTGAACAATTTGATATAATAATAGGATTGTTTATTGTAACGGAGTGTTAACAGTTGGTGTAGTGTAGCCCCCGTGCCGCGTGTCACGGCCCACAAGAACACAAGACACGGCTCGAGGTCGTGCCAAGGCTGTCGGTTTTTGGCGAGGGTCGGTTGGGCAGACGGTCACGCACGCGTCGCGGCGGTTACAAACCTATTTCGGACTCGCGAGCTTTCCGTGAAGATAGAAAATCAAGGGATAGAAAATCAATCCTCCAAAACCCAATCAAATAGGGTTTTGGAGGAGTTTCTATAAGGCTCGGCTGGGCTACGCTACTCTCAATATAATAAATCTGTCACCAAGCATCTAACGGCGCTTATAGTCAGCCGTATTACTGGGTGAGATGGTGGTTGATGGCACGTCTATCTCATGACCTAACTGCTGTCATCAGAAGTCAATGGCACATTAACGGTGGCACGGATATGTTCCGTTTCTCTTGCCATGAAGTAGTGGCACTGCGCTACCCGTTTCTCCAATAATCCCCTTAACCTTTAGCGTCACATTCGCCCAGTTAGTTAAATTGCTTAATGGGTATTCAGCAAGTGAACGTTCCTGCAACGTTAGGCATCTGGTAGTGCGATGGTGCCAACCAAAACAATCTGCTTGACTCAACGTCACCAATAAGCAGTGTTGAACCGATTGACCCCGTCCGCGTCCTACGAAACTATCCTCGCGCGTCCTATGCAACTTATCGATTACATTAACTATTCGAAATTCCGAGTCGTCACAGTGCACAAATCAATATGTACACAGTTTCCGAGGAGTTCGATGAACCACTGCCTAACACGTATTCTGTGACGGACTATTACTCGCCGTAGATAATGAGATATGGATTGGAATGGCTCCAATGCATATTGTCTAATATTGTCTTTACTACGAAATAACTTGATAATAGTTATAGTATTAGTATTTTTTTCATGGGACGGATTGGCAAACAAGCAAGCGGCTCACCTGATAAGTGATACCGTCGCCCACGGACATCCGCAATACCAGAGGTCTGGAGGATGCGTTGCCGACCTTTGAGGAATTAATAGAAGGGACGAGGTTCAAAGGAGAATGGGGACGTGGAAGGGGGAGGATTGGACCTCCGGAACCTTCCACAAACTGACTTAAATGCCATAGCAAGATATATAACTTAACGTCGGTGTTATGTGGGAGTGTGGTACTTCCCCGGTCGTGACGGCCCATTCGGCTGTAACCTGTGGCTGTAACCCATAGAGCTACAGCGTGGCCCTACCACCGAAAGAAAAGTACAAGTGTTGTATTTTTTTATGTTCGCTAAGTGTTTTGTAGACAGGTAACATAGCTTCCAACTGTAGGGTTGGCGTCCAATTTTAAGCACCTTACTGGATGTTACGACAGCTGTCCTTGAAAGCACATTGCTATTCCAGGTTTAGTGTGGTACTACCTTCGACCGCATCATCACTGGCCATCAAGTGACACATTGGTATATTGCTAACCCATTATTAAACAAAAATGTTTCCTTGGTCACTTGGTCGTAGGAATAAATCGCTACATTTAAGTATGTAAGATATCAGTGGGTACAGATCGCGCGGCGAGAGTTTGGCTTTGATCTTCGGGTGGAGGGGATTACTGCGCATAGGTACTGTCGCGCCATGTGACAGAGAGAGACAAGAGTCCCTCGTCTTCGATGTGACAGAGAGAGACAAGAGTCCTTCGTCCCTCTAGCCACCCTGTGATACCCAATTTTTGACTTCTGCGCAATAACGGTCAAAGCCAAACTCTCGCCGCGCGATCTGTACTTACTACGAGTATGTCAAACGTTCGGCCTTATTACCGACTTACGATAAAGGAGGAGGTTCTTAAGTGGTCGCGTTTGTTTTCTTTTTTAATTTGGATTTTGATGATCCTCCTGTCGAAAAGGATGGAAGTTAGTTTGACTTCATGTTGGTACCGTTGGAATTTCAAAGCCACCAACTGATAAAAAGTAAGTAACAGTACTTAACTAACGCATTGTAACTAAAACTTTTGTACTAGATGACATTATATTGTATCTCGCATTATCAGAGTTCCAAAGTATTGAATATGTTGAAAATTGTGCGAATTGGTCAGCCTTAGCTTTGCTCTTGGCTTCGTGCTGGAGACTCCACTAACTCCATTTGTTCCCACTGGAATCAAATCGCAGCTGAGTTACACGTTTTCGTCTTCTGCTATTGATAAACAGTCCAGCTGCAGTTACGTTTCTGTGGCCGTCAGTGATCGATCTGTACTTTATTGTTAAATGCTAGATGCTAGTACCGACTTGGAAAAGTTACGAGTATTTCACGCTTTTTTGGTGTTAAAGTCGGTTCGGTTTGTTTATAAAAAATATATATACGGTCGCATTGATAAACCTCCTCCTTGTTTTGAAGTCGGCTAAAAATATATTCACAATTTTTAGTGACCCTTGCTACTTACGGGATCGATTGTCATTCACCGTCAATGATGATATCATCATAATAGGGGTAACACTTTTCAGTTCTTTCCTAATATGATACAATTTAAATAAGACCATTTCGGAAGTATAATCTACCAAACAAAAACAATATTATAATCGGACTACTCTGTAAAAAGTAGTGCCTGATCATACCAAAAAAAATATACACGTTGACATGAGAACAACCTCTTTTTTTGGTAGTTTGTTGATTCGTTTTTAGAGTGTACCTAAAAAACTGCTTCACCGAAGTTAATTAAATTTTAACGGGACCACCTTGGAAGTATACTCTACCAAACAAAAATGATTTTGAAGAATTTAGATTATCGGCCCACAAATGGAGGAGAAATTGGCGAACATACACAAAAATACATACAGTCAAATATATAATCTCCTCCTTTATTGAAGTCAGTTAAAAACAAACAACAGATGATCTGCGTCTGTGTCGCCCCCACCTCACTTCCCCGCACAATTGTTGTAGGTACAAATAATATCGTTTGTGGTGCGATTGTGTAGTTGAGTTGAATACTTGTATTGATTTATTGTTTATCTATATCCGTTGTCTACTCGTGCAGTAGTACTGTAGTGCTGTAGTGCTGTAGTGCTGACCACTCGACTCGGCGCGCACCGCTTTGTATAGTGAGTGACACGTAGGTACTCGTACATTTATTTTGCAAGTAAGTAAGCTTTCAATTTGACTCTCGGGCTAGTTTATTCTTTGTTTTTTAATTAATATCTACTATGCACTACTACATATTCTGTGGTCCGTACATTTTGTAAGGTAAAGTCGTTATTAAATGGGAGAGTTGTAATTGAATGGAAGAATAAAACATCTTACACTTGAGTGCTTATTCCAAACAAGCCGCGTATTCACTAGGGGGCATGTGTCGCGCGACTCTGTTCCTCGACACGAAATATACGTGTCCCGCGCGATGTCGCCGGACGTCGCTTGCGACATCTACGGGTCGCGGGGCTTGTCGCAAGTCGACGTTCTGCGAGCGTCGACACACGCGACCTCCGTGTCCCTCGACTGTCTCTCTTCAAGTTTTGAATAGTGAGGACGTGTGTCGCTTTATGTTCCGAAACGGCAATAGTGTGGTCCGATGCACGTATTGACCCTCGTCGACATTCTCAATTATTGTGGGATACTCATCGTGATTATGAAAAATGTGATGCATGAGAATCTATCGCGACTACCTACTACTATTTATCTATAGATTTGAATACGACATATGGTTCATTTTTAGGGTTCCGTTGTCAAAATTGCAAACACGGACCCCTTATATTTAGTTTCGCCATATCCGTCCGTCCTATATAATATATGTTACACTAGCTACGCTCATATAGCGTATGTTACTCATGCACAATATAGCTTTCTACTGATGAAAGAAATGTTTGAATTGGTTTAGTAGTTTTTGGCGTTTCAATCACATCTTTTCTCTTTATTATATAAGTATTAATACCATGGTACGAATAATTTGGTCTAGTTTGTACCGGCGTTACTATTGCATATTTTACATGAAAATGTAGATATTAATTCTAACACAACTTTTGATAGTAAGAGATATGGTTTCGCATTCGGGCGACATATATTATTCAACCACCGCACCGGGTAGTGTGAATAAGACAAATGTCGAGCGACATTGTCGCACAAAGTCGCAAAGACCTACCACGTGAATGTTGGGCGATATGTCTCCGCGACATGTCCCCTAGCGCGGAAACGCAGCTTTAGCCATGGGGTTATTAACCCTTTGCATACCAGAGACGTAAATTTACATGAGTTGGATTCTAAAATCTTTTGGTTTAATCATCACCATACACAAAGGGTTAAACCTTATAATGCTTTTACTATACTCTATAACGGCGTAAGTACGTCATATACCTCTAAGTGTTCGTGACAGTGCACGAGTGTAGGCGAAGTATATAATATCAAACGTTGTGTTTCCTCTTCAAGCGGCTTGAAAATGTGTAGTAATGCGGGTGCATTACTTCCAAGCCGCTTTACTAGCACGCGATTTAGACAGGAAAGTGCCTTAATGACACATTTATTTACATGACTGTGACTTGAATGACGCTTCGTTCGCTTGGTCAGTACTCGTAACATAACGTTCACGAATGGCAGATGTACAAACGTACGAATCCACATATAAGAGAAAAACAAGTAAATGTTCCGTTCACGTTATTACAATATACAGTGGTGGTTGTCGCCATTCCTCCATCATCAGGTATCGTAACACGTACTTCATTAGAAACAAAATCATAACTTTTCCATTTTCTTCGGCGTAGTCGGAAAAAATGTATTTCAGCGTGTGTCGCGGCAATGTTATTTGTATGTTTAACTATCCCATCGGGCTGTATGATCAACCTCTCTCATGACGTCATTGAGATGCCGCTCTTGATGCCGTAGCTATTACCTGAGATGTTGTTCATTGACGGTGGTTTTGAGATGCTGACGACGTCTTAAGAGGTTCCCGGCCGAGATCTACCTGGAGAGCAAGAGATATATAGAGGAATAAGGAGATGTTAGACCGTATCATAACATTTGATTAAAGGCTCGATCGTACCTATATCTTAGGGCTTAGAGCAAAACATAGGCTTAGGTTTTTTTAGCTTTAAAGACATTTATTCTCATAACAAGACAGTACAACAAATAGTCACTTACAGGAGAACATTAATTTTTAAAATATTGTTTTGTCATGTTCAATTTAACGGCTACGGATATTATAAATAAGTACATATTAATGTGAACGCATAGCACGACTTGCACGACATCTGTGAATACGTACAATTAGCGTTCAACGTAAGTAAACATTAATCTGTCATTCTGTCTCTATCGTTAATGTGAACGCATAGCACGACTTGCACGACATCTGTGAATACGTACAATTAGCGTTCAACGTAAGTAAACATTAATCTGTCATTCTGTCTCTATCGTTAATGTGAACGCATAGCACGACTTGCACGACATCTGTGAATACGTACAATTAGCGTTCAACGTAAGTAAACATTAATCTGTCATTCTGTCTCTATCGTTAATGTGAACGCATAGCACGACTTGCACGACATCTGTGAATACGTACAATTAGCGTTCAACGTAAGTAAACATTAATCTGTCATTCTGTCTCTATCGTTAATGTGAACGCATAGCACGACATCTGTGAATACGTACAATTAGCGTTCAACGTAAGTAAACATTAATCTGTCATT